>JAJHZJ010000200.1:3357500-3364073 GCA_023548195.1 Bettongia penicillata ogilbyi | reverse complement strand
ATGAAATAATGTGTAATGAAACACAAAAGAGGAAAAAAGTTTTCCTATATTTTAGAACACTGGAGGAGAGGAGGTATAATTTACAGTAAGGTTGGACAGATAAGCTGGAGTGGAATTATGAAGATCTTTAAATGCTGAACAAAAGAGGTTATATTTTAACCTAGAGGTGTTAGGCAGCCATTGGACTTAACTGAATGGAAAGCTGAACAAGAGGTTATGTTTTATCCTAGAGGCAATAGGCAGCCATTGGACTTAACTTTCATGATCATATCTGCATTTAAGGAAAATCAATTTAATGACTATATAGGGGATAGATTGAAGTGGTGAGAGACTTGTAGCAGAGAGACCAGTTATGAGACTTGCAATAATTTATATGATAGGCATTAAAGATTTGAAGTAAAGTGTGAGGAGGTGAGCAGATAGGGGGATATGGAGGGGAGATTAATGCCAGACATGTTCTGGAGGTAGAAACGGTAAGATTTGTCAGCAGATTAAGCAGATAGGCTGAAGGAGGTGAGGATCTAAGCATAATACCATACTTACTAACCTGGGGGATGAGGAGGATGGTAGTGTCTTTGAAGTTTGGGAGAGGAAAGAATTTTATGGGAATGATCATGAGCTATGCTTTGGACTTCATGATTCTGAGCTGACACCAGGACATTGAGTTTTAAGTACCTAGGATGAATGTTAGGTAAGAATAAAGTTCAGGGGAGAAAATGGAGTTAGATAACTAGATCTGTGAACCATTTACATAGGTGGAAAATTAAAGATATGGGGGCAGATGAAATTACTGAGAGAGTGTAGATAGAGAAGAGAAGAGGATCCAGGGACGAGTCTACAGAAACACCCATAATTATGGCATGGAAGCTGAGCCATTAAAGGAATCTGAGAAAGACTGGTAAGACAGGTAGGAAAATCAGGAAGGAATAATATCATGAAAAGCTGGAGAAGAGAGTGTCCAGGAGGCATCGGTGTTCAATAGTGTTAAATGAAGAAGAGAAGTCATGAAGACTGACAACTAAAGAAAGTCCATTAACCATGACTGTTGACAATTGGTAAATTTGGAGAGAGAAGTTTCACTTGAGTGATGCAGTTAGATTGCAAGGGGTTGAGGAATGAATAAGAGGAGAAGAGGCCAAAGCAACAAATCTAGACAGCTTTCTTCTAGGAGTTTATCTGAGAAAGGGAGTAGAAATATAGAAAGATAGCTTGAGGGCATGATAGAGTCTTTATTTTAAAGACTGAAAAGCTTAAGCCCCAGTAGTCAAGTAGAGATTAAATTTAAAGAGAAAAGTAAAAAGATTGGAGGAGTCATTGATGGGATGAAGAACACAGGTAAGATAATGTATAAGACCTGAAAGATAAGAATGTGATACATGGGGATGAACCTTAAATGTGAAGCAGAGAAACTTCTGTTGGATCTTAGGGATATTAGCGACCTCATTAGACTTGTGCTGTAGGAAAATCACTTGAGCAGATTTTATAAGATGAGTTAGACTAGGGGAAGACTTAAGGCAAGGAGACTGATTAGAAGGCTATTCCAAAAACTTTCATTCTTTGGTTCTAAATCCTATGATCCTATTATGGAATTAATCCTAAAAGAATGGCCTGAAGCACAAGGAGATTTAGGTGGTAGGAAAAGATCATTTAGGTTGGGTCACATATTATTACCAGAGTTTTCAGGCCCAATAAGAGCATTACCATAGTATGGGGCACCAGAAAAACCTCATGAAGCCCCAAATGACTCAGAGAGGTATTAAAAGGGCACAGACTTTGCCTATTTCATAGTCTCTCTTGGTTCTGCCATGAACTCCCCAATATTCATGACTGTATTATATTCACATTTTAAAATATACTTGGTAATTATTGCTAACGGGCTCACTTCCTATATCACCTATTTAAAAATAAGATGCCTATAATTAAATGCACTCATATTTAATGTTCAAAAAAACCGTAAGTTCATTAGCTAACATTTATTAAGCTTTGTTCTGAGCACAGAGGCAACAAAGAAAGGCAAAAATAAAAGTCTCTGCTCTCAAAGAGTTTAAAGTCTTATGGAGAAGATAACATAAAATCCCCCCTTCCTCCCCCCAAAAAAAGGACAATATCAGAGAAAGCCAATGCAAACAAATCTTACAATAAAAAAAAAAAAATCTAGTGCTAAGAAGAGGTAATACCTTTATTTTAATGTGATTATTTTTTGACTGGGTATGAGGCACTCTGCTAATTTGGATAAAATAGCCTAGAACCAGGAGTATAGGCATATTTGTCTTTTGAACTGAAGTGATGTTGACAATAGCATTATTATGGTCTGTGTATTTAATTATGCTACCATATTATGAGAAAGTTATTTCAAAGCTATGCTGAGTATGAAGAATACTCCCACCACTGAGAGACATACTGAGAACAATGCCTTTGGATGCACTCATATGAAGACAGTAATTATGTTCTTTTTTTTTTCTTTTTCTTTGTCTTGGGTGTTAGAGAACCTAGGCCTTCAGGCATTTTAAAGCTTCAGCGTGTAAAAGGAAAGAGGAAAGCAGAAGGGTGAGTAGAAGCAAAGGGTATGGAAACTGAGCCAGGAGATGCCAAGGAGTAGTGGCAGGTTAATAAAGGGTAAAGATTCCATCTTAAACCTACACAAATAAAGGTCAAGGCTGGGAAGGAAAAGCTGTAATTCGTCAAGACTGTTTTGTTCACTTACTTATGACACGCAGATATTAAGAGTACCAAGTTGGGTTTGTAGAGGTGACACATGCTACAATAGCGCTCGAATCCAAAGCTGGCATGATTCTCTGATAGAAAATAGGAACTCAAATATCTGGAGAAGGCTGAGAGGATGACTTAATTACTATCTTCAAATACATGAGGGATAGTTTATGGTATTTGGATGATGGCAGCCAGATGTTCTCTGTTTTCACAGCGGAGAACAAAATGAAAGGAAATTATGGTAGCAGGGACATATACAGGGAAGAAAGGGTTGAACGTTCTGACTGAGAAAATGATTAACATTGAAATAATTCAATTAGGAAGGCTTTGGATTTTCTTATGGAAAAGCTGAGGTCTAGATAAAGGAGGCTTCACCTCTTACAAGACGCTTTCAGAAGAAATGTACAAAAGTGTCTGGGAAAAGTTGATGGCTGTCCAATTAAGATGATTTTGGTAGTTTTATTGAAAAGACCTTATAGGAGTTGGGGCAGAGCAGAAGCTTTAAAACTTTGGAGTCAGCAGTCCTGGATGCAAAATCTGCCTTCTGTTCCATGTGTATCCTTGGACAATGCATTTTTCTGTTCCTCAGTTTTCCTCATCTGTGAAATGGGAATGGTGGCATTAGCTCTACTTTCCTCATAGGGTTTTTATGAATGTTAAATGAGATATTTAGCAATAAAGTACTTCGTAAAATTCAGTGCTATTGCTGCTACTGTTCGATCATTTGACTTGTGACTGGCTTTCCATGACTCCATTTGGGGTTTTCTTGGCAAAAGTACTGGAGTGGTTTACCTTTTCCTTTGCCAGATCATTTTACATATAAGGAAACTGAGGCAAACAGGGTGAAGTGATGTTGGCAATAGCATTATTATTATGAGAAAGTTATTTCAAAGCTATGCTGAATATGAAGAATACTCCCACCGCTGAGAGATATAACTGAGAACAATGCCTTTGGATGCACTCATATGAAGACAGTAATTATGTTCTTTTTTTTTCTTTTTCTTTGTCATGGGTGTTAGAGAACCTAGGCCTTCTGGCATTTTAAAGCTTCAGCGTGTACAAGGGAAGAGGAAGCAGAAGGGTGAGTTGCTCAGGGTAAATGTGTGAGGTTAGATTTGAACTCAGGAAGATCAATCTTCCTTACTCCCGGCCTGGCACTCTATCCGCTGCTCCATCTAAAATATAAAGCCCTCTATAAATATCAGTTCTGATTAAAGGGAATAGGCTGTGATTTTGGGAGATTTAATTTCCCACTTAGAGGACTGTGCTTTACCTTCTTCTAAGTATTTCCTCCCAAGGAAATCCTCTTGTCCTTGATGCTACCTATGAAAAAGATGTATGATATTTACCTTTCGCCCCCAGGAAGGCATTTTGTAGTAAATGATCAGTTTCCATATCAATGCCCTATAGAGAGCTGAGTGCTCTCTACTTATCAATAATAAAAACAGCTAGACAAAAGAATAATATGTATACCAATGAAATTGTTGATGCTCTTTTATAGTAAATAAAAAATAAAATATGCTTTCCAGCTTTTGTTTCATAGTGGTTGAATTATTGGGACACTTTAAGTCGGCAGCATAAAATCACCTACCCAAAGAAAGGCATTAGTAAATGACTACAGACCTCTTCCTGAGAAAGGAAAGGATTTCATGAAGGGCTTGAGTTTCTTTAGGTAAGTCGGTTCCACTTTAATAATGCAAAGTAGTCTGTGACAAAATACGTAAAGGTAACAGAGAGTGTGATACATCTGTCAGGGAAGCTAAAGAGAGAAGGAGAAACAGAGGCTTTGTAGAGACAGAAAGAGTGGCACTGCTTTTGTTTCAGTAAGTTCTAGACTTTAAATTTCCTTTTCAAAGAATCTGAATCGGAAAGGACCTTAAAGACCGTACAACCCAACAAGCTACGTCTGAACAAGAATCCTCTCTAAAAACACACCAGGAAAGTGGTGCTCCTGCCTTTGCTTAACCCGCTGTGCCTAGAGGGACCCCTTTACAATGCTTTCCTTCATTTAATTAAACTTTCTTGTTATTGGACAGGAATCTACTTTCTTTTGCTGTCGCCACTCCTACCTTATGACAAAAAAAGAAATTGTCATAACGAACATGCTAGCCAACTAAAACAAAATCCCTTCTTAGCTGTGTTCAGGTATATATAACATATATCCCATTTATGTACATGTATAGCAAACTTACCTGATAGAGGAAATTTTATATATATATATATATGTATATACGTATACATAGGGAAATGATAATTTATTAAATTATATATATACAAACCATGCAAGAAACACACATGAGGCTTATACCACACAAGTGTGTCTACACATTATATACTGTATGTGTGTGTGTTTACATATAAACATGCATTATGATATTTATTTTTTGGTTCCAAGAAGGAATTTTTTAATAAATTATTAGTTGCCAAATCAATGCCTTATAGAGGTTGAATGTTTTCCATTCATCACTACTAAGAATAGCTAGGAAAAAGGATAATATGCATACCAATTAAATTGTGTGTGTGTATATATATATATATATGTATGTACATATCTATCTATATCTATATATATACAAATGTATATACTGAATCCTTCATCTCTTTCAAGAAGTATACAGTACATTTAAATATGGGCCTCTGGGGTCATGAAACTTTCAAAATCATTTGTTTTTTCTGTGTTGTAAAATTGTTCTTCTGCTTCTGTTTACTCCATTATGCATCAGAATATATGTTTTTCCATCTCTCTGAAGTCATCTCTTTTCTCATTTCTTAACAACACAATAATAGTCCTTAATATTCATATACCACAACAATTCATTCACTCACTTTCCATTCAATTTTAATAGTTGGCAACTGTTAGAAATTTTTTCATTACCTGGACCTTAAATTTTATTCTTACTTTTCTGCTCTTTGAGCATATCCTTTGGGGTCAAGCATAACAACTGTAATCTTTCTTCCATGTAATGGTCCTTCAAATATTAAAATATAGCTATCATGATCCCTTATGTTTATAATTAAACACATTGTTTATCCACTGGAAAAAGAAACCCAACAGCTGTTTTTTTTCCTCCTGGACTCCCATTTCCTTCAACCAATATACGTGAGGGTTGTCTCCAACCTATTCATGGTTTAAATGAGGTAAATGAGGCCCAGAGAACTGGTCACAAAGATAGTCAAATCCTAGGTTCTATTACACTGAAATAAAGAAACTGAGCAGTAGATGCTGCTCCAAAGGACTTAAAGACTTAATTTCACAAAATGGCAGATAAAGGCAAAATGGAATCAATTATGCCATTGTAATATTACAGTTCTAACCCTAATTTCTTACAATTTGGATGACCTTGTGCATATTTCCTAACCTTTCTGGGCTTCAGTAATCTTTTCTGTAAAATGAGACTAGATGATCTCTAATGTTCTTTCTAGCTCTAACTCTGTGATCTTGAGGGCCTTTTCCAGCCTACTTACCTTCTGTGGGATGCCTTCAGCTTATTGATGTTCTTCCTAAAATGTGGCTCCTAGACTTGGACAAAATATTCAAATAACAGAGGAATATTGAAATATTCGTATGTGAACATACTGTTTTCTCTGATCACATATGAGCTCTTTCAGAGCAAATGTTTTTTTCCTTTTTGCTTTTGTATGTGCAATTTAGCATAATGACTGATACATAACAGGCCCTGTAAATGCTTAATTATTAATTCATTAACGTGGTCTAACTAGGACAGAGAAGAGCACTACCATCTCCTTCCTACACCTAAACATAATGTGTTTTGATGCAACCTATGATCACATTAGCTTTTGGGACCACTTTATTACATTTGTGTGTTACATTGAGGCATTGGAAAAAGGAGTATCTATTTAATG
>JAJHZJ010000200.1:3000000-3355000 GCA_023548195.1 Bettongia penicillata ogilbyi | reverse complement strand
TAATCTGCTCTTGAAATTTATATTTGCTGTCTGCTCACCATTTCATTTATTTTAATGTTCCTTAATCATACCTTTAATAATATGTTCTAGGACTTTTCCAGAAATCCAAAACAAGTTCACTGGCCTAATATTTGAAGACTCAATTATTTTCCCTTTATATGGAAAACTGGCACAGTTGTTCTTTTCTGGTCGTATTGTACCTGTCTCATTCTCCACACTCTTTCAAAGATGACTAACAGTTGCTCTCCAGTTACATGTACCTATTTTTCAATATTGTGACTCATTTATAACTCATCATTTTTGCACTGTTTTGTATCTCATCCACAAATTCTCCCTTGCGCTCATGAAGGGCAACTAATCTTCCATCACTTCCTTCCTAGTTGTGTGTATGAGTTCCGTTAACCAATTTCATCTTTCCTTAGTGAAAAATCATTCTCCTTTGCAGAAAACAAAACCACCCAAACAAACAAAAAACCTATGCTTCCTCTGTGAATAAGAGTTAGGAACTCCTGCCCTCTCTCTGCTGTCAGTTATCATTGTCCCATCCACCCCAAGCTTGCTCTTATCTTTCCTTTGATCTCTTTTTCCCCCATTATAGCTAATGTATGTTTTGTTATTCTTGGCTTTCCTTTCCAACCTCAGAATATTCTGAATGTCAGTGCTCCAGACACCACTCTTAGTGAATTTTGGTGTGACTTTTTGTTCGCTCACCTTTACTTCCCCTTGCTTACATCCTGCACACACACACACACACACACACACACACACACACATACACATATATATACACACACACGTGGGTATGTGTGTACGTGTTTTAAATTTTTGTTGATTAGTGAGTTCCAAGTGCATCCATGTTAGGCATATTTAGGCGGCCCTATTGTTTCCTTCTTCTTGCAATGGTTTCTCTTGACTCAATTTTCTCTCCTCTATTCAAAATTCTAAGTTGACCGTCTTCACTTACTCCCCACTCCAACAAAATTACATCATTTTCAACCCAGAAATCCATGGAAATTCTTCCATATTGGTTAGAATCAGATTTAGACTAGAAGTTCCCATCATTGTTTTACCTTTTTGTACAGCACCTAAATATAATAAACACTTAATCTATGCTTATTACATTCATTCTTATAGTTTGTTGAAGAACTTTTCATTTAGCTAAGTAAGGTCATTGTTAGTTCATCTTCTTGTACAAAAAGATCTCTAGTAGCAGTCTTGATACTTTAAGTCCTTAATCATAGCCATGTTTTTATGACTCATTTGAACTCTTTCACGTATTTTCACTCTCCCCAGTTCACTTACATTTCTATTTTTGTTCTACATTTCTAGTGGTTTAGTTTTTCAAAGACTTAAAGGTATTAGAATACAGGTAAAGTCTTCCTTGATTCTCTATGCTTAGAGGGCATGATTATAATAGTAGATTGTGTCTTTGAATTCCTAAAGTATCAAGATGGAGAAAATGGAGCACTGGCTTATGTTCAGTGGTACAGTTGGCTTACTGAGCAGCTTTATCAATCTGTGTACTAGAAAATAGGAGGCATCTTGGTTCATCACAATAGCCTGAAGCTGTTTCCTGTATTACAATAGATGAAACATGGCTCGAGATTCTGTTTTTCTTTACCCTTTCCCCCACAGTGTTAGTTGCCTCTTATGCACTCAGTATATACTGTTCATTATTATTTTACCTGAGAAGGTTGTGCTGATAAGATTGAACATATCCCAGAGGTATTTCACATGTAGTAGATTGGTATAATGGGAAAAAAAAAGCAGGAATGGAAGTCAGCAGACCTAATCTATGCAGTAACTTACTCTGACATTGGACAAGTAACTTCAACCTCAGGAAAATGAGAGTGATGTCCTAGAGAACTTGCCTTTCGTTATTAAGACCCCACACCCCACACATGAATATGCATTCTAATATTGAATGCAGAAGGTGATTATCAGAAATCCCAATAATCCTAAAGACTAAGAAATCTCTAGGGAGTCTTGTAGCTCTAAAATTCAATGATTTGCTAAGTACCAATATGTCCTTGAGGATGTTTTTTAATAGTAGAGAAAACAAAATCACTTTCTTTAATATTTCCAAATACCTTGTGATGCTATTTTGAGGTCCCCCTCCACTATTATAAGTACTGCAGTTTCATACAATCATACAATATTGGTTTTTAGTTATAAAATCCCAAGAGCTGAGTGACCATAGGAAGTCACTTAACTTCTATATAATTCAAGCAACTCTCTGAGGTAATAAATTACAACAAGCAGCCACTTTACATTGATGAAGAGAACTTCCACATTTAATTGCAGAAACCAACAAGAATTTATGGATTCAGACCAAAATAATCTAAATATCTAACAAAGCAGTTAAATACAAAAGAAGTTAGGGGGTGAATGAATTTACAGTTAGAGAGATAAGAAAAGACTTCCTATGAAAGTTAGTACTTATGTTGCGCTGTGAAGGAGGGCAGGGATTCCATGAGTCAAAGATGAGAGGCCCATGCATTCTGAATGTGATAAAGGAGGCAGCCTAGAGAGGTTGTAAGTGTCATGAGTTAAGAACAGAAGCAAATAGTCCAGTTAAGAATATTAGGCCAATTTGACTGGATTGCAGAATGTGGGAGAGGAAGGAAAATATAGTATAAGGATGAAAGATAAGTTGGAATCAGAGTGTGAAGGACTTTACAAGGTAAAGAGAGGAGTTTATATTTTATCTAGGAGGAGATAGGGAACTACAGGAGTTGATTGAGTAGGTGATTGATATAGTCACATCTTCACTTAAGAAAAATAACTTTGGCAGCAGTGTGCAAGATGGATGAGAGTGGGGAGAGAATACTCAGGAAGACCATTTAGGAAGAGTGTCTGAATGAAAGTGGTGGGTAGCTGTCCAAGAAGAAAAAGGAGAAGAAACAAGAAATTTTGTAGAAGTGAAAAACACATATCCTTTAACTTATTTAGATATATAGGGTGAAATAGAGTGAATAGTTGAAGATAATATGATAGACTGAAAGGGTAGTGGTATTTTTCTTTGGCAGAAATAGAAATAGAGGTATATAGAAGAGAGGAAAGTTTGAAAAAAAGATGAGTTTAATTTTGGAAATGTTAAGTTTGAGATGTATCTGAAACATATAATTTGAAATGTAAATTTTTTCTTTTTTTATGTTTATTTATTTATTTTTAGTTTTCAACATTCATTTCCACAAAATTTTGAGTTCCAATTTTTCTCCACATCTCCTCCCACACCATAACACCTTGTATTCTGATTACCTCTTCCCTCCATATGCCCTCCCTTCTATCACACCCCACCCTTCCATCCCCATCTTCTCTCTTTTCTTGCAGGGCAAGATAAATTTCTATACCTCATTATCTGTATTTTTTTATTTCTCAGTTGTATGCAAAAGCAGTTCTCAACATTTGTTCCTAAAGCTTTGAGTTCCAAATTCTCTTCCTTCCTCCCTCTCCACTCATCCCCACTGAGAAGGCAAGCAATTCAATATAGGCTATATATATGTAGTCATGCAAAAACTCCCATAATAGTCATGTTGTGTAAGACTAACTATATTTCCCTTCATCCTATCCTGCCCTCCATTACTTCCATTCTTTCTTTTGACCTTGTTCCTCCCCAAGAGTGTTTACTTCTGATTGTTCCCTCCTCCCATTTGCCCTCCCTTTCATCATCCTCCCCACCCTGCCTATCCCTTTCTTCCCCACTTTCCTGTAGTGTAAGATAGGTTTGCATACAAAATTGAGTGTTTTAGGAACAAATGTTGAGAATGCCCTCCTCATGATTCTCTTGATTCTTGTGTTTGAAAGTCAAATTTTCTTTTCAACTCTGTTCTTTTCATCAGGAATGCTCAAAAGTTCTTTATTTCATTGAATGACCATTTTTTCCCCTGAAGTATTATACTCAGTTTTGCTGGGTAGATTCCACTGTTCTGGTCCTGTTCCTCCTGGTGCTGCTCTGTCAAGGCTGGGCTGTGCTCCGCTCTATGCCCTGTCCAACAGACCTTTCCTGTCAGCCTTCCAGGCTACCTTGGACTAGAAATCTCTTTCACTGTCATTCTGTGGCTTCTACTGCTCTAGAATTTGTTGAGAGTCATTGTTCTACAGGTATGTTATTGGCTGTGGGGGAAGAGCTAGAGTATGCATATCTTTCTACTCTGTCATCTTGGCTCCGCCTGAAATATAAATTAATGATGGGAAAAGTCTACAGCTAAATAATAGATCTGAGAATCATCTGCATAGAGATGATCATTAAACCCACAGGGTTTGAGGTGACCAAGAGAATGAGGGTAACAGGAGAAGTCCTAGCACAAAGCTAGAGACCTTCATGATATTGATGCTGAGTCTGTAAAAGAGATAGAGAAGTGAGCAAACTAGAGGAGAAGAGTATCACAAAAACTGAGAGAAGAGAAAATATCCTGGAGGGGAATATGGTCAACTTTGATCCTGCCGCAATAAGTCAAAAGGTATGGGACCTAAGAAAAGATTTCCCAACTTAGTAATTAAGAGAGCCTTGCTAACCTGGATACCACAGTTTTCACTTTGTGATGAGGTCAGGGACTATAGAGTTAAAGAGAGAATTCATAGAGAGGAAGTAGAGACAGCAAACATAGCAGCTTTTTCAAGGAGTTTGGCTGAGAAAGAAAGAAAGATTTAACATGATAATTTGAGGGGATGCTAAGGTTAATGAAGGGTTTTTAAGGATGGAGGACACTTAGGTGTGTTTATAGGTGGTAGGTGTAATGTTAGCATAAGGAATATTAACTTTATATTAACATTAGTAGGGAAGGAGGCAGTAGACAAGAAGAAGTTGAAGTTCCAAGAAATAGGGGATTTTTGGTAGAAATGCTTTAGCGGTTAAAAACAGTTTGTTTTCCAGCTTTCTCTAAGACTCAAACCTCATCTTATCCTTCTTGACAGAAAGTACTACGTATTTATAACCAAGATATGAGAATAACAGTAATTCCTCCAAACAGATGGTAATAGCATTTTTGTGTATTTTACATAAAATGCACATATATTATTATATAAACTTAAAAGAAAACTATAAATTGAGGAGAAAAAAGAGCTTTGACCTCATTCTAGAAGCTACTTATTATTGATTTGTTAAGTATTGAACAATCCCTTGAAAGGCATTTAATGTTGAAACTGCCCTTATGGATTGTTGCAAAGCCCTTGACTCAGTTCCACCTTCATGGCCTCTTCATAGACTGGAAATTTACATAATATACACAAACATCGTGACAGTACTAGACTATTTGATGTCCACATAGAAAATCTTTCTCTATTTAAAACATGCCATAAACCATTACTGTCAAGAACCAGTGAGATAAAATGTACCATTTTGATGTGAGAAAGCTTCAAGCCCATGACGGTTCTTCCTAGCCTTCCATCCATTAGTCTCTCTTTTAAATAGATTAAAAAAAGTCAAACTGAACCATCTTAGTAATCACTTGATATTCATAGAACATGTCCAGCTTAAACAATATCTATATTAAATACCTCTGTCACCATACTTATTCTTTATTATAATGATATAAAAATGTCATTTGGACTTAGTAAGTGGTAAATTTTTAACATATGCCATATAGACTTTTAAGGATTTAATATTTGATCCAATCAAAACTTGTAAATATCGTGGTCTTCTCAAGTCAAGATAGATTGAACATAGTGACATCAAAGAGAAGGCTATGCCTGAATAGTTTGATTGCAATCCTGAAATCAAAACTTAGCAGGAAAAATGCATTTAGAGCAATTAACATCTATGTAATACCAGTCTTATTGTCAACTTGAAGTACTCTAAAGTATAACCTAACAGATGTGGAAATTAACTTAACAAAGTCTATCTCTTAATGAAACACAGAGCACATCACCACAGGAACCTTAAGAAGGATTAATGATTTCTCAGCAAAAGAGTTGAAGAAGTTTGACAGACGTTTTCAAAAATGTGGTAACTGGTAAAACCAAAACAACCATAGTAATAGTTTTGGAACAAGCAAACATCATTTCGGCGAGCAAAGTAAAGGCTGACATTAGAAAAGATCAGATATTTCAAATAGAACCGAATGCAGCTTACCTGGAGCAGCTAGGTGGCCGAGTGGATAGAGCGCCAAGCCTGGAGTCGGAAAGAGCTGAATTCAAACTTGCCCTCAGACACTACCTGCCTGTGTGACCCTGAGCAAGTCACTTCATCCTGTTTGCCTCAGTTTCATCGTCTGTAAAATGATCTATAGAAGGACATTGCAAATCGCTCCAGTATCTTGGTCAAGAAAACCCAAAATGGGGTCACAAAAAAGTGAGACAAAACTGAAAAATGACTGAACAACAAAAATGCCTTAACTTTTATTTGAACTTTTGTTCAAACCAAAGATAGTTAAGATCCAAGATTTTAATCACCAGGTCCCTTTATGTGTAATAACTGCATCAGTTTAGCAAAAAAATATATCCTGAAAGAGTGTCAAACCAACGGCTGAATCGTGTGATTTTGTTCATGGGAATGGAAGAATTTATATTGGAAGTATGGCACCATATCTTTTCTGCCAGAAAATACAGAATGGTTATTTTCAATGAGTCCAGACTTGATCAATAATGGGGATTGCGCAACTTTAGCTCCTATCAGGTCTCAGGTAAGGATACTTATTACCATGTCCCATTTTCACCAGTTAGTTAGGTCCCCTTGAATGTTTTAGGGTACCCTTGAGGATTTGGAGGTATCTAATGACTTTAGCATAAGTACCCACCGGTGTACTCCCCTTATTATTATCATATGAGAATCAGTGAACCAACCTTAATTACATTTTAGAAAGGAATATTTGTTAAGATGTTAGAATAAAAAGTTGATACAAAACATCTCTCCCCACCCCCTCCAAAATAAAACAAAGAAAAGAAAAAAGATCTGTAAATTTCTAACCCACAAATACATAACATTCACAGCAAAGTGGCCTCACATAAGAGAAAATATTTGTCAAAGGGGTAATGCAGGTCCTGGTTGCCAAAAATCCCTTTATCTCATTCAAAAAGTTGAGCATGGTAAATTTATGTTTGTTCTGTCCCTGGCTCCCCATGAAGGGAATTTTGCAAGTTGCTGCATCCTTGGGTAATGGGGGAGATGATGCTAAGATGCTTATAAGAAGATGGGAAGACAAAAGTCCTCCCAACCTTGCAAAGTGCAGAAGGTCATCCTTTGTTCAAGGGGCAAAGGAAACCAAAGGCCAAAGTAAATGTAGTTGTTTATCAGTGGTTTTAGCTAGAATGCAATTCTTGTTCTACCTCCTGAAACTCTGGACTCCAGCTATATCAGTGCTTTTATACAAAACTTACAGGCCATAGCAAATCTTTTTCCATTTTGACCTTGATTCCTAATGCAGGCACTGCCACCAGCCACTACTATGCTGTGGAAAATGTGGGAAATAATTCCATGATACAATGAGAAAATGGGAAGTCAACGATCTTCTCTCTTCTCATCTCTGTTTCTTGGCTTCTCCTGACTTCCAAAATCTGATTTTATAGAGGAATCTTTTTGCAAACTCTCTTAAATCTAATGCATCCCCTCTGATAATTTTCTTCAATTTATTCTGTGTATATGTGTAATAGCAAGCACCCTGACACATCCAGGATGGTCTGCTAGCACAGGTTCTTAGATCTGCTTTTCTAAAAGGAAAGCAACTTTTGAGAGGTCAATAATCTTCTTTAATTATATTCTGCAACAGAGAAAATACAAGCAGAGAAATAAAGACCAACAGACATGGCTTCTAACTATCTGACTGTAAGCAATATATACATCACAGATCAACAGACAGATCCAATGGTCTGACTATTACATACATATATAGTTAGCAGAGAGAGAAGCATGAACATCTGGGTTTTCAAAGCTTGGAGGGTTCCTTAATGATTATCCTGAGTCTCATCTAGCACACTCTTCTTCCAAAGCATAAGTCCCAAAGCAAAACCTCCCCTCAGAATATTTGTACACTTCTCAGAGCTAGAAGGTATCCCAACCTGGGTTTCAGCGCCTAATTAACAAAAGGTGTAAAAGCAAGCAAACCTCCCCAAGGCTCCACCTGAGACCCTTTAATAGTAAGGGAAGATCTTTGCCTTCCTACAAAACAAATTTTAGCCTCCCCCAATCAAGGAACTCTCATTAACAGTACACTATATTATTTGTACAAAGTTGTTTTTTATATTTTCCCCCCTTAGAGGGTGAGTTCCTTGAGAATGAGAGCTCTTTTGCCTTTATTTGTATCCCCAAAACTTACCACAATGCCTGACATGTAGTAGGTGCTTAATAAATGTTTGCTGACTGACCTTTGAACATTAGCACTATTCCAATGGTCTGTCTGAGCATGCACTTTGTAAGTATTTCATGAAGAAATGAGCCATAAAATGAAGGTTGTCTCAAATGCCTGAATAAATGCTCCTGCAATATCTGCCTTTCAAGAGTCCAGCTTGGGCACCTAGAAACTGATCTTGTACTTTTCTGCTGTGGCACACAGTACAATTTGAATGACATTGAACAAATTATAAGGAAGCAATTTCAAAGAGTTTGTGATAGCTTCAAATTTTGTTGAAATAGAGACCAGATCCGCAGTAGGCATAGGAGCCCTGTTGCAATGGAGGAAGATTATTTGAAAGGAAGGGTACTAAAGGGAGAAATGAGAGTTGCATGGAGGAGGTGGAAAATGCCTGTAAGAGATACATGGAAATGTGTTTCCTTTGTTGTACTGGTTTCTACTGCCTTTGTTTTGCTTTCTTTTATATAGCTCTGTGCCCTGCTCTTCAGTCCAGAAGACCGAGGTTTAAATCCTAAATCAGAGGCAAGCTGTGTAACTGTGACTAAGTTATTTAACCTGTTTGTTCTTACATTTTAATTTGTAAAGTGAAGGCGCTGTATTTGATGCCCCCTAAAGTACCGTCTATCTGCAAGTCTAGGGTCCTATGTTCAATAAGCATGAACTAATGGAAAATTTTCTTGGAACATTTTCTTGTAAAGGATGATTAATCTGAGGAAAAGAGATGCGAGTAATATTTATTTTAGGTCAGAAGCATTGGGGAGAAGACAATAGTGACCTTTGGTTTCTGGAAAAGCTTTATTCATAAGAAATGAGGTCCTAGGCAGCCCTAGTTAGAATATATATATGTGGTTTTGTGTATCATAATTTGCATAAATATACCTATCATGACTCACATACAATTTGGGTTTTGAATGGTAACACTCTATGAGTTCACAACTAAATGACCAAAGTCTTGACTTTTTTCCAATTCATAAAGCAATGAGTTTCCTGTAGTTCTTTCAAGGTAGCAGGAACTATTTCAAACTTTCTGCCTTTTAACTTTATTAAATACTTGACTTCTAACAGCATTAGTTGATGACTGAGGATAATTCCTGTTACATGTATTATATCCTCAATCAAAATACAAAGCATAGAAATAATTTTGGTTGGAAACGTTGCCATAAGTTTGTAAGTCACTTTTTAATTTGAGTTATTCTTGGTAAGAAATTGACTCACAAAAAAAAAGAAACTGACTCACAGAAATTAAATGTTCCTACAGAATTGGGATATTGTAGGACGCTGGCGTGCTTCTTCATTAATCTTATTTCAATTAGAAGTCTTGAGAGCCTGCAATTAGGATGTAGCTACTATGATGAATCCATCCTGTACATGTATCAGCAACTACTCTCTAATGAAAAGAAACAGGCTTCTTGGCATTTAGGGGCAAATTTTTATTTTGTATAATTCAATAAAGGCCCATGTTTTGCCTATGTCCTCTATTTTTAGAATTGTCCCTCAAAATTCATTAAAATTGCATTGTTAAATCATAATTAAATTGTTAAATGGCTTGCATTTTTTCTGGCATTTAAGTCTTCTTAATTGACTACTCATTTGCCTTAACTATTTGCCACCATGGACAGAAGAAAAAAGACTTATCTAGCTATAGGGACTGACTTTTCTTGTCTTTTATGTTGGGAGACAGAATTGTCTCAACGATTGAGAAGAACCCTATGATATTTACCTAAACTTAATAGCTAAAAGTTTAGCTATTTATTTAAAATGCAGAATCTAAATGTTTTTCTTTTAATTAGTTGAACTAGACAGCCACTGATGTGTTTTTCAGCTCTCTGATTCTGTAAGCAGGAGACAATTTTTCCTTAGTTATGATCATTTAACACTGAATATTCCAAGATCAACTACAAAATCTTGCTTGGCTTTTAAAGGCCTTTGTGACATGACCCCTTCCCACATTTCCACTTTTCTTATATTTTATATCACTTCATATATTATAATATCCAGTGACTCTAGATTTCTTATTCATTCCTGCAAAATACACGCCATCATCCAAAATCAATGCATTTTCACTGGCTGCTACCACCCCACCTCCCCATACCTACCCCCATGACTGGAATGACAACCCTCCTCCTCATTACAGTCTTCTACATTTCTTCAAAGACAGCTAAAATTCCACTTTTCCTGATTCTCCTCAATGCTAACACCTTCCCTCTGTTTTTTATTGCCTACTTTTTAGCCTCTGTCTTTCTTGCTTATGCATAGTTTGCTGGTTGTCTTTCTCATTGGGACTGTGAACTCCTCAAGAACCAGGATTTATTTATTTATCTTTGCCTTTCTTTGTATCTCCAGCACTTAGCACAGTGTATGACACATATTTGATACTTGATAAATTCTCAATATCTATCATCTATCTATCATCTATCTATCTATCTATCTATCTATCTATCTATCTATCTATCTATCTATCTAACTACGAAGCTGTCTATCTACATATACATACATAAATACATCTGCACCCCATATATTCAGTATATACCTATATAAACACATTTTGAAATGAAAGTCATGAAACAATATTATATTTTGTTGTGTCTCTAGATTATTACCTCTTTCCCAAAATGAACTTGACATCTCTGACCTTTGCACAAATTATCCTGTATGCCCAGAATGCAGACCATCCTTATCTCTCCCCCAGGATGCTTTTAGTTTCTTGAAGGCCAGCTTAGGTGCCTTCCCTGCTCCCTCTTCTTCTATGGTTGTTAACATTCTCCCCATCTCACTTTTCTTTATATTGTGTGTATACATATATTTTATCTGTTATCTCATCCTTCCTCTTTTCCAGTATATTGTTTCTAGAGGAGACCTGAGGCTTTAGTTTTTTTTGTCTTTGTATCATCAATGTAGTTTTCTCTAGTTATGTTCCTTGAACATCAGGAATGTTTAATAAATATTAAATTGAATTGAATGGACTTAAATTTCAGGTCTCCAATGAAATTGAACAGCACTCTTCCTCCTCTAGCAGATGTAAGCTTCCTTTGCAATACTCATCAGGTGTGTTTTATAAGAGATTCTTGTTTAGGTATGAATTGGATTATATGATCTCTGAAGTTCCTTTCAACTCCAAGGATTACAGTAGTTCTATGATCTGAAGTGGTTTTGTTTCAACATATAGACTAGTCTAGAAATTTTGTAGCATCTTCAAAAAGTTTATGGTTATGACTGGGTTGGCTTCATCTCTCCACTCTCGTTATTGACCTGATCTCAAGAAGAAGTTTTGGGCCTGTCTGTTGAACAACATCATCAATCAATTATTCTTCATGTTATCATATGATTTGAGATGTGAATATGATAAAACTGACATGGTTCATACCAGATAGAGGGAGGAAACTTAAAGAATCACTTTGCCTTTGTTTCTTACACAGCCTGCACTCCTTTGAATGAAATTCTATCATGTCCACAGGAATCTCATCACCATTTACCATCTTGAGGTTGCATCCATTTTAGTATTCGTGCTTCATTAGCATCTTCAGTGACTTCTGCCCTTCTGATTGGAGGGCTGGAAGGTGAGCAAAGAACTTCCTCCATTTAAAGATGCTCCCAATTCAAGCATCTCTTCTTTCCTTACCTGACTGCATGCCTTTAGACTGGACTCAGTCATGCACCTCATCCATGTATCTTCCTTCCTCCCTCTTCTTTTCAGCTTCCTTTTTTGTGTTGTCTTCCCTTGTAAGACTGTAACCTCCCTGAAGGCAAGGACTTCTTTTCTTTTTCACATTTGAATCCCCAGTGCTTAACACAGTTTCTGGCACATAGTAAGCACTTAACAAATATTTATTTAAGCACTTAACAAATATTTATTTATCTTACAAAAGCAGTCAATCTTAATAGTCAATCAGGGTTTGATGGTCAATTTAAAATAATTTTATGTATTCTAAAGCCTCTTTATGATAATATAAGTTATGTTGGAGAGAATGATACCCTTTTGATACAGTTTTCATCATCAATGAAGTGAAAAAAAAACTTCTCCAAAAAGATCTACCCTATGATGGTTTAAGGTAAAACCTAAAAGGACCTAGAAACTGTTTTCAGACTACTTCCTAATATTTTCAAAACTCATTCAAAAATACATTCAAAACTCATTCAAGGTACAATGGATAGAGCACTGGCCCTAGAGTCAGGAGGATCTGAGTTCAAATATGGCTTCCGACATTTACTAGCTTTGTAACCCTGAGCAAATCACTTAAACCTGTCTGAAAAAAATAAGAAAAGAAAAAATAATCATTCAAAATAAAATAATTGAAAATCCTGTATATAGACAATAAAAGAAAAACATTGTAAGAGTTCAGGGGGAATGTCATTATGAAATTCAAACCCTGGAGTGAATGAATGAAATAAGTAGTTATTAATCACTTACCACAAATCAAGTATTTTCCTAAGCACAGAGGACATAAAGAAAAAAGTGAGACTGGATCTGCTCTAAATGTATATTTTCTAAATTGGGTAAATTACAAATACAGAAGGGTTCAGATAAAAAATCGATGAAAAAACTAAATGGTCCTCTGGGTATAGTTGTAGAGTAGATGGTAAGGTCCAGGGATCCTTAGAATAGACCAGACTGTCAGATGCAATGCCTTGGGATCTACTTGGGCAGATAATCTGCTTGGGCCCTTTCCCCCTCTTGGCTAGATCCGATCTCCCACACCTTTTTCTGGAGAAAGGAACCTTGAACCTGTTCATTGGCAAGAAAGAGTGAGGGATAAGAAGGCATCTCACAATGTTTCTTATTGCTAGACCCACCAGATGGGAAAATTGAAGCTTTGACATATGAATTGGCTTATTCAAGGTCATATTTTTAGTTAGTGACAGGTTCAGGTCTTGAAACCAGAATACAGTGTCAAGCAGAGAGATATGACAGCCAAGGGCAGCACCACTTTAAAATATAAACTCATTTGTAAAATCTTATAGGGAAAGATTGTGACAAATTATGAATGGTATTGCCTCATAAAACATAGAAAAGCAGTGAAGGGAAAAAGCACTTTAAAGAAAGCTTGTTGAAATGCCAAACTATGCAAAACCACTCCTAAGGCATTTTAGGATCAAACTAGGAGGACAGCAACTATATGAAAGATGTGTCACAGAGGTACTCCCTGAATATGTACTTGGTGGATGTCCCAGGTGGGAAAAAAAGATAGAGGGAGGAAACTTAAAGAATCACTTTGCCTTTATTTCTTACACAGCCTGAACTCCCTTGAATTAAACTCTAACATGTTCACAGAAATCTCATCACCATTCACCATCCTGAGGTTGCATCCATTTTAGTATTCGTGCTTCGTTAGCATTATCAGTGACTTCTGCCCTTCTGACTGGAGGGCTGGAAGGTGGAGCAAAGAAACAGAGTGGATGGTTTCTTATTCTTTGGAAGACATACACACACAAAACTAGGCTATCACATTATCAATTAATTATCTAGTGAATGAGAAAAAAAAGATGCTGCAATAGTGTATCAGTAAGCACTCCAACATACACAGGGGAGGGCTGCTATCACAGGTTCTTAGATCTGCATTCATAAAAGGAAAGGCAACTTTTGAGGGGTGAACAAGCACATGTATCAATCCTTTAGTCAAACACATGTATTATTTACCTAGTTTAGGGGAGTCAACACTCTGATCCCCAAAGTAATCAAGAGACATAACTTCCTCTGTCTGACCATAATTCAACAGAGAGACAGCTATCTGACCATAATTTCCAGAGAGGGAAGTACAATATCTGGGTTCTCAAAGCAGGGGGGCTCCTTAGCAGTTTCCCAGAATCCTCTTCTGGCACTCAAAACTTACCAAAACTAAGATCCCAAAGTAAAACCTTACCCTCAGAGTCTTTGCTGCTGTGTTTGTCTTTCATTGCCAAAGAAGACCATGCCACCAGAGAAATGATGACATGACTCACACTTGTCTTTGTTTTGAATGAGGGAGGGCTGTGCAAGGTCACCAACCACACTTTCTCCTCCTGAGCCATCTGGATCCAGTGACCAGATATTCATCAGGATGACTGGAGATGTCTCAGGATGCAGTGGGTGACCTTGGCCCTTTTAGATCAAGGCCTATTCAGGCACTCACTTAGGGTGAGGTAGTGTCTATTCAGTGAATAGGCTTGTTTAAGAAGGACAACAGATGAAACATTATACACTTTTTAGAGGTAGAGGACATCAGATCCCTGGAGAGCCAGTGCTTCATTAAGTCCTAACAATAGGAGGGAAAGATCTTTCTCAGTCACATTCAGATGGAGGCATTATACTTCTTGATTATACTAAAACAAAAACAGCAAAAATTCTATTTTCCTTGCCATTACAAGTAGAAACAAAGAGTGGTTTGTTATTCTTTGGAAGACACATGTACACAAAGACACACACACACAAAGCAAGCTGTCGCTTTATCAATTAATTATCTAGTGAATGAGACCTCACTCTTCTTTCTGTTGTTGGTTAATTAAGTTATTAATGATGAAAGTAATCTGCATATATAACCAGGTTCAATATAGATCTAGGCAGTTGTAAGCTGGTAAATGTTTAACAATCAGCTTTCCAAAAAAATGCACACAATATTCTCTTTTAAGTTTCATCTACATCATAAACACTTTTCTCATTACTTTTTTTTAAGTCTAGGCCATCAACAAAACAATAAATCAAGCTCTGATTTGTACTGTCAATTTTCATGTTGTACATGCTCACACTGAAAATTTAACCATCAGTCTTTGTACTTGAGCAAAGAATTGGAAACAGTAGGTGCCTCTCATAAACGAGTTAACACAATATTAATAATTTTTAACACACATCTCTAGTTCTTTTACTTGTTCGTTCTATTTCTTAGACTCAAAACCCCTCACCCTCTTGGTTGCCTTCCACTGAACAATTTCGAGATTATCAGTTACCTTCTTAATCCATGACACCCATTACTGAAAACATCCCTCCAAATAAAATCTGAAGAGGTCAGAATATAGCAGGGTTACCACTTTCCAATTCTTAGAAGGTATGCCTTCCTTTTCTATCCAAAAATGGATTATATTATTGAGCTTGCAATCTACCAAAACCTTCAAGTCATTTTTCAGAACTGTAGTGTCATCATACCTCCCCCACTTTATATTTGCTGAAATTGATATGGAAGGTTTTTGCCTGTATCCTTTTGAATTTCATTTTATTGGATTCAGCTCAATGCTTTAGTCTCAATCCACCTTTTTGAATGCGTATTCTTATTCAATCTATCAGATATCTCTCCTAGCTTGGTACCATCTATAAGTTTGATGGACATATTACCTGAGGCATTAGTACAAATGTTCAAAAGCACAGGGTCAAACACAGATCCTCCAGGTTCTCCTCTAGAGACTTCTTTTTTGTTTATATTGAATTATTAGCTGCTCTTTAAATCTAGTCACCCAACTAGTGATGAATGTATCTACATATATTCTCCCAAGATGAAATTCATCTGTCTCAGATAACTTGAATGCATCAAGAGAAACTAGGAACTCTTTTACCTTTCCCTTCCTTATCTTGGATATCATTTCCCTGTTTCTCATTTTTCTTCTGTCATTTCCAGAACAAGGATTTCCCTGCATGCCCATCTCAATGGAGAAGACAGAAGCAAAATAGAAATTGAAGAATTCACTCTTCTTTCTGTTGTTGGTTAGCATCCCATCCACAAACTCAAGAGAAGGATCTTGCCCCTATTTGATCCTGTTTTTTCTGCTATTATGGCAAAAATAACCCTTTCTGTTGTCTTTCATTTCTTCCTCCAGCCTCAGTTCCCCATGAGAGTTAGCAATGCTGACCCTATTTTTACAAGACTTTATCACTGAAGAGCATCACCATTTCCTCAGTCACTAAGATTTGTGATTGCATGCTTTTGCTCATTCATCACTTTTATTCACCTTTTCTCCCCTCATGTCCTTCCTCCCACCACATATGAAGTTGCCAAGTTCTGTTTATCCTACCCCTGCACAATATCTCTCATATATGCCCTCTCCTCTTACATGGAGCCCAACCTGGTACAGAACATGCATACCTCTCACTGACTACTACAAATAGCCTGTTGGTTGGTCTCCCTACCTCAGGTCTCTTGCCACTCTAATCTGGTCATTTAACTTCCAAATATCATCTTCCTAAAGTGCTAGTCTGACCATATTGCCCTTCCTGCTCAATTTATTCCAGTGGCTCCCTCTTGTCTCTAAGATCAAATATAAACTCCTCAGTTTGACTTGGAAAAAATCTTTACAACCTAATACTTTCCGACATTTCTGGTCTTCCTATATTTTACTCTCTTCTAGCATTACTGGCCTTCATGCTGTTACTTGATAGGATACTCTGTTTCTTGACTCCTTCCCTTTTCGTTGACTATCTCTTATGCCTATATTTTCATCTTCTAGCTTCCTTGATTTCCTTCAAGACTCAGCTCAAATACTACCTTCTGCACGAGGTCTTCTCCCTCTTTCCCCACACTATGGGTAGCTTCCTTCAATTTATGCATGTATGTAACTGCTTACATGTTGTCTCCCTCATTAGGATGATAGATCCTTGAGGCTGGGGACTGTTTTTGCCTTCTCTTATATCCCTTAGCACAGTACGTGACACATAATAAACTCCAAATAAATACATGCTGACTTGATATATTCAGTCTGTTACCTGGTATTACTACCATATTCTGTACATTTCCCTTTTAAGTCTGCTACCATCCTCTAGGAACAAGGAAACTAATAACCTGTCTCAACCTGAAACATTAAAAAAAAGTCTGTCACCTAGAGTGGCAATGCTCTACATTATGCTGCAAGACTTCCACATGATGCCTCTAGAGGGGAGAGCTCAAACCCCAGTATTTAAGCAATAGTTGAACCAGACCACTGACAAACTGGATAATCTCTGAAAACCTTTCAAGGTCATACGGGAAACGAAAAGTTATGTGGAATACACAGTGATGAGGGCGGGTCACTCACTAGGATATCCCTAATTGGGCAATGTGTCTCTAAGGAGGTGGTGCTTTAGTTGAGCTTTGAATGGAGCTAAAGCATCAAAGACGCAGAGGTCTTGGAGTCGAGTCGTTAAAGGGAAGGGAGAGAGCCCGAAAAGAAGAACGAGAAAGAGCAGTTCAATGGGTATGTGTGTGTGTGCGCGCGTGTGTGTGTGTGCGCTTGTGTGTGTATATATGTGTGTGTGCTCTTGTGTGTGTGTGCATTTGTGTGTGTGCGCTCTTGTGTGTGTGTGCACTTGTGTGTGTGTGCGTGTGTGTGCACTTGTGTGTGTGTGCGCTTGTGTGTGTATATGTGTGTGTGCGCTTGTGTGTGTGTATATGTGTGTGTGTGCACTTGTGTGTGTGTGCGCTTGTGTGTGTGCGTGTGTGTGTGCACTTGTGTGTGTGTGCGCTTGTGTGTGTGTGTGTGCACTTGTGTGTGTGTGTCTGTGCACTTGTGTGTGTGTGTGTGTGTGCGCGCTTGTGTGTGTGTGTGTGTGTGTTTGGGGTGGGGTGCTGAAGCAATGAATAGAAAAAACACAGAGAAATGTTACAAAACTCAGAGTCAAAAGAAAATCGAGAAGGACAGTGGAAAACAATGGCAAACACTAGCTGCAAAGGGATAAAGAGAGAGGAAGACTTAGAAAAGCTCGTTGAGTTTAGCAGCGAAGAAGTAATTGGTGATGTTGCAGAGACTGTTCAATTGTTCAGTTGAATGGGGAGAATGGAGGCCATATTGTAAGGGGCTGAGAAGTGACTGGGACAGGAGAAAATAGAGGCAAGAAGAATGGCTAGTTTTGATTAAACTCATGAATAACAGTGCTTAATTGCCTGGAAAAGTGACAGTCCAAAACAAGAATATGGAAACTGTATATGTTCATGCACTGCCATAGGCGTGGCCCAGATTTAGTAAACAAAGATTTATTTATTTTTTTTACGAGTGATATTCCAATCTTAAGTTCCAGGGGGTTAGTCTAGGGGAAAGGTTCGTATTTGCTTCCACAAAGGTGGGGATGCAGATGAATAAGGGTGAAATGGAGGGCACACTGCTATACATGAATGGATGTTGTCTCTGGCAGAGACCGTGTGAGAAAATGTCATTCACTGACATATCGCATTACCATCTGTAGTGTTTTCTTGATCAACTGTGTATTCCCTGATCTTAGCCGGTGCGGCATGAACTCTTTGAACCCTATGTGCCATTCTGTTTACCCTTTATGAGACCAGGTTTTACTATGACTTTTCCTTCCAGGAGGACCTTCTTTCCTCAGGTCTCATAATTGTTAACTACTACCGTCATGATTGCCACCAACACTATAGACACAGAGAAACTGACACTATACATATATATATCTGCATGTTCATATACATGTATACATACACATATGTATATGTATGTATGTATATATGTATACATACATACATATAAACATTAATGGCAATACTGATAGAATCCCAGAATTTGAGAGTTGGAAAGAATTTCAGTGACTTTTTCTTGAAACTCATACATCAAATAGACTCAAAGTAAAATCTTTCATCTATAGAAATTTAGACATTGCAAAAGGTCCATTTTTCCTTCTTTCTGGCTCTTCTGGCTATTGCTTTTTCCTTTTGGGAGTCAGTTTGAGAGGCAGCATGGCATTATGCATAATGGGCTAAACTTGGAATCAGGAGAATTAAGTTAAAACTGTACCTCAGGTACATGCTAGATGAGTGATCATGGGCAATTCCCTGAATTTCTCATAGCCTCACTGTCCTCATGTATAAACTAGTAGTAACAATATTTATTTTACTTACTTTGAAAGCTTCCCATGGGAAAAGGAAAACACTTATGGAATCATAGATATAAAATTTGTGTGAAATGAAAGGCAATGAGTTCAATTTCTACATTTTACAAATGAGGAAAATGAAGCATAGAGATGCTAAGTCATTTTACATTTTACCAGAGCCCCATAGCTGGTGAGTATCTGAGGCTGGATTGAAATGTAGCCTTTCTTTATTCTAAGCCCAGAGTTTGGTACATTCTGTCACACATACAGGAGTGTGAAACATCATCATATTCCATATGTATAAGACAATAGATTTATTTTGACTTTGAGCCTGATTATAATTTTAACTCGTAATCATAACATGGCATAAAGGAAGTGGAGAATGTTTTTCTTCCATTTTAATAAAAGAAAAAACCTAGTAATATGTTTAATTTATGTATATCTTAGATTCCTTGAAAGTTCAACTTAGGTGCCACCTTCTAAGGGAAGCCATAGTCGTTAGTGGTCTCGCTTTTCTCAAATTTTCTTGTATTTATTATTTGATTAAATGGAATATCCTTCAAGTAGACTGCAAACCCAACTAGGGCAAGAACTTTTTCATTTTTCCTTTGTATCATTAGTGCCTTGCACAGTACCTTGTACATAGTAGGTCCTAAATAAATGATTGCCGTTGTTGTTTTAGTTGCTTTCACTAATGTTCAACTCTTTGTGCCAAGTTTTCTTGGCAAAGATATTGGAGTGGTTTTCCATTTCCTTTTCCAGTTTATTTTACAGATCAAGAAACTGAGGCAAACAGGGTTAAGTGACTTGCCCAGGGTCACATAGTAAATGTCTGAGGCAGATTTAAACTTAGATCTTCTTGACTCCAGACCCAGTGCTCTACCCATTGTGCCACCGAGCTGCCCTGAAATGCTTATTGAATATTAAATAATTGAAAAATTGAAAGTCAACTATTGGTGCCCATGTGAATACTGTAGTTTTAACTCAATTGTTAAAAAAAAATGTGTAGTCTGCTTCTGAGTTTATATGATGCTGTGTTGTTTGTCCAAGGTAAGTCTTGCTCACTCTCTTTCCAATCCACTAATGCTCTATCTTCTTTTTTTTTTTATCACTATGTTCAAGTAAAGTTACAAGTGAAAATATAACACTCTGGAGGACATATTAGGCAGGACATATTATTGAAACTGAATAGGAATATTACCTAATAGAATCACATCTATTTTTCTACTCCTGATGGGGCACTAGGGTTACTATTAGTAACATTTACTACTTGAAATACTGAATCCTTGACTCAGATGCTTCAGATATCTGTTCCCAAAAGTACTTTATTTTCTGACTCTTTATGTGATTTGTGTCTTAATGGATCTAGGTGATAAATGAGTATGCATTTTTAGAATACTAACGGAAAAAAATGACATCCCCACTGTGATTTTTGAGTTTCAACCAAAACTTTCACTAATTATTATGTTTCTTTATTTGCTCAGAGCCAGTTTTAGATGTAAAGGCAACCAACATCTTTGTTTAGAGCTGTATATGCCTAAGTCCAGTTTCCTGTAAATAACTATTTGCTGTCATGTTTTCTGATTTTTAAGTGATATAATTAACAAGTGTATTAGATGAAAAATAACATATGCAAATTCCATGTATTTAAATATTCAAATACTAGATATTTATTTTATAGTATCCAGATTTTAAGAGATAAAAGTCACCTTAGAGGTTGTCTAAACCAAGTTATATTTAAGTAGAAATTCCCTTTTTAATGTTCCAGATATGTGATCACCCAGAAACTTTCAGTAATAGTAAAGTCAATTCTTCCTGAGGCATCCTATTTCCATACTATTAAGAAGAAATTTGCTTTTCTGCACCTCCTTTCAAATATTGGGAGTGAAACAAAAGAAGTGCTGTTTCTAGAATTGGACATGGGTACCATCTAGCCATCCACATTCTCTTACTTGGTTCCTGTTGAAACTAAGACTATCTGTTTCTACATAAGTCCATTTGACAGTCATGGAGTTAATGTTTTCCATGTGTAAGTCATTCAAGGACCAACTCAGCAAGTTTGTTCTCAATCGTATTGTGCCAGAGAGGGTTGCTAACTTCTTGATTTCTGGTTGACATTTTTGTGAAAATACAGGCTACCATACTATTCTCTAACATTTATCAGAAATACTATAGCAGAAAAATATAGAATAATGCAAATTATTTTGGCAATGAAAGATGAACATGCTGTCCATCCTAGTTTTGTCTGTAACTAGCTTACATATTATGTTTTACAGAAAATGTTTTCTCATCTGTAGCAATTAGAATTCTCAAAAGTAGAATGGTTCACCTCAGGAATAGTAATTTCACCATTATTGGAAGTCATCCATGGAAAAATAGATATAAATATGTCTGGAATATTTTTAAATGAGATTTCTATTAAAAACAAATTGATCTTGGTAACCTCTAAGGTGACAGTTATAAAATAAAGATGTTGGACAAGTTAGTTTCTAAAATTATCTCCAGTTTTTTTTGATCTTATAGCATTCTTTGTTTCTGACTACATTTTTATGATATTACAAAATACAAAATTCCTTGATCAGAACTGTAATACTTCTGTATATTCTGAGTGACAGCTTTTTAACCTATATTTCAAGAGATTATTAAGGATGAAATCTCTGAAAATCTGTGTTAGGATGGATTACATGGATAAAAGAGGAAGTAAGGGAAATATGGATGATGCCAAGAAATCACTAGGCCTCCAATGTGTTGGAGAGTACTAAATAAGTTGCCTTATAATTTTTTAAAGAATTATTGCACTTGGCTAAGCTACCTCAACCAGTTATGACAGACAAAAGAATAAAAAATGCTGTCTTTGCAACACTCTCCTTCCTACCGTAAGAGTGACAATAAGTACAGGTTACTTTGTAGAACGCCAAGAAAATGCTCACTTATTACTCCTCAGATGTAGTATTTGATTTATGTAGGCAAAATCCTGGTATAGCAAATACCTAAACAAAACCAGTATAACAAAAAATATTCCCAACATATCGTGAATTTCCCTTTACTTCACACAAGTGATACTCAAAAATAAAACAAAAGATCACCAGCAATCCTTTATAATTTTTTTGTAATGGAGTTTATCCTCAATTTATTATGCATACTTCATAATAAATTAATCTCAATCCCAGAACTATTCCTCTTTTCTGCATTGTTTTCTGTGTCAGATATAAAGACACAAGGATGACATCAATTCTTAGTCTCCTTCAGTGGATTAATTCCACATATAGTGAGTTTTTAATTAGACAACACATGTACTAGGTATTTAATTTGATACATGGCTGAATTTGATATGAAGCATTTCCTGATCAGTGGAACATATAAACCAAAGGACCTGCTCCTCTCCCTGCAAATTTGGAACATCAGGTGTTTTGGAAACCTGAAGATAAACTATAGTATTCGTATGCAAGAATATCTATTAAAAGATGTTCAGGCATGAGAATTGCATTTAATAACCCATTAGCGGGGCTTCTTAAGTTTCACTGCATACTCAACTAACACTTTCACTCAAAATTCAGTTCAGTGACTACTTGTCTCAGTTGAATTTCAATATCAGCCTTCTCAACTATTTCCTAAATGTTGCATTGCAGTGGACATCTCATACGTTATAGAATTCCAATCAACATTCTTTGAGGGCATTTTGCATTCTTTAAAATCTCTTTTCCCCAAAGTTAAAAACAACATTCAATTGCTTCTGCTCTTAGAAAAGCATACTCTCCTGAGTCTTTTGAATCAAATGATATGTGGGTAGCTAAATTTCATATCCTTCCTCTTTGACCTGGCTCATCCCAAATGACTTATTCCTTAATTGGCTGAAATGAATCTCCATACACCCTGAACAACTAAATTGTTATAAAAAAGAATGCAATGTGGCAAGGAGATATCTGACTTGTGGTCTTATTTATAATTACATCACCATTATCCCAGTCAATATCCCAGTAATTAAAATCTCTCTTGATCAACATCCTAGGCTTTTCATTCAGTGTGAACACATTTAGTTTTATAAAGATGTCTTGGCTACCTCTCTAAAGGCTATTTCTCTACAGACAAGTGAGGTGGTATCACTACTAGGTAGGGGCAATACCCTGATTTTAAGAAAAAAAAGAGAAGTATCTAGGGACTATTTGTCAAATTGTCAGCTATAATTGAATTCACTGGATAATCACTACTTCCAGTTTTCTTCATAGGTGGGGGAATCTGATGACTGGTTTAAACTACATCTACTAGATTCAGTATGAAGTCTGGACACGTCACTGCTTTGCCTAAGAATCTTCAAAGGCTTCCTATAATCTTTAGGATAAAAATACCTATTCCTTTGTTTGGAATTTAAAGTCTTTCAAAATCTGACTGCCATCTGTCATTCTAGACTTATTTTACATGACTCATGTACCCCATGTTCCAATCAAATTGGCTTACTTACTTTCTCTTCCTTACATACAATGTATTTCCTTCCTTGTGATTTTATACAAGGTCTGCTTTGGCTAAAATGTTCTCTTTCATCATCTCCTTTTTCTAATCTCTGTTTCCTTTCTCAGGTTCAGTTCAAGTGCTATGTCCTCATGAGGTCCTGTTCTCCCCAGTGGTTGGTGTTTTCCTTTTCTCAAAGAAAAATACATGTATGTATATATGCATGTATGTATACATGCATATATACATAGATACATTATATACAATATTTCCAATTGTATTTATACATATTTATATATACATTTTATCTTGCTTTACAGTTGTTTCTCCCCAGTATAATTTAACCCCTTTCAGTACAAGGAATGTTTTGATTTTGTCTTTATATAGTTATTACTCATATATACTAAAGAACAAATATTGAGCATCAATCAAAACATTATTTTCTTTGCATGCCATCAACTGATTTGACAAGTTTGTTCACTAAATTCACATGAATGGCTTTTAAAAAGCATTTTTAAAGGCACAGTCTTTGTTGGTTTATATGTGTTTCAGACATTTATAATCAAATACCATAGTCTCTCTACTTTAAATTTGCAAATGATTTCTTTCCATATAGGTCTCCTCCTTATAACGTGTGAAATAAGGTTACTGTCAATATTTTCTCTAGGTAGTTCAGTATATATATGTATATATATACACACATGTGCATGTATTGTATGTATGCATGTATGCATGCATGTATGTATGTCTGTACATGCATGTATAGGTATATGTACATGTGTATTATTATATTACATATATGCCAATACACACAGATAGATAGATAGATAGATAGATAGATAGATAGATAGATAGATAGATAGATAGATAGATAGGCAGGCCTTCACCATAAACATCCTTTCATCTGAATTTTTGAAAATGTGTTGCTGGCCTTGTCTCATTTCAAATATCATTATCCTCATTTTACAGATGGAATATCTGAGTAAGAAGTAGAAGTTATAATCGTAGAGGCAGGAGAGAGAGCTGAAAATATTATTATAGGGTGTTCCTTTTTGGGAATAAATTCCCACACTGTTGTTGTTCAAGATGCTCATCTCCTTGTCCATGCTTTTTTTTGTTTGTTGCAGTAAAAAAAGTGGTGAATTTTGAATCTATTTGGTTATTTATTATTTGTGTTTTCTTGGAAATGCTATGTAACTACCTTGAGCTTCAACTTCTTTCTCTGGAAAAGGAGGGGAATTGAAATACAATAGGGGTTAGCAAACTAGAGTCCCCCCTACTGAATCACAGTGTTCCTGTTTTTGTATGTTTCTCAGCTAAGTATGATTTTTATTATAAAAAGTTTTTATTATATTTAAAAATGGGGAAAATCATTTTTTCCCTCACCTTACAAAAATAGATCACAGTGCTGTTTACCCACTCCTGATTCATAGGGTAATAAAGAAAACATCCAGATTTATTCTATTATTTAACTGTGAAAAGGTGTTGGATGCAGTTGTTATGAAAGTATTGGTGAAGTTCCTTTATAAAGATCTCCCAATTATTTGTTGCAAAAGACTTGTTTAGCAACAACAACTACAATGATGATGGTGGTGAAGATGATGATGACGACGATGAAGAAGAAGATGATGATGATACTTGCCAGTTCCAATATTCTCAAGACTTTGAGATCTAAAGATGAAGTGGCTGGTGCTCAGCTTTGCTATTGCAATGAGTTCAGAGTTTGAGAATTTCAAAACCACCTAAACAATGAATATCTAGTCCTTGACTAAGAAATGATGGTTAGATAATATCTCCTGAGAAAAGAGCTTTCATCATCTCCTTAACAGTGTTGGATAATTTTGTCCTTGAATCCTCAAAGAGAATGAGTCTTCTCAATGAATCTCGAAGTATATTGTTTATATTTAAGGTCCAAAGTCTTCTTTCTAAGGAAAGACATCTGTTATCTTCTGTAAAGAGCAAGGAAAGTGGGATTTTTGTTGTTTTCTTTTTGTAGTTCAGTTTCCTAGGCTCAGGCTAAATAAAAACATCTGAAGGGTGATTCACAGCTGTGCTGAATCATGTGGGTTGTGATGCCTTCTGGCTCTAAGCCTATTAGATGAGAAGTATATAAACTGGGAGGTTAGTATTTTTCTTTGGGGGTTTTGCTTATGAGAAGGACCTTTTGATTCCCTGGATGAGATATTTGTTAAGCACTTCCTTCCCCACTACTCAAATGTTGTTGGTGCTTTCCCATCTGGTGGTGTATGTTGTGGTTGTATTACTTTGTCAGACAGTGGGAGCCCTGACTGTTGATCTTTGTGCTAATTTCTCTGCTGATATTTTCTCTGTTTGTATATTCTCCACCTTGAAGGTGTTGACTTTTCCCCTGAACTAGTGAATGATTTATATGTTTAATTAAAGAAAGATTGTTAACCCCTTTGAAGCTGTCTTTCCTATATAAAGCAGATCAGAGAACCTGTGCTAGGATGCCATCCTGGGTGCGCTAGGGGGCTTGCTGCTACACCTTCTCAGCTGTGGTCCCAGTTCATACTGAGTTACTATAACAGTGATCCTCAGGACACATACCCAAGAATGATGTAGAAGATCATCTTCCTATCTCTGGATATCTTGAATATTGAGTATTCCTTACCTTTGCTACAACACAGTCAGGAGACCCTGCTATAATTTACTTTCTCTATGACTTTTGTCAGGATATATAAACATAAATAATCTGCTTCTCAAAAAAAAAATTAGTAAGGCTCACATTAATTACATTACAGGGTTATTATAAGGAATGCATTTAGTCACCAGCAAGAAACCATGTGAGCTGCTCTCTTGGAGGCAGTGTGGTCTGGTAAAATATAACAAAATTTTCCCCCAAAAAACCCTCCCCCACTCCTGCCTTCCTTACTCCTGTAGAGAGCAATACTACCCTTTGAGTTGCTCAGACTTGCAACCTAGAGTCACTATGAATTCTTCACAATCTCTTCCCCCCTCCCATACCTAAGCTATTGGGCAGCTAGGTGATGCAGTGGATAGAGCACCAGTGCAGGAGTCAGGAGGACCTGAGTTCAAATCTCACCTCAGACACTTGACATTTGCTAGCTGTGTGACCTTGGGAAAGTCACTTAACTCCAATTGCCTCATCCTGGGTCATCTCCATTCATCCTGATGAATATCTGGTCACTGGATTCAGATGGCTCTGGAGGAGAAGTGAGGCTGGTGATGTGCACAGCCCTCCCTCACTCAAAAAAAAGTCAAGTGCAAGTCATGTCATTATTTCTCTGATGGCATGGTCTTCTTTGGCAACAAGGGATGAACACACACACCTAAGCTGTTGATAAGATTTTCTGATTTCACCTTTGAAACACTTCTCTTTCTCTCCTGTGACATTGCCAGCTTTCTAGTTCAGACCTTCATTACCTTGTGCCTTAATTACTGTAACAGACTGTTGATGGCTCTGCCTATCTCAAATCTCTCTAAAACACTCTCTATTCAGTCACAAAAGCAATTTTCCTGAATCACACATTTGTTTCTCAGTAAACTTCTCAATAAACTCCAGTGGCTTCCCATTTCCTATAGGAGCAAATAGAAAACGCTCTGTTTGGCAGCCAAAGACCTTCATAATCTAGACCTCTTCTACCTTTCCAAGTCTACTTACACTTTGCTCCCCCAAGGAATACTCTTTCATCCAGTGACACTGGACTCCTAGCTGATCCATGAACAAGATGCTCCATCTCTTAGCATTCTCTCTGGCTCACCATGCTTGAAATGTTCTTATTCCTCTGCTCCAACTACTGACCTCCCTAGCTTTCTTTAAGTCCCAACTAAAATCTGACCTCCTACAAGAAACCTTCCACAGTCCCTCATAATTCCAGTGCCTCCCTTCTCTTAATTACTTCCTATTTTCTTTTACATAGCTTGCTTTGTATATATTTGTTTGCATATTGTATCTCCCATTAGAGGGAAAGTAGGCACTATTTTTTTTTTGTATTCCCATCATTTAGCACAATGTCTGGTATGCAGTAAGCACTTAATTAATGTTTGTTGAATCAAATTGGTAGAATCAGTGCCAAGTTTGGAGTCAGAGTATCTGAGCTGGCTACCTCAAGTTAGGTTACTTATAACTTTTACTGACTTGGGTAAGACATTTCAACTCTGGGAAGATAGTATGCATTGCCTTATAATATAAAATCTGTCTTTGTGTTTTAAAGCCCTTCATAACTTGACTACTTCCTGCCTTTTCCGGTTTGCCTTATTCCCTTACATGTACTCTACAACTTGCTGACAATGGCCTCTTTAATGCTCCATTTGGCTGACTCTGGGCATTTTCACTGGCCTGGAATTCTTTCCATCCTCTCTTGGCATGTCTGGCTTTAAGTTTCAGTTAAAATACTACCTCCTGCAAGATAAGATGCATTTCCTAATTCTCTTTAATCTTAGTGCTTTTTCTCTTATATTATCTCCAATTTTCCCCATACATGTATATCTTGTTTATATATAATTGTTTGCATATTCTCTCTCTTTCTCTGCCTGTCTCTTCTCTTCTCTTCCTTCCTTCCTTCCTTCCTTCCTTCCTTCCTTCCTTCCTTCCTTCCTTCCTTCCTTCCTTCCTTCCTTCCTTCCTTCCTTCCTTTCTTTCTTTCTCTTTCTTTCTTTCTTTCTCTCTCTCTCTCTCTCTCTCTCTCTCTCTCTCTCTCTCTCTCTCTCTCTCTCTCTCTCTCTCTCTTTCTTTCTCTCTCATTGTGAGCTCATTGAAGGCAAAGACTTTTTTTCTTAGAAAAGTTCTTGGCACATAGTAGACACTTACAAATGCTTGTTGACCTGACTTGTATTGTAATTTAACTTTTAATATGTATATATTGTCTTTCAACCTATCATGTAAACTCCTTGAACCATACCTCACATTTTAGTATCCCTTCAATATCTATCATAGCACCTTGCACTTAGATGCTCAGGAAGTATTTATTAATTGAAAAAGTTCTGTGAGTCTAGTAGGGGGAAAAAGGGACATGGCATTCATGAAGCACTCTAGACTTTCTACCATTGGGATTTGTATGCATCTATATGTTCACTTATTTGGTCATAGGCTTTGATGGTTCAGCATTCAGAACAGTACTGAGAAGATCGATGCTCAATGCATGCATACTCTTTGATTAAGGCAGGAGAAAGTGATGGAATTGAAAACTAATTGCCTTTTGGGGGAAGAATTAATATGTGCAAACATCTCAACTGAGAATCAACCCAGCTCATCTCTCTCTACCTCTAATACAAGAAGGTGAAGGTGAAAGCAGCTACACAAATTCATAGGCCTAGAAGCCATTAGCTCACACTGTGAAAAGAGTGCTGCAGTAAGGAAGATCGGAGTCCAAATCTGACCTCGGGTGCTCCTTAAGAGTCACTGTGAGCAAGTCGTTACTGTTGCCCATCTCAGTTTCCTTAACTATAAAATAGGGACAGTGATAGCAGCCAGCTTATAGAGTTGTTCTGAGGATTAAATGAGGTAATATTTATAAAGTGCCTGGCACAAAGTAGCCATTTAATAAATGAGTGTTTCCATTCTAGGACCATATAATCATAGATGGGAATGTAGAGTTTATTAACCGACTTCTCAATTCTCTAACTTAACAGACAAGGAAACTGAGATCTAGAGGTATTAAATGACTTGTCCAGGATCAGACAGCTAGTAAAAATCTGCCTCTTCCATACATACCCTACTCTTTGGACATGTTCATGATCTAAAGCCAGTTATTTTGTTTGAGATGTCTCGATGGCTTAGCGTATTGCCCATGTAAGCAAAAGTCCTTCTTTGCAGGACAAATGAGTTGTGAACAATTTTGGGGAAAAGTAATGAAAGGTACTTTCTGGCATTTTTGCAGAATAGTGTCCCTGACACTTTCTAATGGCACCCACATTGCTTTCTCTGTGGTGTTCTATTTGAAGTGTCTGGAGTAACTATGTTGTAAATGACTAACTGCATATCAAACTGAGAACTAGTGATGTGCTCAGAAATTGGACTGAGGTCACTTGACATCTAATCCAGCACAGAATTCATTAGTCCCAATGTGTCCCCCTGAATTTGAAGCCACATTCAATATTTACAATTTAAGGTACTGTATCTTTCTTCCTTGAAGGAGGCAGAAAGGTACAGATAAATATGCCTCTGGGCCAGCTTCAGTTTAATCCAATATTTCAAACTCAGAAACGGGCCATCTGACACTCATGGACCAGAAAATATTTTATGATGAGAGGTTTATTCAACTATAAAATGATATAACATTGATCCAAGTGGATGAAATTCTCTTCCAATTCTGTATTTCCTGTGGGACCTCTCAGGGTAAGGAAGACCTCCTGTATGGCATTAGGAAATCTACCAAACCTCAACAATACCAGCTTCTTAAAGACTGGGCATTTGATGCCTTGGGTTACAAGGAAACCATGCTAACATTATTCGAGTCTTGCTCCCCCTAGACAAACCAAACTTCAAGGATGGATTCTTTTTCCCCTTATAGGAAAACCAGCCAAATCTATGTAAAATGTATCCTGTCCCTACCACAATGCTAAAGTCTTTCATAGACTTATAGAGAGTACCATAGAGATTGACTGATCCAATCTCTTCTTATGATGGAAAAGGAAGTTGAGAATGGGGAAGTGTGTGAGGGATACAGAATTATTTTAAATTAATTATATAAGCAGAGAATGAGAAAGATGTGTAAACAATAAATAATACTGGAGACCTAGGAATTTTAGAGTCTATCAAGAATGAAAAGAGTGATAGCTTCATTTATTTTGCCATGGTCCGCCACATTTGGGATACTGTGTTCAAAAGGGAATTATTCATAGGAGAACAACCAAGATGGGATGTGAGATCATGGTAAATGAGGAATAGCTGAAGGATTTGGGGGTGATTAGCATGGAGAAGACTTGGGGTCATTTTAATTGCTGTCTTCAATTATTTACAAACCTGTTACACAGAAAAGCTATTGCACTTTTATTTGTTCTAAGAATATAGAAGTGGGAACAATTAATGGGATTTTGGCTTGATATGAGAAAAAGGTGTCTTAGCAATTAAAGTTGTTCAAAAATGGAATTTACTGCCTTGGTAGATAATAAGTTCTCAATCATTGAAAGTCTCCAAGTGGAAGTGGATGATCAATCTTTAAGGGTGTCATTGGGAGGATTCTTGTTGAGGTTGGACTAGTTTCAATTTAATAAGCCTTTTATCCCATACTTATTATATCATACTGTATGTACACTAGTGATTTAAAGATGATATAAAGAGTTTATGTTCAACTAAGAAACAAGCAACATGTCGAGAAATATATATATATATATATATATATATATATATATATATATATATATATATATATATATGTAAACACACACACACAGAAGAAAATGAAAATAGTATTGGCTTCTAAGATTCTTTCCAACTAGAAGCATCATGGTATAGTGAAAAAGGATTGGAGTTGTATTACCTGGGTTCAAATTCTAGCTGTATCATTTACACTGTGTGGCTGGTAAATTCATGAAACCTTTCCGGGTCTTGATTTCCTCATATTTGAAATGAGGGAGTTGGCCTAAATAACCTTTAAGATCCCTTTGAACTCTAAATCTGAGATTCTATGAAGTTCTTTGATTACGTGAATGGTCCAACCTCACCTGAGAAATAAATAGAAGAGAGAGAATTCAAAATTTTTCTAATTCCAAAGTCCTTGCCCTATGCACAATGACTTTACAACATAACTATGCATTGGGCAATCTCACCTCAGTTTTCCTTCATCCTTTTTCTGAGGTCCCCTCCTAACTCCCTGTGAATTTGGAATAAATCATGTAAAGAAGTGCAAAGTGTGTAAGACTAGGGAAAGTAAAAGGTTCCTTCTCAACAGCACAGCCTATGTATAACTTGTTAAGATAAATGAGTCAGGAGTCTTGAAGAAAAAAAAGAAAATCCATTTCTCTTTTTCCACCCATTAAGATTATAAAGAAGAGCAAATTTTGTTATTCCAATGCTCAGCCTAATAATAAAACAGTCATGTCATAGATAGGGCATAGTACTTGGAGACAGGAAGACTTTCATTCTAATTCTGCCTAAGAAAGTTATTAACTGTTTCACCCTTGGCAAGAAACACTGTCTCTGATCCTCTCTCCCCTTATTTCTAAAATGAGGGAATTAGACTCATGTCTCCTAAGGTCCCTTCCAGTTATCTGTAGGATCATAGGATTGAGAAGAGGCAGGAACCTTAGATATTATTTAATTCCATCCTCTCATTTTAATGAAGGGAAAAAAAGAAATACTCAAAGAAGACCATAGATTTGAAACTAAAGGGGACCTTGGAAATCATCTAGTCCAGTTGTCTCATTGACAATGAGGATGAAGGATGAGATTGAGAGAATTCAAATGAATTGCCAAAGCCCCAGTGGTGTGAAGAGACTCAGGGCCTGTGACTCCAAGTCCACTGAACTTTCCATTGAACCACTATGAAAGATTAAATGAGGGACTTCCAAATTTTCACATAGATAGTAGCAGAACTTGGATTCAGATACAGTTATTTTAATGTAATTTCAGTGTCCTTCCTTTTGTGCCATACCCAATACCGGTCTTAGGGTTACTCAAGTAACCATTTTATTAATTGCTATTGTTAATCTTCACATTTATGTAACTCTCTTCCTCAAGAGAGACTAAAGTTGGATCAGCAGCATGTTCCAAAAGTCTGCAGGTTGGACAGAAAGGGACAGGTTGGCATTTTGTTGGATTTTTTTTTTAAATGTTGAATCCCAGAGGTGGGACGGGCCTAGAGTCTTTCAATATGAGAGATGTAGCATAGTGTCAAAAGTTAGAGGACCCCACCTTGAATGTCATTCATTGTTGTGTGACCAACAAACCACTTAATCTCTCTGGTCCTTAGTTTACCAAAATGTAAAATGAGGTGTTTGAATTAGTTGACCTACCTATTAGGTTCTTTCTAACTATAAATCTGTGACCCCATGACCTCTCTGGGCTCAGAGACTGAAAAAAAATAGTAAGCAACTAACATGATTAGAGAAGAAATGCCACAGCTGTTTTAAGGGTAGCCTTGTGCCCAAGGCACTGAAACCTAGCTCTTACTTCACCCTATGTTTTCATATTCAATCTTTTACTAAGTTATGCTGGTTATATGCATACATCTCCTTCCCTCCTCCTGTTCTATCCTGTCCTCTTGTCTTCTCTTATCTCCTCTCCTCTCTTCCCTTCCCCTCCCCTTCTTGCTCTGTCTCTTCTCTTTTCTCTCTCTCTCCCTCCCTCCATCCCTTCCTCCTTCTCCTTTCCCCGCTCTCTCTCCTTCATGCAGTTTTAAGCTATTAAAGCTTTTGGAATGACTTATATTTTTGAGTCATTATCAAGCATACAGATTATAATTAAAACTCTGACAGTTATTTTTAAAAATCTGCAGAAATAGACCTAACAGCTATAAGAGAAGTCTTACTGTCAGCCAACTCTATGGCCCTGAATTAATTTTCAATGGGCATGATGAGGTTGGGAATATGCCTTAGGAAACTGAGACCTAGAATGGCAAAGAAAATTGATCAAGGATAGAAAGTAAATAGCAGTGGAAATAAAGATTGATCCTCCCTTCCAGTGGAGGATGAAACTTGCCTTTGTTGGATAAGTGAAAATCTCTACTGAGTCAGAAAACCAGGAAATCACAGTTACCATCTCAGAGCTGGAAGGGGTAATCTAGACTAGCACTTCTTAAACGGTGGGTCTCAACCCCAAATGCGGTCAAGAGTAATTTGGCAACAGTAAAAGGTTTCTGAACGTGCAAAGACAAAACATTAATTCAAATCAAATTTGTAATGAATCCAAGGTGTTTCTGGCTGCTCTTGCCCATGATGCATCACACAGCTTCATCATGGCAACAAAAAGCATGTGCACTTTGCACTGCGTATGCCCCCAGGTCACACAACTGCCAAGAATTCAAGGGGAGAAAAGGTTTAAGAAGCCTTGATCTAGGTTAGTCCTTCTCAGTATAAGAAAAATAAAACAACAGTAACAACAACCCTGCAACTCTGGTCTCCAGGAACAATTAGAAATTGTCTCACAGTCTTTCTGGGAATCACGATGGTAGCCTAGAACTTACTAAAGGTAGGTGGGAAGATGAATATCTGGAAAGACTAATAAAGAGTGGCTAGTAACTCATTCATTCAGCAAGTTTAAGAATCAAATCCAATTCAGTTATCTTTTTGCCTCTCTCCCAAAACACACGCACACACACACACACACACACATACACATGTACATTGCACACAAACCATTAGGGAAATGAATTGACATTCTCTTGATGGATATCTAATATCTTGAAGGATATCTTGAAGGATATCTAATACTCCATGATGGGGAGGAGAAAGTACTGTGATAGCAGAATTTGTCCCCTTTGTGTGAACTTTTCTGTACTTACCTTTGTGACCTGTCAATGAAAAGATTACTTTGTCAATGCCAGCCCCTGATTTTCATACCACAAACTATGTCAGAAATTGAATAGACAATTCTTCCTTCCATGCAAATGCTGGTGGGAGACACCAGAGAAGCCCTAAGGTGGTATTTTACTTATCTTTCCCTGAATATTGCTAGAAAGCACCCAGCTATGAGAATGAGACAAGACATTCTCCCGTCCAGCTCTGAAAGTCTTTCAATATATTCAGGGAATCTGGATTTTCCTGAACAAGAGAAATACATTGAATGACTTTTTTGCACATTCTTATCCTGAAATTCACACTCAATCTACTCTTCTTGTGCCTTGTCATCAATTCTTCTGAATCTGATGCTAGCCATTTGCCATCTATTATACCTGTCATATTCATTGATCTCCCTAAGGCTTATACTGCATCTCCAATTCTGTCTGTTTGATCTTCTCCTACCATGGCTTGCCTACAGAGAAATCTCTGCTTTCTCTGCTCAAAAAATATATATTTTCAATCCTTTTTCAGTTGCAAACATTGTCTACTAGTCAATAGATTTTTTTCTGTCCATTTACAATTTTATGGCTGTATTGAAAAGTGAAACTCTTCGCAGATAACTTGGATTTAACCTCCAAAAGAACTTGGAAAAGAACAAGTAAGGTAAACAAAAGAATGAAATAAGATCTTGAAGAAATATATAACACCTTTTCATAGCTCTATTCAGCTTTCAAGAGAAAGTAGTCACATTACAGTTACTGTGGAGAGTTTTTGACTTAACAAATTTTTTCCTTTTTTTCATGCGTCCCAGCCATGTAATGAAAATCTCACATGAAAGCCCACTTTAGCAACACTACATCCATAATTTGTAGTCTTAGAGCTTTGCCTGGGGCAACAAGACATTAAATGAATTACTTATGGTCATACAGAGGTAGGATTTGAATCAAAATCTTCCTGACTCCAAGGCTAGCCTTCTATCCACTACAATATAATGTCTTTCTTGTAAATAATTTTATATGTTACCTGAACTAAAAAGTAAATACAAGGGAAAATGCCAGCTGGTGTTGGTTGCAAGCTAACCATATACCATATTGGGTTAGAAACGTGGTAAGGGAGAGCATGTCCCATCCCCCTGACTCCCTTTCTTGAGGAGTTTAGAAAAAAAAAAGATTCTATCCTGCATGATTCACATATGAAATGAAGACAAATGAAAATATTGGTAGTTCCATTTGTCCATTTACCAAGTCAACCCCATTTCTGGCTCAGCAAGCGATTCTTCATCATGTTCCCTGAATTCATGTGGACTATGATAGCAGTAGGCTTATAAAAGGTCCACTTGGTTAAATAGAAACAGATAAAAAGTTTTCATTGAAGTCTGTTCTCTTGATTGATGAGTCTCTAGCCCCGATCATAATTTCATGAAGGGTGCTAGTCATATTCACATCACTCTTGACTTGGCTCCCTCTCCACCCTTCTTCACCTTTTCACCAGCACCTTCCTATCCTGAAATACTAATCTCCTGAGGCCTCCTTTCCTGACTGCTAGGTCCACAGCCAACATTCCCATTTCATGAGAAAACCTAGTGCTGCTCATTACATTCCAGGCTTAACTACCTTTCTGGATTTTGTAGCCTCCAGATCAGAAGTTTTGCCAAGAAGCAAGTACCCTATCCCTTTGCAGCTCCTCCTTATGTATTGTCTTCTCTTTTTAAAATATGAACTCCTAAGGAGTGGGAACTGTTCTGCTTGCTCATCTTTGTACCTTTAGTGTTTAGCATAATGTCTGCCAAAAGTAAGTACTTAATGTTCTATCTGTCATCTTTTCATTCCTCATTCTCTCTCTCTCTCTCTCTCTCTCTCTCTCTCTCTCTCTCTATATATATATATATATATATATATATATATATATATATATATATAAGCATGTTGTTATGGAATCCTAAATTCAGACTATAGTTTGTAGTCCAGTTTGGCTGCAGTAACAGAGTGTATGAGGTGTATTAATATGGAGTGAATCTGGGAAAATAGACTAGAGCCTGAAGGTGGAGAATCTTGAACAAAACTTAAGCATTTGTACTCTACTTCAGTAGTATTATGGTTTATCTAAGCTTTTTTGTACTGACTTGGAAACCTTACTACATTTCTATGTTATTTATATATGAAAATACACTTTGGATTCCAAAAAAACAAAACAAAAGAAAACAAAAAACAACATACTATCTTCTTTCTTTTTTGAAATTCAGTTTATTTTCTTTTCAATTAAAAGGTATTTTGTTTCCCTCCCATTTTCTCCCTCCCCTCCCCCTGGGGCTGAGGGGGCAGTGTGGAGAGAGAAAAATATGTGTCTCACTTAGATTTTGTGAATAAAACCCATTGGTGAGATCTTCCAGGAGCCTGCAGTTTTTGGAAGAGATGAGGATACCTTGTCTTCATTCTCCTCTCAGTCTATTCATGATTTATTTAGACTTCAGAACTTTCATTCCCTACCTCCCTACCCCCAGCTTTGCAGCAATATTTCCTAGGTTGTCTTCCCCTGTTAGTAAGCTCATAACAAGCAGGAACTGTCTTCATTAGTTTGTATTTGTATCTCTGGCTCCCCTTTCCCCCTCCCCGTACTTGATAGTGTGCTAGGCACATAGCAAGTACTTAGTTAATAAATATTTATTTTCTTCCTTCCTTCTACTTGTAATTTGGTTACATACTTTTTATAAGTCAAAATATTCAAACCCAACTTCAAATCTAGTTTACTCACCTCTCACAATATGGCTGATGCTGATTAAATAGTTAGAAATGCTTATACTACACTATGAAAGATATAAACCTGGATCCTGTGCCATCCCTTTCCTGCTGAAAGTGTTACACTGTCCTCTCATCTTTGGCTACACCTCAAGTAATTATTTTGTAGCTCTTTGTTGCAGCTCTGGAAAAGATGTGTCTACCTAAATTGAATTTTAGATACAAAGTTATTCCACCCAGCATGGGGAGAACTACATGGAGCTGTGCAGATTTGTGGCACTTTAGTAAATTGATGCCAATCTGTTCAATTGGAACTGTCCTCATCTCTTTGTGGCAACGGAAATGGGGTCCTCCTGCTTTCCCTTCAAACCTCCCCCCGTCTCATCCCTTCTCTCCTTCCCTCCTCTTCCCTACCCTTGCCCTATCTCTCTAAGTATTCATGTAGAAATTGGCATCTTGTAGAATTGCTAAGTTTTTTAATTTGAGGGCTTCTGGCTAGCTGGATGACATTTTATAGGCAACAATTTCTAATCATGAAATGTTTAGTCGGCTCTAATTATAAAATATAATGCAAGGAGACATCCTAAATTATGTTCCTTCTTCCTTTGCCAACTACCTTTTTCAAATGCTTTTTTGGCTTTGAATGTATTTTTTAAAATGATTCTTTTAGCAAAAAGCAAACCTAGAGGAGTTATTTGGTTGGAAATAATTTAATTCAGAACACATTCCTAGCAAACTGCATGCCAGTTACTGATATGTTGATGGATCTGTGAGTTTATTGGTGTGGGTATTCCTTCCAGTAATTCACATTAGAACTTCTCTGCTTCTGTCCATCTTGCATGATTTTGGTCTATGTTTCCATAAATCTTCCATAGAGGATTAATTCAGTTTCACTGAGGATTTTCTCTTGTTCTCTTAATGTTCCACCAAGATGCCACAGAAGCTGTTCATCAGTCAGCTCTCCTTTTCACTGCAAGATTGGACAACCTCACCTCTTTGCATTCACATATCTTTATTTGTGGCTTTTATATAACCACATGCTTTCATGCTATCATCAGTATTATAAGACATACTACTTATACTTACCAAAGATCTTTGCATTATGTGTAATTTTGATTTTTTTCAAAAGCATAATGTTGTGTAATTTATACTCATTAAGAAAAATGGGAGATCATTGGTGTTAAACAGCTATGATTTTATACCAGTAGGTGGTCTGGATTCACAGAAAACACAATTTTAATAATGTGACTCAGTCCTATTCCTATTCAGTTCCAAGCAATTCTTGATAAATCCATGATCCCTATTCAACATACAGGGTCATAGACATTACAGTTGCAAAAGACCTTAAAGATTATCTAGTAAAAATCCCAACCCCATCTCCTCCTCTTCTTTTCTCCCTTCTTTCCCTCTGATAACTTTAGTTCCCTCCAATTTTCTGACAGACCTCCAATTTTTTGTGATATTTGAAGACTGCAGCCTTCAGTCACAAATTCTTTCAAGACTCTGGTACCCTGGTGCTAGAACTTCCTTAAGCTCAGTGAAGGAAGTGAAGTGATCTGTTTTTATTTACTCACTTATCCTCTATTTTAATTTGCTCTTAAATCTTTTGTTTTACCCTTCTCAATCTGAAGAACATTCTCCTTGGTTGAAACTATAGAACTAGTGTCTTTAATGCCTTTGGCACTCTCCTTTTATGGTTTTCACCTATCTTACTCCCTTCATTTCTACTCCTCAGCTCTACAGAAGTGTAATACCCTACCCTTGCCTTCTTTTATCTAAATCTGCCATTAGAAAATGACTTGCAATTCAATAGCATAAAATACTGGTAGAATATCCCAGGAGATCAAACTTATTATCTAAAGTAATGAAATTCTAATAGTGGAATCAAGTCTAAATATGGAAATAAATTCGTGGAGAGGACTACGGTTTCCAAGAGTAACATCAGGTAGGCAATCACCTTGTTCCCTTAAGGGGAAGTCTATCCCTTTGGAAGAAACCTTGGGGGACAATCAGATGATTAATAATGATGCTTATCAAAAGGAAGCATCTCATTTTTCTTACTCATAAACAAAAAAGTTTGACTAAATGATGTGTAATGTCTCTTCAACTGATACTCTGAAAAAAAAGTCCTTCTTGCTGCAAACTAGTCAAAATATTTCTCTGAATTATCTTGCCCTGTGGAGCCAAGATGGCAGAGTTAAAACAGTGACTTGCTTGAGCTCTCCCTCCAAACTTCTCCAAATACCTGTTAAAATTTACTCTAAACAAATTCTAGTGCTACAGAACCCACAAAATGACAGAATGAAACAAATCCCCAACCCAAGACAACTTGTAAGGTCAACAGGAAGCATCTATTACACCAGACTGAGAGTGGAGTGCTGTCTGGTGTGAGCTGGAACAGACAGGCTGGAGCAGGCCGCAGGGGACTGAATCACTGGCAGCTGTGGCAGTTTTTAGACTTCTCAACCCATAAATGCCAAGCAGCACAGAAGGTCAGTGGGAAAACTCTGTGGGACCTGGATGAAAGAGTAGCCTGTGACTGGAGGCTGGCCATTACAGGGAGGTGGGGGTGACTGCAGCAGCAGCAGCAGCTGTTTACAAAACCCTGAAGCCTTAGATAGTACACCCATCCCATATCCACCCTCACTGGAAGCAGTCTTACCTTGACAAAGAGTTAAAAAGTCAAGTATTTGTCTGAGAAGATGAGCAGAGAGTGTAAAACAAACAGACTTCAGACTATGAACTCTCTTGCCTAGATGATGTTCCAGTTTTGCATGTAATGAATCATTTACTGTCAATGCCTTGAAGATGGCTTCTGTTTCATTCTTGAAGATACTATTTTCCTTATTCAGAGATGATGACAATGAGGATGATGATGACAGCAGCTTGAATTTACATAGCACCTCGTATTTGCCAGGCACTGTGTAAAGCACTTTAAAAATATTGTGTCATTGGCGTCTCACAACAATCCTGCAAGGTAGGTGTTATTATTAGCCCTGTTTTATGATTGAGGAAACCAAATCAGACAGATTAAGTGACTTGCCCAGGGTGACACAGATATTAAATGTTAACATATTTGAATTCACATCTTCCTAATTCCAAGGCCTTTGCTTTATCCACTTAGCCACCTAGGTATGGGGAAGCTAATTTTTAATGTCATTAAAAATAAGACAGCAAGAGCAACTACAAAAACAGCATTTCCAAGCTACAGACAAAGTGAAAGCTTTTAGAACAAACACATGTTAAGACTCTAGCATTATTTTTCAAAATGGCAATAGGCAAAAGTAGAGGGGTTTTACCTTTCTCCTTTAAAATCAAATCTTCTATGGCACTCCTCAAAAGCTCTTCAACAAGAGTCTTTCAATCAAAACTTAAAGTAACTTGCCCAATGCAATGCTCCAAGAATTCATTCCCTTTATACAGCATGCTCCTTGCATTAGAAGTAATAAAGTTTTATCTTCATCTTATCTTCATCCTTTAGGAATTTGAGTAAAACTCAAAGATAAACAAAGATATTTGTCTGTCTACAATGTTTTAAGATAAACACACTATCAGGTTATGTAGCGTTGACAGCTACTGAACTCTAGAGAGATGTTTTTCTATTTTATTTTATTTTTTTCTGTTCCATCTTGGCTTGAAAATTTACCTTAATGGATCTGACCACTGATGATTTTCAGTTTCCCATAAGAAAAAACTGCATAAAATATGTTATCAGTTAATCGTCAAGTATTGATTAAGCATTTTCTATATGCTAGGCACCATGCTAAACTGCAGGGATATAAAGGAAGACAAAATACTATCCCTTCTCTTAAATAGCTTATAGTCTAATGGAAGAGACAACATATAAACAATAATGTGGATATTATATGCAGAGTAGATGAAAGCTAATCTCATAGGGAGGACACTAGCAGTAGAGAAGGATTTATCAATGGAATTATGACTAGAAAAGGAGGTGAACTGATCATATACAAAGAATGAAGAATAATTGATATGTTGTAATTGTGCTTTGTAAGTTTGCATGCAAGGTCAAACAATCTGCCAGAGGTTCCCTCAGCAATGGAGCTTTGGTGGAGTATTTAATGTAAAACAGGGACAAAATTAGTATAGAATGGAAATGGGTGTTCATATCTGCTCATGCCATTCTCCCTTTTCAAAGAGCTTCAGTGGCTTCCTAATGTTGCCAGAATTTAGAACTGGAAAGTACTTTAGAGATCATCTAGTCTTGCCTCTTCATGTTAAAGTTGAGAAAACACGAACAACTGATGTATGCATGCATACACATATATGTATGCATACATATATATATATATATATGTACATATATACAGATTATAAGAAGCAAAGCTCAAGAACTTGAACACAGAGCCACTCATTGTTGGGCTAATATAGTTTTCTACTGCAATACACTGCCATAACTCTTATCTTTGGCATTTAAATTCCTCACAGAATGACTTCAACCTACTTTCCTGGAAGATTTTTGCATCATTACCCTTTTAAGTACTTTATATTATAGCCAAACTAGCTTACTTTTTGTTCCCTTATACATGACACTTCCTCTCACTGCTGTGCTTTTGTCCATGTGTCTGTGTGCTCCTCCTATATCTTTTAGAAACAGTAACTTCCCACAAGTTTCCATTCAAATACTACTTCCTACAAGAAGTCTCTCCTGATTCTCCAATGTTAGTGCCCCACACCATTATTTTGAATTTTTTGTGATTATTTCATAATTATATCTGTACATGTTGTCTTCTGCCCAGTAGATTCTAAGCTCCTTGAAGGTAAGGATACATTTATCTCCACACACACATAGCTATATGTGTGTGTGCATGTATATGTATATATACATGTATGCCATATATTTTATATACACACATATACATATGTATGTATGTGGCAACTAAAGCATGCAGAAATTAAATTACTTGCTTAGGGTGATACATTTGAACTCTGGTGCTCCTTACTGCAAATATTATTATTCATATACACAATAAATATATACATACATATGTAAATAATATTATATGAAGATCCCATGTTTGTCTCTCACACACCTACACACACACACATTCATATTATCCTAGTCCCATGTAACAAATTTGTCTTCTGAGTTCCTAAAAATCCTCCATTCCAAAGTGAGCTTCCATCAAAATTACTGACTATCCTAAGATTCTAAAGGCCATGTAAAAAGACTCTTTCCGAACAGAGATAGCATTTCAAACCTTCTATAAACATGGTAATTGTTTCATATTTATGATAAAGAGCTTTCCTATGGAGGTAGGGCAGATAAGCAGTCAATTTCGAACCCTCTAATTTGTAGTCTTTGAGTTGAGAATGGGAGAGAAAGCAGAGACAATGAAATGTGACTTCAGAAATCCCCTGTCTCTACTAAGTAGTTTGTATTTGACTCCAATTCATCTCTCTATGGGGAAAATATCCTATATTTTAGGTTCATTCCAAATTAGATGCAGGTATTACAGGCAGAGAACCACAAGGGACTTAGGGAAGGCTCATTTGGAGTATAACAGGGGCTTAAAATACTTTTCTTCTAGCTTGTTTACTTAAAGGATTTAGGAAGTTTTTGAAGTCTAAAATTATGGCTTTTTTTTCCCTTTAAGTTTGACTGTGTTTGTAGGCTCCTTGAATTTATTCTTTTTTAGCTCATTTTGAATTTCCAAGGGTTAACATTTTGGCTTGCCTTCTAAGCCCTTAGCTTTCACTAAACCAGTGACGAAAACACCTCTTGTTAAATAATAGAGAAAAGTTTACAAAAGAGTTTGAATCAGTCCCTGAAGTTCCTCTGGGAATTTGGAAGTCAGATACAGTGGATCTGAGCTTATCCCGCTGGCTTTGTGGTACCACTATTTCCTTCCATTAAATCCCTGTAAATTTTCAGGTCATTATTCTGCTACAGGTAGCACAGACTGATGGCTGTTTGTACTTACAGAAAGTGATCAAAGGGATCTGGTGGCCACTCATCACCTCGGCCTTTTACTCTTTGGATAGGAACTCTCTGCAGCTAAGGAAGAGTTTCAAAGAGAAAAAAGGGAGGTGTGAGGAAAAGGAACTTTTTTTCCTCTTTTTATTGTTTAGGTGAAAGAGGAAAAGTGTGTGGGCGAATAAGGGAAAAAGAAGAAAAGAAGGGAAAGGTGGGAACTAGAGGGGGAGAAATAGGTGGAGAGAGGAAGAGAGAAGGAGAATAGAAACAAAGATAAAAGAACATAGAGATAGGGTGGGAAGGAAAAGGGAAGAGAGAAAGCAGATGGGAAATAAAGTAACTTCTAGTATGTATATTCATTCTTTCAGCACTGAATGGCATTACTTCCAGAGAATGTACAAAAAGATTTCTCCAATTGTACCATTTTACCTGAAGCCTGGTCTGAGGAAAGGGCAAAAAACAAACAAAACATCCTAGCACATCTCATTGAGTTTGGATTTATATTGACCAGCAGTTTTAGTACGATGGAAATCCATAGTGTTGCAATGATGATGATAGCTGTTATTTCGGTCACAAAGGACACATTTAAAAGTGGCAGGTTTCACCTGTGGTGGAAAATCAACGAAATATTTTTCAAGTAACTTCTTCTTAAGAGAATAGGCAACTAAAACCAAACCAATGACAAAAACCAGCAAGCAACCTATTAGAAAAGTAATGCAGGTAGCTTATTTTGCTAAGTCTTACAAAATACCTCAAAAATACACAAACATTTTAGAAACTAAAATCTTTAGCAATGTATCAAGCCTCCTTACATCATAATTTATATTTTAAATATATATACATTATTTCAGCAAATATATCCCAATTATATATAAAAATTTTCAATAATCACTTTAAAAAATTTTTGATTTCAAAATTCTCTCCTTCTCCGTCACTCCTTTTCCAGCCCTTGAGAAGGCAAGCAATATGATATTGATTATACATGTGAAATCATACAAAATGTATTTCAATATTAACCATGTTGCAAAAAAAAAGAAACACTGAAAAAGATCAAGAAAAAAAGTGAAAAATGTATGTTTCAGTCTACACTCAAAGTTTATCAGTTCTCTCTGGAAGATATTATTTTTGTTATGGATCTTCTAAATTTTTCTTCACTCATAGTCTTGATCAGAGGAACCAAGTCTTTCACAGTTGATCTTTCTTACAATAATGCTATTACTGTATACAATATTTTCCTGATTCTTCTCACTTCATTTTGTATCCATTTATGTAAGTCTTCTTGGGTTTTTCAGAAACCATCCTTATCATTTTTTATAGCATAATAGTTTTCCATCACAATCCTGTACCACAACTTGTTCATCAATTTCCAAATTGATGGGTATCCTCTCAATTTCCTTTTTTTTGCCTCCACTCAAAAAGAGCTGGTATAACTATTTTTGTAAAAATAAGTCCTTTCCCCCTTTTCTTTAATTTCTTCAGTCTTCATACAGACTTAATAGTGAAATTTGGGAGTAAAAAAGTACACACAGTTTTATAGCCTTTTGGGCATAATCCCAAATTGTCCTCCAGAATGGTTGAACTAGTTCACATCTCCACCAACAATATAATAATGTCCCAATTTTTCCACATTAACATTTTTCATTTCCTTTTTTCCTCATGTTAGTCAATCTGATAGATATTAGATGGTACCTGATTTGTCTTAATTTGCATTTCATTTGTTGGTAGAGATTCAGAGAATTTTTTATGTGATTATTGACAGTTTTGATTTCTTCTTTATGAAAACTGACTTCATGTCCTTTGACCATTGAACAATTGGGAAATAGCTCTTATTTTCTTAAATTTGGTCCAATTTCCTGTATATTTGAGAAATGAAGCCTTTATCAGAGACACTTGCTGTACAATTTCCCATTTCCTGCTTTTAGCTGTATTACTTGTGCAAAAACTTTTTAAAGTCATATAATCAAAATAAGCCATTTTGCTTCTGATAATCCTCTCTATCTCTTATTGGTCATAAAATCTTCCCATATATAGATATCACAAGTATATTTTTCCATGCTCTCCTGACTTATTTATGATATTTCCCTTTATGTCTAAATCATTTAGTCATTTTGACTATATCTTCATATACAGTGGGAGATGTTGTTCTTTACCTATTTTTCTTCCACACTGCTTTCCATTTTTACCAGAATTTTTTGTGGGAGTTCAACTGGTAAGTTCTTGCATCCAATACATGAATCTTTAGGTTAATCAAACACTAAATACTATGGTCATTTACTATGATGCACCATTTACTATTGTGTACCTGACTGATTGCAATGATTCTATTTCTTAGCCAGATTGTTTTGATTATTACTGCTTTATAATACAGTTTGAAATCTGGCATTGCTATGGCTCCTTCCTTCACACCTTTTCTCCATTGATTTTCTTGCCATTTTTAACTTTTTGTTCTTCTATGTAAATTTTCTAATTTTTTCTGTCTCTACTAAGTAGTTCTTTGGTACTCTAAATGGCTTGGCACCAAATAAGTAAGTTAACTTAGAATTGTTATTTGTATCTTATTGACTTGGCCTACCCTTGAGCAATTATTATGGCTGCAATTGTTTAGATTTGTCTTTATTCCTGTGAAAAGTGCATTGTCATTTTGTTTATATAATCCCTTGGTTTTTCTTGGCAAGTAGATTCCCAAGTGTTTTGTGCCATATACATTTAGTTTAAATGGAATTTCTCTTTCCATATCTTCTTTCTAGGTTTTGTTAGAAATATTTAGGAATGTTGATAATTTATGTGGGTTTATTTTATATTCTTCAACTTTGCTGAAATTAATTGTTTTAGCTAGTTTTTTTAGTTGATTCTTTAGGGTTCTCCAAATGTACCATCCCATGCTCTGCAAAGAGTGATAGTTTTATTTCCCCACTGCCTCCTTTTATTCCTTCAATTTCTTTTTCTTATCTTATTGCTATAGCTAGCATTTTCTAGTACAATATTGAATAACAGTGGCAATAGTGACACCTGATCTTTGCCCCATTACCCCCTGATCTTATTGGAAAGCCATCAAATTTATCTTCAATACAGATAATGCATGCTAGTAGTTTTAGATAGATGCAAAACATCATTTTAAGAAAGACTTCATTTATTTTTATTCTTTCTAGTGGTTTTAATAGGAATGCATGTAGTATGCTATCAGGGGATTTTTCTTCATCCACCAATATTATCATGTGATATTTTTCTTTTTTTATGATATGGTCAATTAAACTGATAGCATTCCTTATATAAATTTCACCCGGTCATAGTGTATGATTTTTATGATATATTTCTGTAATTTTCTTATTAATGTTTTACTTAAAGTTTTATTTAAAATTTTGTTCAAAAGTTTTGCAGCAATATTCATACAAAAATTCACTGCAAAAATTGTTCTATAGTTTTGCTTATTTTTAATCTGCCTGGTGTAGGTATCAAAATCATATTTATGTCATAAAAGGAATTTGGGAAGACTCCTTTTTTTATCTCTTTCTTCAAATACTTTATAGAGTATTGGGAATAACTGTTCCTTAAATGTTTTGTAGATTTCATTTGTAAAGAATGTGGCCTTTGGGATTTCTCTTTAGGAGCTTAAGATTATTTAAGTATTCGATGTTCACTTCTGTTAATCTGAGACACATAGATATGTGTGTATATGTGTATATATATATATGTATTATACATGCATGCATGCATATTCTTCCATTTCATATAGATTGTCAATTTTACTGACATATAATTGGACAAAACAGCCTCTAATAAGTGCTTTAGTTTCATCTTCATTGTTATCAAATTCAATCTTTTCACTTTTAATATTGGCAATTTGATTGTCTTTTTTAAAAATTTATTTATTTAAGTTTTAAATATTCATTTCCACAAAATTTTGAGTTCCAAATTTTTTCCCATCTCTCCCCTCCCCCCACCCCAAAATGCTGAGCATTCTAATTACCCCATCACCAATCTGCCCTCCCTTCTAATATCCCTCCCTTCCCTTATCCCCATCTTCTTTTGTCCTGTAGGGGAAGATAAATTTCTATACCCCATTACCTGTATTTCTTATTTCCTAGTTGTATGAAACAACAATACTCAACAGTTGTTCCTAAAACTTTGAGTTCTAAATTCTCTTCCTTCCTCCCTCCCCACTCATCCCCACCGGGAAGGCAAGCAATTCAATACAGGCCACATATGTGTAGTTTTTTGCAAATGACTTCCATAATAGTCATGTTGTGTAAGACTAACTATATTTCCCTCCATCCTATCCTGCCCTCCATTACTTCTATTCTCTCTTTTGACCTTGTCCCTCCCCAAGAGTATTGATATTTAATTGCTCCCTACTCCCATTGCTCTCCCTTCCATCATCCACCCACCCTGCTTATCCCCTTCTCCCTTGCTTTCTTATATTGTAAAGATAGATTTTCATACCAAAATGAGTGTGCATTTTATTCTGTCCTTGAGTCAAATGTGATGAGAGTAAGCTTCATGTTTTCTCTCTCACCTCCCCCATTTTTCTCTCCATTGAAGTCTTTTTCTTGCCTCTTTTATGACAGATAATTTGCCCCACTCCATTTCTCCCTTTCTCTTCCCAATATATTCTTCTCTCACCCCTTAATTTTATTTTTTTAGATATGATCCCATCCTATTCAACTCACTCTGTGCTCTGTCTCTGTGTGTGTGCACGTGTGTGTGTGTGTGTGTGTGTGTGTATGTGTGCGTAATCCCACCAACTACCCAGGTACTAAAAAAGGTTTCAAGAGTTACAAATATTATCTTTCCCTGTAGGAATACAAGCAGTTCAACTTCAGTAAGTCCCTTATGATTTCTCTTTCCTGTTTACCTTTTCATGCTTCTCTTCATTCTTGTGTTTGAAAGTCAAATACTCTGGGTATCTATAAGACCTCAGTTCCTGAAAGGTGGCACAATTAAGCGTGTACACTGGTGTGGGAGCAACCAGAAACTTTTGTGCCCAGAATATGAGTAGTAGAGTTTCCTCTCCACAGACACCTGGCCTCCAGTTCCACGAAACCAGCACTAGGGGCTGAGATTCAGATAAGCTGCAGGAGCAGGGCCACCATTCAGTGTGAGATAAAGATCAGGTGCTCAAATCCCTCAGGACTATTAGATGGGGGCAGGGCCTCTACACTGGGCTGAGGTAAGAATCAGCTTCTCAGTGCCTCCAGGAGTTTTATGATCCAACAATGGATGTGAGCTGCTGTAGGGGCTGCTGTGGGAGCTGCATAGCCTCTGCTGCCTAAGGCTGGAGCTATGGTAAGGCTCCTCTCCCTTCTTGTCCAGCTGAAAAATCCTTCTCACTGACCTTTGGCACCTGTAGGTTGAGGGATCTGGGAACCACTGCTATTGCAGTTGGGAACTCCATCCCTGAGGCCTGTTAGAGGCCTCTTCCTGGAGCTGTGCCTTGAAGCCAAGGCTGGGCGGGGCTCTGCTCTGCCTCCCATGGGACAGATGTTTCTGGTGGGGCCTTTCAGGTAACCCTAGGCTGGGAATCCCCTACACTCCATTGTTCTCTGGCTTCTGCTGCTCTAGAATTTGTTGAGAGTCTTTCTTTACAGGTATTTTATGGGCTGTGGGGGAAGAGCTAGTGTATGTGTGTCTTTCTACTCTGTCATCTTGGCTGTGCCCCTGATTGTCTTTCATTTTTAAATCAAATTAACCAATGATTTTTCTGCTTTACTAGTTTTTTTTAATAAAAGCAGATCTTATTTATTCATTCAGTGATCTATTTTACTCATAAGTTTGTTAGGGTCTTCTTTGAGTTTCAAGATTTCTATTTTGGTGTTGAATTGGAATTTTAAAAAATTTTTGTTGCATATTCAATTCATTGATTCATTCTTTTTATCTTTTATTGATGTACACCTTTAAAGATATAAATAGTCCCCCACACATCATGGTATGTTGTCTCATTGTTGTCATTCTCTTTAATGAAATTATTATTTCTGTGGTTTATTCTGTCATCTACTCATTTAGTTTTCATTATTTAGTTTTCACTTAATTTTAATCTATATTTTCATGGCTCTTTGTTGAATATAATTTTTATTGTATTGTGGTCTGAAAGGGGTGCACTTAACATTTCTGTTTTCCACATTTGGATGTGAGGTTTTTATGACATACATGATTAATTTTTATTTTGGTGTAATATACAGGTAAAAAGAACTATATTCTTTTCTATTTTAATTCAATATCCCCAGCCCCCCAGAGATCTATCATATCTAACTTTTTAAAGAATCTGTTCATTTCCCTAGCTTCTTTCTTACTTTTTCAAGGTTAGATTTATCCAGCTTTGAGAGGGGAAAGCTGAGGTTACCTGTAAGTGTAGCTTTATTATCTCCTCCTTTAATTCATTTAACTTTTTCTTATTTGAGTGCTGTTCCATTTGGTGCATATATATTTAGTATTGATATTACTTCAGCATCCATAGTATCTTTTAGCCAGATGTAGTTACCCTCCTTATTTTTTTAAATTGGGTTCCTTTGTAGTTTTGTTTTGTCTGAGATCATGATAATACCCCTGCCTTTTTTACTTCAGTTGAAACATAATAGATTCTGCTCCAGCCCCTTATTTTAACTCTTTGTGTGTATGTCTCTGTTGCTTGTGTGTTTCTGGTAAACAACATATTGCTGAATTATGGTTTCTGATTCATTGTGCTATCTTCATCTGTTTTAGGAGTGAATTCATCCCATTCACATTCACAGATATGATTACTAGTTGTGCATTTTGCTCCAATCTGTTTTAGTCAATTTAGCATTCTCTTTTTATCTTTTTCCTCCTCTAAAATCCATTTTACTTCTTTTTTTTTGATGCCCAAGATAAACTCCTTAATATCCCCCTAATCTGGGATGATTTGTCAAGGCAAACAAAGGAGATCTTTGAAAGATGAATTCGTTCTTAACTTTTTCTTTTCTAAAGCTCAGTTGGAAGCCTTTGCCATCCACTAGGAGTCTAGTGATGCCATGGGTAGTTGATATGGACCTTTCTTGGCAGAGCTCCCATGTAACCTTAAAATCTCTCCATGAGGCTTTTTTTTTGTTTAAAACTTTTGTTTACATTGTTTTTTTAATTAAAATTATTTATATTCAGTTTTCAACATTCACTTCCACAAAATTTTGAATTTCAAATTTTCTCCCCATCTCTCCCCTCCCCCCACCCTGTGGCAGCATGTATTCTGATTACCCCTTCCTCCAATCTCCCCTCCCTTCTATCACCCTCCTCCCTCTGTCCCCTTCCCTTCTATTTTCCTGTAGGGCAAGATAGATTTCTATACCCCAATGCCTATATATCTTATTTTCCAGGTGCATGTATAAACACTATTTTGTCAGTTGTTTTTAAAGCTTTGAGTTTCACATTCTCTCCTTTCTACCCTCCCCTCCTACCCTCATTGAGAAGGCAAGCAACTTGATATAGGTTATGCATGTGTAGTCATGACATACACTTCCATAACCATCAAGTTGTGAAAGACTATATTTCTGAAAGACTCTATCCTGCCCCACTCTCCGTTTATTTTATTCTCTCCTTTGACTATTCCTCCACAAGTGTTTGCTTCTAATTAATTACCTCTTCTTCCCACTTTCCTCTAGTGTAAGATAGACTTCCATACCCAATTGAGTGTGTATGTTATTCCCTCTTGAAGTTGCAATGAAAGTAAGAGTGACATTCCCTTTCACCTCCCCTCTCTTCCTCTTCATTGTAAAAGCTTTCTAATCTCTTTAATGTGAGATAATTTACTACATTCTACCCCTACCTTTCTCTTTATCCCAATACATTCCTTTCAGCAGTTAATATTTTAATTTTTAGATATCATCCCTTCATAATCAGTTCACCCTGTACCCTGTGTGTGTGTATGTATATGTACATACACACATACCCACACACTTATACACATATACATACATACACCTAATAATGTTTATATTTACATATACATAAACACACACACATACACATCTATACACATACATACATACATATTCCCTCCAAATACCTTAATACTGAGAAAGTTCTCATGAGTTACAAATATCATCTTTTCATGTAGGAATGTAAACAGTTCAACTTTAATAATTCTCTTATGGTTTCTCTTTCCCATTTACCTTTTCATACTTCTCTTGATTTTTGTAATTGAAAATCAAATTTTCTATTCAGCTTTTGTATTTTCAACAAGAATGGTTGAAAGTTGTCTATTTCATTGAAACTTCATTATTTTCCAAGCATTATATTAAATTTTGCTGAGCAGGTGATTTTTGGTTTTATTCCTACTTCCTTTGACCTCTAGAATATCATGTCCCAAGCCTCCTGATCCCTTAGAGTAGAAGCAACTAAATCTTGTGTTATCCTGATTATGTTTCCACAGTACTTGAATTGTTTCTTTCTGGCTGCTTGTAATATTTTCTCCTTGATGTGGGAACCCTACAATATTGGCTACAATATTCCTAGGAGTTTTCCTTTTGGGATCTCTTTCAGGAGGTGATCAGTGGATTCTTTCCATTTCTATTTTACTCTCTGGTTCTAGAATATGATGGCAGTTTTCCTTGATAATTTCTTGAAACATGATGTGTAGGCTCTTTTTTTTTAATCATGGCTTTCAGATAGGCCAATATTTTTTAAATTATCTCTCCTCAATTCATTTTCTAGGTCAGTTGTTTTTCTAGTAAGATATTTCATGTTGCCTTCTATTTTTTTCATTCTTTTGGTTTTGTTTTATAATATCTTGATTTCTCATAAAGTCATTAGCTTCCATCTGTTACATTACAATTTTTAAAGAATAATTTTCATCAGTGAGCTATTGGAACTCTTTTTCTTTTTAACTCACTCTTCTTTTTAAGGCATTCTTTTCCTCATTGACTTTTTGGACATCTTTTGCCATTTGCATTACTCAATTTTTAAAAGTGTTATTTTCTTCAGCATTTTTTGGGGTCTCCTTTAGCAAGCTGTTGACTCATCTTTCATCATTTTCTTGCATACCTCTCATTTCTCTTCCCAATTTTTTCTCTACTTCTCTTACTTGATTTTCAAAATCCTGTTTGATTTCTTTCATGTTCTGAGAGCACTTTGTATTTTTCTTGGAGTTTTTGAATGTGGGAGCTTTGACTCTGTTGTTCTTATCTGGTTGTATGTTTTGATCTACCTTTTCACCAAGGATATGAGAAAATTTGTTTTTACTGAGAAAGTAAGATTCTATAGTCTGTTTTTTCCCTTCCATTTGCTTGTTTTCCAAACCAATTACTTGACTTTTGAGCTCCTTGTTCAGTGGAGGGCTCCAGAAGAAGCTGTCCCTCTGTGGCAGTACTGTTGCCACCTTGGGCCTAGGGCTAGGGCTGGACCATGCTTCCTTCTCACTCAGGTGAGAGGCCTTTCCCATTGACCTTTAAAGCTATCTTGATATTTGTGAAGAAGTCTGGAAACCACTTTTTCAGTCCTCTAAGGCCTGCTCCAGTCCCATCTGTGCCAATGGGGACCATGGAAGACTGTGCTCCATTCCCAGCCTGTCAATATACCCTTCCTGTAAATCTTCCAGATTGTCCTGGGCTGGAAATTTGCTTCAGTCTATCATTTGCTTATACTGCTCTAGAATTTGTTTTGAGTCATTTTTTACAGGTTTCTTTGAGGGTTTGTGGGAGAAGTCAAGGAGGTCCCTGCTACTCTGCCATCTTCATCTTTTTTTACTTCTGACCACTGCCTTCCTTCATTCACTCTCCCTTTTGTTGCCTTCCCCTTTACCATGTTCCCTTTCACTGCTATTTTCCTGTTGGCAAGATGGATTTTTATGGCCAGTTTAGAGTGTACGTGTGTATGTAGGTATATACATTTGCACACACATACATACACACACACACACACACGTGCGCGTGATCTTTCTTTGAACCAATTTAGATGAAAATGAGATTTAAGCATTTCCTGCCCTTTGATCATTTCCTCCCTCCACTCCTCCTGTCCCAAGTTTTGGAATTTTTTCACAACTGCTTTTTGAGTTAATTCTGGGTATTGGAGAGTTTTTGGTACTTCCAAAATGATGTGATGTAAGGAGAAGTGTGGTCACTGTTCTTCTGGTTTTTACTCCAGTTTTTACTCAGGAAAGCCCCCCAGTCACTTATAACCAAGTGTAATTCTGCCTCTCAGGGCCCGTGATCCTTGATCACGCCTAAAAATGGTTTTCTCTGCCCTTGAACTGTGAGCCAGAAGTATAGATGGGCAATGGAGTAATTAAATAGCATATAGTCCCATGTCCAGTCCTGTGTCTAGTAAAGGAATTCCCTTCAATCTTTTTCTGATCAGTTGTCCATTCTCCTTGCTGTGTCTGGCTTGAGAGCTCCCAAATGTGCTACTGATTCTGACATAAAAACCTAGTCCCATCTCTAATGTTCCATTCCTTTGGACCCTGGACCAAATTCCATCGCACTGTCACAGATCTCTTCTTCCAATCTCTTATATTGTCTTAGGCTAGAAAAAATGTTTTCCCCTGAATTTTCATTGGTTCTTCCACTCTAGAATTCATTTTGAGACTTTCCTATAAAGTTATTTAGTGCAGAATTTTGGGAAAACTCATTTGAGTGCTTCTACTCCACCATCTTGGCTCAGCCCATGGAAGTCTCTCATGTTTTCTTAAAGTCTTTTGTAATAGAAGAAAGCGAAGCAATTTTTTTTATTAATTAGTTCCTTCTAATTTTCAAAGAAACTAGGTTTTGTAGTAGAAAAAGTTTTGTACTTTCATTCAAGAAGATTAGTCCAAATCCTGCCTCAGACATTTACTAACTTTTTGATCCTAAGCAAGTAACTAATCTCATTTTTCTCATCTATATTTCTCGTTTTTCTCATTTATAAGAGATGGTAATTTTCTCATCTATAAGACATAGTAATAGCACCTACTCCACTGGCTTGTTGTAAAGATAAAATTAGATAGTTATGTGAAACACTTTGCAAACCTTAAAATCCTTTATAAACATGAACTCATCATCATTATTTTGCATTTATGTCCCTGTTGTTCAGACTAAGATTGTTGCAAATTACCAGCTTTTAATTACCTTATCTCTAATAGGTAAACACTTATTTCCCCTGAGTGATGCTTTCACCTAATCATAAATCCTATCTAAACTATATTGTTCTTCCATTCGGCTCATTGTTTTGCATCAGTTATTTGATGTGTCTTGATTTCTAATTCAAAGGTTCATAAATACAACCCAAGAGTTCATGAAATTGATTTGTTAATATTTTCAAAACTATATTTCAATATTATTGGTTTCTTTTGTAAGCCCATGTATTTTATTTTATGCATTAAAACAATTATATGAGTAGGTATCTAGATGTTTCAGCAGACTGACAAAGGGGTCAATGATATACACAAAAACTAAGACTTCTCTGCTTTAATACCACAATTGAACAATTAGGAATAGAGTTAGACCTAGTAAAAATGGTGCCACAACAGCTCCCAACTTCCACTCATCAGATCCCCATCTGATCACTTATAAAAAATCATATGATAATAATTACTGATGGTGGAAAATAGTAAGAGATAGGAGTTCTGGAAATCTCCCTTACAACAAAGGCAGGAACTTTCAAGGCTATGTTTAAACACTATTTTCTTTAATCCTTCCCTAAATCTTATAGTTGTCGATAAACTCTTCCACCCTTTCTTTTGTCATGATTTCAAGGTAATTTAGTGATTTTCAAAGTATCTTTCATTGACTTTTTTCTCAGGCAATTTTTTAAAAAAATATAATTTATATCTTATATTTGATTCTATTTTTCCCATCTTTTGATTTGGTTTTAATATTTATTTTTATCTCATAGAATAATTTTCTGGTTGACCCCTCCCAATTTTTAGAGATTTCAATTCTCAGGCTAAATTTATCCCATCTATTCTAAAGTATTAATTCTCTTCACCATTCTTTCCTTCCTTATTATTCCTTTCTTTATCTCTTATTTAATCTCTCCTAAGTACACTTATAGTCTTTTCTACTAGGGCATTATTTTTTAAGTCTCTACTTCAGCTTATTGCAAAGTTGTCCTCTTTGGGTTCAGTTCTTGGGCTTATCTCAGTCCAATGTATCTCTTGATTAAGTCTGACACTTTTTTCTGCTTACTTATATCTGCAATTTTAGTCTTCAGATTGTGAATTTGTGCTTGGTTAAACTCTGCCTATATTTCCAGCTGGTGTAGGTAGACACTTCTTGATCCTGAATTTGGTGGAAAGGACTGAATTCTTCTATCTGTAGAAATTACCTGATCTTGCATCCTTCTGTAGAGATGCTGAGCCAGACTCTGGCTGCTTAGATACGCTTTGGTCCTATTATGTGCTGCAGATTGGGTCCCTGAATTTCTGGGGGCTGTCTCTGATCCTATGTCCTGCTGTGGAACCTCATGGTTTTCTTACATCTGTTACTTTATTGTTTGGAGAATGGGATTAATTTACAAGTGTGTCAATATAGACGTATTGCGTTGCATAGAATTTTGTAAAGGGAATTTAGAGTTCCTTATATAAAAGGATTTATATCTTGAGTTGTTCAGCTGAAGGAGAATGCAAGCCCTTTGTGAGTCTGGGGCACTTCACATTTGTTTTTGTATACCCAGTACCTAGCACAAGGTTTGGCACATAGGCCCTTAATAAATGCCTGTTGGTTGAGTGACTGATTGTTCTCTTGAACTTCAAAATTAGATCATACACTGCTGTGTATACTGATTTCATTATGTAATTTGCCTATATATCATGATGTTTTTTTTTCTATCTTTAAAATACTCTTAGTGGTACTGTGTAGATGGGGTTAAACATATCCTTTTGCACAAAATAGTTTGTTTTAAAGCTCCATTTTTGCAAATGCCAAGTGTCAGTTCCCCCAAAAGAACATAAGCAGCTCACATATTCAAGAATGAGAATAGAAATAATGAAAACAATAATTATAACTAGGATTCACATAATATTCTAAGGTTTGCAAAGCACTCCACAAATAGTATCTCATGATCTTCATGACAGTTTCACTATCATAAAGTAGGCATGATTATTATCCTAATATATAGATGAGGAAACTGAGGCAAATAATGGTTAATTGACTTGCTCAGGATCTCACAGCCAGGAAATGCAACCGGATTTAAACTCAAGTCCTTCTGATTTCAAGTACCATGGTCAGTCTTCTTGGTCATCTAGATGCTGTCAGTATATCAATGGAATCTTTGATTTAGGGATTCTATGTTGTTAGAAAGGTTTCAACTCCTGCCCTTCCACTTAATCCACTTATGCTGCAAAGTTCATTCAAATTAATGTCCTACTGAAATTTTGAATGCAAGTAGGAGTAAGTGTCATGAGCCTTTCCAATAGCTTCAGAATCACTCAGACTCCAATTAACATTCTCTCGCTGAAACTTGTCCATTTGCAGTTTGTTTTTGTGGCTACTCTGTACATTTGCTCTTTAAAGGTTTTGTTTGCATGGTCTATAGCACAGGAGAGAACGACAAAACCAACTAATTCCTCTCTAAGCAACAGAGATGGAAAAATAAAAGCCTGATGTTGAACCAATTTGATCTTCTCTTTCTTGTTTCGCAAGCCCTGATTATTTACAGCTGTTAGAAACATCTGTAGAGGAAATTCAAGATTGAGGGGGAAGGAAATAAAGAGAGAAGACTCCAAAGGTTAAAATAAACTGCTCCTATTCAAAATTTGAGAGGTGCTGTCACGAATAACATAGAGGAACATGATGTGATATTTCTCAGAAAGACAAAATGAGCCACTGATCTGTCTTTCTCACTGCTTCTTAATTCTTGTTATTGTTTACTTAGAAACTTGGTCTTATTATTTCAGCAAACTTTAAATCACCCTGTTGGTCTCGAATGAGAAATATATTCCTCTTCAATGTAAGCTTTGGCACAGTAGCTCATTATATTTGAGCCATGTCAAATATTGACCTGATGCGATGGAAAACTTTAGGGTGACTAGTTAAAATTAGCCAATGTTTGTTTTGGGATTTGATAATAGCCCCAGAGACTTGTGGAATATAGTCTACACAGTAACTATGGGTACCATATTTTTTTAAAATCATCATTTATATATGTATATGTATGTGTATTTGTGACTGAAAAATATTAAACTCTCATGCTACTTGGAGTACTGGCTTTAGATGGACTAGTTTTTCAATACAATCAAGAACTAGAGAAAATACACTTTCTAGATATAATACAGAGTCTGCTATCTAGTACATAAACAGATAGTTAAGAAATATTATGACTCATCCATATTCCTTCTGTCCTATGAAGTTTCTCACAAATCAGAGTCTTAGAGCCTAGAGTAGGACGTGGATTCAGAGTAGTGAGGTATCAAACAATTTGCTGACGTTCAAAGAGCCAGTATGTATTAGATGCAGGATTTGAATGCATGTTTGTGGATGTTGAAGCCAACCCTCTTTCCTACATCACTGTATCTGTAACTTATATGTCTCCTTATCCTATAAAAATATCATTCTGGCCGATCCCAGTTATATTCCATGAGCAGCAATGAGTAAGGGGCTAACATTTCATTTGTTGATACATATCACCTCTAAACCAAGAAAACAGTAGTATTGTTTTAAGAACAACTTTGAGCAATTAAAACATTTTGATTATTATGAATACCTAAAGTAACTACAAAACACATATGAAGGAAGATATTATCAGCATACAGAGAGAGAACTGATAAATAAATGTATAAAATGGTTTTACACCCACATACACAGATATATATATATATATATATGTGTGTATGTATGTATATGTATATGTATATGTATAAGGGTAACCATCTCTAGAGAAGGGTGGGGGAGAGAAAAAGTTGCATAGAAACTTATGTATTTTAAAAGAACAGCAAGTTGTACATAATAAATTTGCAGCTTCATATAAGGAGCTCACATATTTGAGAATGAGAATAAAAAGTGTTAAAATCTGGTACCAGATGCTTGTTAACCATATACCTCTGACCAAGTTATTTAACCTCTGTCTTCATCAGTTCCTTTGTTGTCTTTCATTTATGAAGAGGACCAGTGACATCACAGATGATGTTTTATGTGTGAACTGGATTTATGTCAGGTAGAATTGTGCAAAGTCATCAGTCTGACTCTCTTTTTCAGCATTGTGGAAGTCCAGTAGGAAAACAAAAGTCTGGATGACTGGTGATGGACTGGGACACAGTGGATAACTTTAGTATCTTCAATTTCTGAGTAAACCTCAAGCACTCCACAGCAGATGCTTCAGTTGACTTCATGATCATTGGAACAAATTTTTTGCATCTTCCCATTCTCCAGGGGGAAGTCTTCACATGCTTCAGGTAGACATCCCCCTTACTCACCTATATGTCGGAAGCTTGTCAGTTACCCTCAACCTGGTGTATCCTATCTACTGAGATAGTTTTCCTGGGGTGTGGCTGCTGTGCATGCTATAGTTTCTTGGAGCCACAGGTGAGAGTTGGGTGAAAGGTAGATAAGCAGCCCTGAAAAGGACTTGAAAGGAATAGGAAAATTAGAAACAGAATTTAGAGGGTGGGAGGGGGAAGTTAATGAGTTTAGTTTTTAAGTTATTAAGACTCAAAAGGAAATGGAAAGATTTATGTGAAAAGCAATGTGTTAAAAGCAACAGGTGTTAAAGAAATTAAACATCACAAGCTTAGTAGCATGCCCAGAGAGAAGAGTGAAGAAGTCTGAGCTGAGGTATCTATGGAAATCATAATGAAGATGATATGTAAAGGTGGCAGGTTACAACAGAATCATGTTGTGAAACTATGGAAGGGAACTGGGGAAAGGATCGTCTATTAAATTGGACTCAAACATGCCGCTCACCAGACTAGAACAAGCTCAAGCATAGCATGAACCAGATTAAAATGTAACTGAGATATGTTTAACAAAATAAATAAAAATCTAACAAAAATAGAAATGTGATTTTCTAACTCAATATGTGGCCAAGAGGATCCTTATATATGGTTTAATGGCCCCATATAAGTTTGACACCACTCTGTTAAACCTCAGTGATATTTGAGGCATGAAGGTAGAAGAAATCTATTAGGATCTTTCATTCACAAAGTAGATTTTCTTAGGTCAGATTCCTGTGCAGAAGGGATCACAGGGACATAGTGGATATGGTTAGAAATTCTTAACTATATAGCTAGAACTTTTAGAAACTTGAAATGCACTCAGACTTAGAGAGCTGTCAAATGATTTAGATTTTTGTATATTATCTTCACTTGCACGGATGCATTTTTTTTTGCATTTCTGCGATTCTCTGTCAATCAAGTAATGACTAAGCGTTACACAAATGCATACATAGGTTTGAACAAAATACAGTAGTGACATGATAAAATTTGGGAAAGGAAAAACTGCTTTTTTAGTTACTAAGTGACCAGATATTTAGATTAAAGCATTTCATCATTCAAGAAATACCTACTAGCCATCTACTACGTATGGAATACTTTGTAGCATACATGAAATATGTAGTTTACAGGTGGGGGGAGAGAGAATAGAGGGAGAAGAACAATTCACCATAATGATAATAAAAAAATGAGAACATGAAAATGTGTTAGTATGTTAAAGAAGGAGGTAGGGAAAGGAAGAGAAAAAAGTTGCTTTTAAGTGAAGGGGTAAAGTCTTAACTGGCAGCAAGAATCAGGGAGGAGGTATCATTGAGTTTTAAAGATTATATAACCCTTGTTTTACAAATAAGGAAATGGAAACACAGGGAAATTCAGATGACTTTTCAATTTAGTGTAATCAAAATTATCCATTTTGCATTCCATCATGTTCTCTATCTCTTATTTGGTCACAAATTCCTCCATTCTCCATAATCTGACAAATAAACTATTCCTTCTTCCCCTACATTGTTTATAGTATCAGCATTTATACCTAGGTCATGAATCTATTTGTACTTTATTCTGGTGTACGGAGTCAGATGTTGAACTGTGCCCACTTTTTGTCACACTCTTTTCCAGTTTCCCCATCAGTTTTTGTCAAACAATGAGTTCTTATCCCAGAGTCTGGGGTCCTTGGGTTTATTAAACAGTAGATTGCTATAACCATTGGCTACTATGTCTTGTGTACCTAACCTATTCCACTGATCTACCCCTCTATTTCTTAACCAATACCAAGTGGTTTTGATGTTTGCTTCTTTATAATAAGCTTTGGTATAGCTAGGCTACCTTTTCTAGTATTTCTTTTCATTAATTCCTTTGATATTCTGGACCTTTTGTTCTTCCAGATCAGTTTTGGTATGGTTTTGTTCTTGCTCTATAAAATATTTTTTTAGTAGTTTGCTTGGTATTTCACTGAATAAATGAATTAATTTAGGTAGAATTGCCATTTTTGTTTTATTAGCTTGGCCTACCCATGAGCAACTGAAGTTTTTCCAATTATTTAGATCTGAGTTTGTGGGAAAAGTATTTTCTAATTGTGTTCATATAGTCCCTGTATTTGTTTTGGCAGATAGAGTCCCAAATATTTTACAATGTCTATAGTAACTTTAAATAGAATTTCTCTTTCTATCTCTTGCTACTGAGCTTTGTTAGCAATACATACATACATACATATACATATATATATATATGAATGTTAATGTTTATATCCTATAACTTTGCTAAAGTTGTTTATCATTTGAAGTAGTTTTTTACTTGATTCTCTAGTATTCTCTAGGTATGCCATCATATCATCTGTAGAGAATAACTTAGTTTCTTCTTTGCCTATACTAATTCCTTCAATTTCTTTTTCTTCTCTCATTGCTAAAGTTAACATTTCTAGCACCATATTGAATAACAGTGGTGATAATGGACATCCTTGTTTCATCCTTGATCTTATTGGAAATGCATCTAGCTTATCCCCATTACATATAATGCTCACTGATGGTTTTAGGTAGATGCTACTTTTCACTTTAAGGAAAGCTTCATTTACTCCTAAACTCTCCAGTGTTTTCAATAAGAATGGGTGTTGTATTTTATCAAAAATTTTTTCTGCATCTATTGAAATAATCATATGGTTTCTGTTGGTTGTTGTTGATATGATCAATTATATTGATAATTTTCCTAATATTGGACCAACCTTGCATTCCTGGTATAAATCCTACCTGGTCAAAGTATATTATTCTCATGATAACTTGCTATAATTTTTTTGCTAATATCTTATTTAAAAATTTTTGCATCTATATTTATTAGGGAAATTGCTCTATACATTTCTTTCTCTGTTTTGGCTCTTTTCAGTTTAGGTATAAGAACCATATTTGTATCATCAAAAGAATTTGGTAGGACTCCATCTATCTTCTCAAATAATATTTGATAGAATTCACTTGTAAATACATCTGACCCTGGAGATTTCTTCCTAGGGAGTTCATTAATGGCTTGTTCAATTTCTTTTTCTGAGATGGGGTTAGTTAGATATTTTTCTTTCTCTTCTGTGTATCTGAGCAATAAATATTTTTGTAAATATTCATCCATTTCACTAAGATTGTCAACTTTATTGGCATACAATTGGTCAGAATAATTTCTAATTGTTGTTTTAATTCCCCCTTCTTTGCTGGTGAATTCAACATTTTCATTTTTGACACTGGTTATTTGGCTTTCTTCTTTCTTTTTTTAATCAAATGAGCAAAAGGTTTATCAATTTTATTGATTTCTTCTTAAAACCAGCTCTTAGTTTTATTTATTAGTTCAATAGCTTTCTGAATTTAAATTTTATTAACATCTCATTTGGTTTTCAATATTTCTAACTTGGTATTTAATTGGAGATTTTCAATTTGTTATTTTTGCATTTTTTTCAGTTCCATGTCCAATTTATTCATCTCTTCTTTCTCTGTTTTATTCATGTAAGCATTCAGATATATACAACTTCCCCTAAGAATTGATTTTGCTGTGTTCCATAAGTTTTGGTATAGTGTCACATGATTGTCATTCTCTTGAATTAAGTTATTAAGGGTTTCTATGATTTCTTGTTTGACCCACTCATTCTTTAGGTTTGCATTATTTAGTTTCCAATTAATTTTTACCCTATCTTTTGATGGTCCTTTATTACATATGTTTTTATTGCATCATAATCTTAAAGAGGTGCCTTTAATATTTCTGACTTCCTGCATTGGATTATCAGGTTTTTATGCCCTGGTACATGGTCAAATTTGTGTATTTACCATGTTCCAATGAGAAAAAGGTACATTCCTTTCTATTACCATTCAATTTTCCCCAGAGGTCTATCATTTCTACCTTTTCTAGAATTCTATTCACCCCCTTAAATTCCTGCTTATTTTGAGGTTAGAGTTATCAAGTTCAGAGAGTTTGGGTTGAGTCCCCCCACTAGTACAGTTTTGCTATCTATTTCTTTCTGTAATTCCTTTAACTTGTCCTTTAAGAATTTGGATGCTATACCACTTGGTGTATACATGCTTAGCAATGATATTACTTCATTGTTTATGTTACCTTTTAGCAGGATATAGTTTCTTTCCTTATCTCTTTATTAACTTTATTTTTGCTTTTGCTTTGTTTGTGATTAGAATTGCTACCTCTGCAATTTTCCTTGATGATTTCTTGAAAGATATTGCCTAGGCTCTTTTTTTTCATCATGACTTTCCAGTACATCAATAATCCTTAGATTGTCTCTCCTGGGTTTATTTTACAGGTCAGTTGTTTGTCCAATGAAATATTTCACATTTTCTTCTATTTTTTCATTCCTTAGATTTTGTTTGACTGATTTTTGATGCCTCATAGAGTCATTAACTTCTGCTTGTCCAATTCTAATTTTTAACAAATTGTTTTCTTGAGTAACTTTTATATCTCCTTAATCCATTTGGCCAATTTTCTTTTTCAAGGGGTTATTTTCTCCAGTTAGGTTTGTACTTCTTTATCCATTTGACCAATTTTACTTTGTAAAGATTTGTTTTCTTCAATGAATTTTTTCCATTTTATTTTTAAAAGGATTGGTCAATTTTTCCTTTCCCTCTCTCATTTGACTTTTAAAATCCTCTTTGAGCTCTTTTAAGAATGCTTTTTGGGTTTGAGACCAGTTCATATTGACAAGGTAGAGGCCAGATGAAGTCTTTCTGAGTTTTCCTGGAGTTATACTGAAGCTCGCAGCTTGAGATGTGGGGGAGTGGTGGTCTGGCTGTTGGAGGTCTCCTCCTCCCCTAGGGCTGCACTAGAGCACAACTGTTGGTGGACAAGGGTCCACATTACTATGTATTCCCCTGGTTATGTGAAGGCATGCATGAGGTCCTGGTGTTGGTGCTTGCCAGTTCCACCCAACTGGGGTCAGGATCTCCTGCTAGTCTGCTGAGGTGGGGCTTGCTGGACACCTTTGGGCCCACCGTGATCCCCTTCAGCCACAGCTGGGTGGATGATTCCTGCCCATCTCCCTAGCCTCCTGAGCTAGAAAACTGTAGTGCTCCTTCTGCTGGCTCCACTATTCCATGATTTTTCCTGGGATAATATTCCCTAGGTGTTTCAAGGTCAGCAAGGGGGGATGAGAGTACTTATGGTCTACTCTACCATCTTGGCTCCCAAAAGTTCAAGTAGGTGACTTTCAAACATTTGGCTGATAGCTCCAGGAATGCGTGCTGCAGCTGTCACAGGCTCTCTCACTTAGTTCCACCAGAATGCCTTCCTGTTCTGAGAGGTTAGGGAATCATCACTGTCACTGGTGATTCAGCATGCTTAGGGCAATTCAGTGATGACAATCAAAATAGGATCTTTTCTTATTTTTGTTTTAGTATAACAAATGCCTCTGATTGAATTTTGCATTTATCACTCAAAGGTCTTTACAAGGAGAAACATACAGAAATAAAAGTTTCTTTAACTAGAAAAGTATGTGTATTTACATTGTTAATGTGATGAAAGGTCTTCCCCAACCTTTAATGGCTCTGCCCATTAAGAGGAGTTTGATTAGGGAAGATTTGTAGGAACACCCACAACTTTGGTTAAATGAGGCACTGGCTCTCAAGGGCTTGAGATGCCCTCTGACTCTAAAAAAAGGTATAAATACTCTGAGGGTGAGGTTTTACTTTGGAACTTAGTTTTTGGTAAGAAAGTCTGAGTGCCAGATGAGGATTCTAGGAAGCCACTAAGGAGTCCCCCAGCTTTGAGAACCCAGATGTTGTGCTTCCCTCTCTGGTAACTGGTTGGACAACTGTACCTGTCTATTGAATTATGGTCAGGCGGAGGAAGACATGTCTGTTGATTATTTTGGGGCTTACTGACTGGAAGGGTTTGTTTGGCCAGATGAGGGCTCTGAGAAGCCACTAAGGAGCTCCTCAGCTTTGAGAATCCAGATATTGTGCATCCCTCTCTGGTAACAATAGTCAAACAGTTAGGGTTCAATTGTCTATTGAATTCAGGCAGAGTAGGCCATATCTGTTGATCTTTTGATTTCTCAATATTTTCTTTGAAATTCAGGGTGCTGGGGGGGTGGAGCCAAGATGGCGGAGTAGAAAGGCTCACGTATGCTAGCTCCTAACCCACAGCCCATATATTTCCTGCAAGAAGAACTCCCCACAAATTCTGGATCACTGCAAGGCATGCAGAAACACAGTGGAAAAGATTTCCATTCCAGAGAGCCCTGGAGAGCAGTCCCCAGGGTCCGTCACACCCCAGAAAGCGGACTTCACCCCTGAGGTGCCCTGGCCACGGCCCCAGAGGAGCAGATCCGAGCAGGCTTCAGGGACAGAACCTCCAGTGGCCGGGAAGGTCCCTCCACCCACAGGCACTACAGGCCAGTGAGAGAGATGTCTGGGCTGGCCGAGAGGGGAGAGGGGTGTCTCTGTGGCTTGGACACCCTCGGGAGGAAGCGGCGGAGGCAGAGGCAGGGGCAGCAGCAGAGTCAGTGGCGGCGGCCCAGGACTCCTCAAGCAGGAGGCCGAAGCTCAGGTCTCTGCATAAAGCCCCTGAGGGAACTGAGCCTGGGAGGCGGCCCTGTCCCTACCTGAGCACCAGAACTTAAGCTCACATTGAATAGCAGCTGCTCCTACCACTGAAAGCCCATTTGAATCTCAGAGCCCAAGCACTAGCTGGGCGGATCTAGGCAGGGGTGGACAGGGATCTCAGAAGTCAAGTAACTGGCTGGGAAAATTCCCAGAAAAGGGAAGAAAAATAAGACTATAGAGAGCTACTTTGAGGGGGTGCAAATGTTCCCACCTTTTAATTCTGATGATGAGGAAATATTCTTAGCATCAGGGAAAGATGTGGAGGTCGGGGCCTCTGTATCCCAGACATCCCAGGGGGATGTCCGGTGGGCTCAGGCCTTGGAAGAGCTCAAAAAGGATTTTGAAAATCAAGTTAGACAGGTGGAAGAAAAACTGGGAAGAGAAATGAGAGAGAGGCAAGAAAAGCATGAAAAACGGGTCAATATCTTGGTAAAGGAGACCCAAAAAAATGCTGAAGGGAATAACACCTTGAAAAATAGGCTCACTCAATTGGCAAAAGAGGTTCAAAAAGCCAATGAGGAGAAGAATGCTTTCAAAAGCAGAATTAGCCAAATGGAAAAAGAGGTTCAAAAGCTCACTGAAGAGAATAGTTCTCTCAAAGTTAGAATGGAACAGATGGAGTCTAATGACTTTCTGAGAAACCAAGAAATAACCAAACAAAACCAAAAGAATGAAAAAATGGAAGAGAATGTGAAATATCTCATGGGAAAAACAACTGACCTGGAAAATAGATCTAGGAGAGACAATTTAAAAATTATGGGACTACCTGAAAGTCATGATCAAAAAAAGAGCCTAGACATCATCTTCCATAAACTTATTGAAGAAAACTGCCCTGATATTCTACAACAAGAGGGCAAAATAAGTATTGAAAGAATCCATCGATCACCTCCTGAAAGAGATCCAAAAAGAGAAACTCCGAGGAACATTGTGGCCAAATTCCAGAATTCCCAGCTCAAGGAGAAAATATTGCAAGCAGCTAGAAAGAAACAATTCCAGTATTGTGGAAATACAATCAGAATAACTCAAGATCTAGCAGCTTCTACATTAAGGGATTGAAGGGCGTGGAATAGGATATTCCAGAAGTCAAAGGAACTAGGACTCAGAGCAAGAATCACCTACCCAGCAAAACTGAGTAGAATACTTCAGGGGAAAAATGGTCTTTCAATGAAACAGAGGACTTTCAAGCATTCTTGATGAAAAGACCAGAGCTGAAAAGAAAATCCTTTCAAACACAAGAACGAGAAGAAGCATGAAAAAGTAAATAGCAAAGAGAAGTCTTAAGGGACTTACCATAAGTAAACTGTTTACATTCCTACATGGAAAGACAATATTTGTAACTCTTAAAACTTTTCAGTATCTGGGTAGTTGTTGGGATGACACACACACATACACACACACATGTACATGCGTGCACGCATACACACATGCACGCACATACAGACACAGAGAGCACAGAGTGAATTGAATAGGATGGGACCATATCTTAAAAGAAATTAAGGTAAATGGTGAGAGAGAAATGTAGTGGGAGGAAAGAGGGTGAAATGGAATGGGGTAAATTATATCTCATTCAAGAGGCAAGCAGGAAACTTTTTAGTGGAGGGAAAAAGAGCTGAGCTGAGAAAAAAACAAGAAGTTTACCCTCATCACATTCGACTAAAAGAAAGAATAAAATGCACACTCATTTTGGTATGAAAACCTATCTTACAATACAGGAAAGTGGGGGAGAAGGTGATAAGCAAGGGGCAGGGTGATGGTAGGGAGGGCAATGGGAGGAGGGAGCAATTTGAAGTCAACACTCAGGGAGGGACAGGATCAAAAGACAGAATAGAAACAATGGGGGGCAGGATAGGATGGAGGGAAATACAGTTAGTCTTACACAACACGACTATTATTGAAGTCATTTGCAAAACTACACAGATAGGGCCTATATTGAATTGCCTGCCTTCCCAAAGGGAATGGGTGGGGAAGGAGGGATGGGGAGAATTTGGAACTCAAAGTTTTAGGAACAACTGCTTAGTATTGTTGTTGCTACTAGGAAATAAGACATACAGTTAATGGGTAATAGAAAGTCATCTGGCCCTACAGGACAGAAGAGAAGATGGGGACAAGAGAAGGGAGGGATGGTAGAAGAGAGGCCAGATTGGTGATAGGGAAAATTAGAATGCTTGGTGTATTGGGGTAGGGGGAGGGGAGAAAAGGGGAGAAAATTTGGAACCCAAAATTTTATGAAAATGAATGTAAAAAGTTAAATAAATTTTTATTAATAAATAAAAAAAAGAAATTCAGGGTGCTAACTCCTTGAACTAACTGAATGATAGATGTACTTGGTTAAAGGAATGATATATATGCTTGATTAAAGTGATTGTTAACCCCTCAAAAGTTGCCTTTCCTTTTATGAATGCAGATCTAAGAACCTGTGATAGCAGGCCCCCTATGTATTTTGGGGTGCTTACTGATACACATTCCCATTGTGCTATGGTTGGGTGTAGACCAGCGTGCTCTGTGCTCTCTCAGCCTGGTGCAACAGAACTTTCCCATTGATCATCAGGATTCTCTTGGTCTGGAAATCTGCTATACTCTGTCTCCTAGTAGATTCTGCCACTCTCAGATTTGTTTTGATTCAGTTTTTAGAGGTATCTGAAGGAATATGTGAGAAAGCACAGGTGAGTCCCTTCTTTTACTCCACCATCTGGGCTCCACCCCTTCCCATTGGCCTCTTGCATATCTCCAATCTATTCTTCTTCTTACTGTTGAGTAGATTTGGTCATATCACTACTCTGCTTAAAAAAAAAAAAATCACAATTTTTGCCTGACGTTAAAAGACCTCCAAAATCTAGATGTAATTTTTCCTCATTGGCACAGAGCATCAGACCTGGAGAAAGGACAACCAAAGGTCAAATCCTTCCTCAGATGTTTACAAATGGTATGGGCCAAACAAATCACTCAAACTCTCCCTTAATCATGAAATAGAATTTCTAATTGCATCTTTTATCTAGAGTTGTTCTGGGGATCTATTGGGATAATATGTAAATGCCTGGAATATAGTAGGCTCTTAAAAATGGTTTCTTCCTTCCTTCCTTTCCTCATTCCTTCCTTCCTTCCCTCATTCCTTCCTTCCCCATGTATTGTGGTGTGTCACACTTGACTCCACTCTTAATGTTGATTTGGTGAAGTGCTAAACTGTGGCAAAAGCGTTTTCAACTACTGGCAACAAGCTTTGTTATATCCCACATAAATGAATATGAAATGGGAAGGAGAAATGATCCCTTAACCAAAATATGGTCTTCGTTAAAAGTCAGACTCTAAAACTTGCTCAAAGAGGGTGACGTTGTTTCTCAGGATAACTTTTTGGAATAAGTTCAATCAGTCGATGGAAAACCCAAACATGAATTCAAAAAAGAGTAAGGTTAGGAGGGACTTTAAAATAGGGAAAATTAATCTCTTCTTACCAAAGAAAAAATAGCCTTGGGGAAATTGTGTTATACCTTTAGTGTTTATATGATTATTAACTTATTTTTTTCTGTTTACAGAAAAATAGAGATACAGGAACACCAAGAACTTATGGAGGGAATAAAGTGTATATAGATGGTACCCAGATGCATTTCCTGAGATTAGCAGAAAACAATCATACATTAAAAATACCAGTTGACATGTGTAAAGTGTTTTCTGATTTTTCACCTGCTTTCACATATGGTCTCATGCTCCCTAAGTCTATAAATTGCAGAATATTTGCCAATCTACATTGGTAGAGAGAACTTTCTCATGAGGAGTTCCTTATACTAGTGAAATTCCAGGTCCAATCGCATGACAAAATCCAAAAGTGTCATCTTATTTGCTAGGGTATGTAAATATGCTTTAGCAAGGTGAGTGCAAAGAAACTTTAGCATCTAGCTGAACTGATCCCAAATCTCAGATCAGAGAAATTGAAAATAAATACATAAATAGCAAATAAGTTACCTAATTAGATGTTTTTCACTATTTCTCACAGTTCTGTTTGGCCTGATAGAATTACAGCATCCTGCACTCCTTGCCATTGTTAGGCATATCTTATTTTGAATGCCGCCCAAGCCAGCTTGTCCAGAATGGATTATGTTTGCAGCATTTCCTATCACCAGACAATTCAAGTTTTCATCTCTTTCATGACCTTAAAATTCATATCAAGTCAAGGATACAGGCTTCTCAGAGAACAAGCATGAACCTGGATAAATATGGTATTTCCTCCTCAATTCCCAAGAGTCTTTTTCCACCATAAATTGTAAAAGATTATCCAAGACACATTGATTTAATCTTTCATTCCTTTCCAACTTTTAATTAGTTAAAAGCAACAAATCAAAAAGTATTTATTAAGTACCAACTATGTGCTAAGCTCCGAGGATAAAAAGAAAAAAATAAAACCAATATTCCTGCCCTTATGCAGCTTAGAGTCTATTAAAGCAAATAATGTTTCATAAGTTTAATAATCTAATAATAACAATAATAAATATATACAGAAATGATGTAAAATAAATATGCAAGTTTGCAATAGTAGCGATGAATTGTTATTGATGCATTCTTATTTATTTGAGTGCCACTACCAAAAAAATACTAGTTTTAAGGATTGTGTCTGAGTTTATTCTTTCTCAGTTTCCTTTAATCATTTATTTTATAAAAAAGGTTAAATATATAAATGTATTATAAATATTCCAAAGAGTGTCACTCAGTCATTGAGAGTTACATGTCTATTGGGTGCAGAGAGTTGTATAGTAAAAACTTTTTTGAAGGAATGGAGGATACTTGTTAGTAAAAACAAAGGTTAACAGAGAATTACACTTGGCAAAGTAGATTTACATACATTATTTGGGAAAGTACATTTTGGTCTATTCAGAGAGACAATGATGAAAATATAAATTCGAAGTGGCTTTAGAGACTTTCCTCAGAGGAGTGTCACTGGCACTTAGAGACAGCTACTTCCTCAGTCCTTCTGCCACTGGAAATGAGGAGTCAATCAGTGTCAGGTCATTTGGAAGAGGGGAAAAGATAAGGCTAGCCTTATTACATCAGTTAGCTAGTCATTAAATCACATGGGCATGCAGAACTATCCTTCAGATTGCACACATTGTACTTGGATTTCAGACATTTCTACTATTCCTGGCATTGAACCTTTTAATCTGACCACAATCCAAAATTTTTCCTTATTTCTCCAACTGTTTCATCCTAGTACTAACCCCCCATTCCTCATTCAGATGCTACCTTCTGGCTCTGTCTCCTTACCTCAATATTGCATATGGATAAAAGCAGCTCCAGCTCTTGATGGTTTATTCTGTTCCCTCCCTGATGTCAGAAACCTCCTAGTTACTACCTTTACTTCTTCCCTAACTCAAGAGATCCTTAGCCATAATCATGGAAGATCTTCACCCCCAGCCTAAAAGGTTGGATCAAGATGGAATAGTCCAAGAACATGAGAACTGAGCTTTGCAAGACACTTGAGTATGAAACGGAGAAAAAGGCTGATAGAGTTTGAATTAACAGATGCTAGCATTATTAAATAATTCACTTGTCCTTTATTAAGAACTTCTGAAACTTTGCTTTTTAGCTCAGTTTTCAAGGCGTAAAAACTGGAGTTTTAATCTAATCAAAACAATGGCTTGCCCTAGGTTGATTCTGCTACTTAAATGATCTAGTCATATTTGCATTTCCATCCAAGACTCTCCAAACCTGATTATTGTAACAAGTGCTTTTCAATTGCCCCATTATTTTTGAGAAGTATTTCTGTCTTCTTAACTATGTAATTTAGTAATAATTCATTTTAAATGTCTCACATTTCACAGATTTGTAAAGTTTTCTGTTTCCCTAGTGAGGTGAAGGTTTGGGGAAATTTTTATTTCCTCCTTTTCTTTCTCCTGCCCATCCTCAGGTTTGTTTTGCTCCCTTACATCATTTTAAGTGCAATAAGGACTCTTTCAAAGTGCTGAATCTGCAGTTGAATTCTAGTGGAACTAGTCTCACTTATTAGACTGCAGATTTAAAGTAAACTGTGGATTTCTAGTGACTTCCAAGTGGTAAATGGACTTTTTACTGTATTAGCAATAAAAGAGATAGAAGGAATCAGAAGACACAATCCCTGTCCTTAAGGAGATTTCAATCTGTTTTGGGATACCTATAAAAGGATCTGAGACTAGTTATAGAGGAGCGGCCTCAAATGCAAAACAACACAGAACAAACTGAACACATACATGGTGAGGGGATACAGATTTTAGCTTAACCTGGGAAGGCTCCTGGGAGGAGGGGAATTTGGGGGCTATGGCAAGATTAAATTCTTGAGCACGTGTCTGAGCTCACTACTTTTAGCCGTCTTGCAGCAATACCTAAGCCAGCAACTTAATGCCAATGTTAATTCACATCCAATAAATGCTCTTTTAACCTCTTTGTGCCTTAGTTTCCTCACCTGTAAAATAAAAATAGACTTGATGGTCTCTCTGATTCCTTCCAGCTATATATCAATGATCCGATTAATTGAATGCAACTTACACTTAAAAATCCTTCTCACATTTGCCATGCCTTACACTTTCCTCTACCTAAATCATTAAAATAAGTAAGAGTGAGGATATTTGTGTGTGTCTGCATGTTCAGTCACATGCGTGTATACACAGGTGCACCAGAGCTGCTAACACTCTGCTCCAGAGATTCTTCTCACCCTCTCTATTTTTGTCCATTCTGTCCAGAAGGCATCATGTGGTTAAAGTCAGTGCTTTGTAAGAGATATTTTGATTCCTAATACAGGTCCTGGCACTCTCTCCTACCGTAAAGGATGGCCTTACATCCATCACCGATTTGGTGTCTTGCTATTCACGAAGTATTGCTAATTCATTTCTGAAACTTTAAGGGTAAATGCAAGCATGGTTCATCAGTGGAAAGCCTAAAGAGAATTGTAGTTACTTAGAAATTCATTGCAATCCCATTGCAAACCCATAATGGATTCTCATCCCCAGGTGGGATAATTTGAACTTTTGGTCCCTTCAGAACTAGACACAGTATGCTAATATGTGAAAGCTATGCTTGAATATTGACATATGTTATTCTTATCCTAAATGTAGTATGAAAAATTCATTTGCATAAGAACCATCTGATCCAGAATAAATAGTTTCAGAATGCATATGGGTAAATTCAGCAGAGTATTTGTGAATCTGGAGAGTTGAAGGGTATTGAAAAGCCTATTAACTGCTTCATTGCTTGGGTAGCAACATAGCACCTGATGTTGGGAATGTTTCGTAGCATAGTAAATCTACTTCTGCAGTTAAACTGTAATGTAACCAGACAGCATGCTATGTTTTATACTTAAAATAACATGTGGGTGTGACGATGGGCCTTGAGGATGAATTCAAAGTGGAATTTAGCTTAGATGTGATTTATAGACTCAGAATCTCCAGACAAGAAGCAACCTTTACTGTGCAATAGAGAATTACAAAATCTCTTTGTCGAAAGGGGCTTCAAGGATCAACTTGTTCAACACAGATTTGAACATAAATCGCCCCTACAGCATCCCTGAGAAGTGGTCATCTCCCATCAATTTGAAGATTTCCAGTGATGAGGAGGACACACTTTTTGAACTAGCTCATTTCACTTTGGGGAAGCTCTAATTGTTGCCTACTTATCCAGGCACAGTGCCAAGATTTTTTTTTCATGAATTTTACGTACTCCAAGATATGTTTTCTGGGGTCAAACACAGTAAATTTAATTCCTCTTCCATATGTTAGCCCTTCAGATACTTGTTGGAATCTATGGATCTTCAGGAAGCAAGACTGAAAAACTCCTTAGTTCTTCATACTAAATATCCCCAGTTTCTTTCACAAATCCTCATAGGATTGGTCCTAAGCTCTCTTAATTTGTGGGTTGCCCTCCTCTGAAAGCATTCCAGGTAATCATAATAATTTCCAAAATTTAGTCCATGCAACTGGCCACAATACTACAAACATTTCTAAATAGTGAAGAATACAATGGGAGTATAATCTTCTTCATTCTGAAAAATTGCTTTGTTTTATTGACCAGTAATAAAATCGATAGTGGGTTATCCCTCCAACAATAAAGACTGAGATGCATCCATACCTTCACATTCTATGGGCATCATCTATAAATCCTCTGCAGGTGATCATGCCTCCCTTTAGGTCTCATGATGTTATGTGGACACCAACAGAGGGCTATCATTCACTCATACTATATTAAATGTCCACCTCCTTTCCAATCTACTCTTTCTTTGATACCATATTTTATTTTGCTTTGACTTCTCAATTATATATATATATATATATATAGTTAACATGCCTAAGGCTGTCTATTCATTGCTACCATGCTATTCCCCATTGCCCATTTAGAGAACTATAGCTTTATATCATTGAAGTTTGTGGTGTTTCATGACTTTCAGCCACATAGCATCTAGAGAAGAAAATTGACACTAAGAAGTTAGTCTTTTATTATAGGAAAAATTTTTGCCTCATTAAAATCTATAAAATTTTTCCAAGGCAAACCAAGCCCAATCTCCTTCTATGTTACTCTTCCTCCTCTTCCTCCTCCTCCTGCTCCTCCTACTGCGCTAGCATATCAATTTGACAACATACATTCTTCATTCTTTTGGTTTCTCCTGTGTGGATAATGGGGTCAAATGCTTTTGAGCAATTGTGTACTTCATTTGGGATGCTCAGTGGCATCTGAGAAATATCTACATCTATACAGAATTTCTCTTCTCTTTGGATTCTGCATTTCTTCATGAAAGAAGCAAAAAAAACCCTTTAGTAAGCATAAGTGAACCTGTTTTATATTTTGTTGATCTTAATAATCAGAGGACCATTTAAACATTATCTCTATTATTAGAGCTCAGATGTGATGGTTATTCTCTCAATGAGGCAGGAAAGTAAGCTTCTTAAAGCAACTTGGTCTGGCACTTTTCAGTTATCTATTGCCTTCCTTGCAGTTACATCCTTAAATGCTCTAGAAGTGATGCAACTAAACTGAGTCACTTGTCAAATTTCCTATAAACCTGATTGTCCCTATTTTGCTGCTCATTATTTTGTAATATACTTCACGTAATCTTCCTCCCTGTTACTCTATAGGATTTTACAAAGCAGTAAAACAAAAGATTTTACTAAACTGATGTCATTCTTAGATGCTGTATCTCTCCACTTATCAAGGAGACCATATATTTAGTGGCTGATAGTTTTCAGATTCTTTTTTTTTCTCCTTATTATGGTGACATTAAACTTATTTAGGAAATGGTTCTTGTCTACATTGTCTGTTCTTTTATCCATTTCCAATTCTTGGCATGAATAGCTTGTATATTTAGCTCAGAGTACAGTTTCCTCATTTTTCATTATTATTCTTATTATTGATTTTTGTCTTTATTTTAGCAACTTAATGGTCTGAAGTTAAATAATTAACTTATTTGCAAATTACTCATATATCAGTAACCAGTTATTTTCTGTTAAAATAGTAAATTTCATTTTTGGCATCTGTTATTTGATACTTATCATGACTGATACCTCTTGATGCTTTTTTGAAGACAGTATTTACTGTTTAGCAATATGAGCCTTCTGCATTGTCTACAAGATTTTAGTCTCTCTTTGTTTCTTATCCTAAACCACTTTTTTCACAATATTTTGGACACATTTCTCTATGTCCACATTTACATTGAAATAAGAAATTATTAAAGTAGATATTGATTTTCTTAGATGGTTTTAGTGAGTTCTGCTGGAATCTCCCTAGCTCATTTTTCTCTGCACTGATGTTGGTGCATAAGCTATAATTATCTCACTGGTGGGCCATTTCATTTTGTTTTAGAAATACTTATAAGGAATACAAAATATGAAATGGCAAAATGTCTATTGAAATTATGTTTCATGTTTGACACCAGTTTCACTAAATGCTTTTTTTTATTCTTAAGAGAGAATAAATGAGTTATCTTTCCATTTAGCATGCAATGCTTTTGTCTTCTTTTTGCATTTATCATGAGTTTGTCAAAACTGATATGATCCTCTACAGTGATGTTCAAAGTATGATCCAGGGACTGAGGGATATTCCCAAGACACTTTCTCAGGATCATTAAGGTCAGAGCTATTTTCATTACAGTACTAATATACTTCAACTTCTTATATATTTTATATATGTAAAAATTTCTTTGCGATCCTTAATTTTTAAATGTCCCAAGAACAAAAATTTTAAGAGGCCAGCTATAGTGCTTAATTCAATTTTTATGATGTGCTTTGTATGCAAAGTTTGAGAATTATTGCTTTGGAAATAGGTGATATCATTGGTAGGGAAGCAAAATAATTAGGGTAGCAAAAATTTAATGTTTGTAAAAAGTCTAAAATGGATATAATTTGTATTACCTTCTGCCTCATTTTCCACCACTCTACTCATGTAATACTGAAAGGGGAGGGAAATGAAAGGGGAAACAAAAAGAACCTTTTTCTCTTTTTTCTTTTTTTATGGGTTAACAAGGCCAATGATATCCCTTAGATAGCCAAACATCTTCATTTTAAAAATAAAACAATCAAAACCTTGTCGTTTTATTCAGTTGTTTCTGACTCTTAATTATCTGGGTTTTCATGGCAAAGATACCAGATCTCTTTACCATTTCATTCTCCAATTTATTTTACAGATGAGGAAACTGAAGCAAATATTGTTAAGAGACTTACCAGGATCATACAAGTAGTAAATATCTGAGGCAGGTCTTCCTGACTCCGAGGCTAGCACTTTATCCACGACACCACCTGGCTTACCTAACTGAAGTCTTAGATGAAGTGATAAAATTTCCTTCAAGTCTTGTGAAAGTAGTGAAAAGTAGAGCAGGACCTTGAATCCAAGTCTTAATTGTTAACTTTTTCCTTTCCCAGTGCTAATTCAATACGTGCAAAAAAAATGAAACAAAACAAAAAACAAATGCATACTATACATGAATCCATACATACAAAGTTAATCAGAAATTGGTATTTAGTTTATCTCTAGAGCACGTAAATGGTGGAATGGTAAGTCTAAATTAGAGAAGTCAGAAATTTAAAAATCCCAGTATATTTTATCCCATCCTTAGAATGTTCCTATACCCAGAAGACTACTCTCCACAGGAAAATCCTGAGAGAATTTTGTCTTATATGTTTGGATCATTAATACTTTAAAATTTCTCTTTAACTTCTTTAATTCTCATTTTAAGTCCCCCTGGCCCCCAAAATGAAATCTACACAGGGTCACTGATTTGTAATTGATTTATAATTCTCTAATCCTACCCTTGATTTTAGAGTTGAAGAACACGCAACCTATGGAGATTAAATGATTTTTGTTAGTTTCAGTTGTGTCTGACTCTTTGAGTTTGCTTTTTAAAGATACTTGCAGTGGTTTGCCATTTCATTCTCCAGCTCATTTTACAGATGAGGGAACTGAATCAAATAAAATAAAATTACTTGCCCAGGACCACACAGCTAGTAAGCTTCTGAAGCTACATTTGAACTCAGGTCCTCTTGATTTCATTCCTGACACCATATATACTGCATCACCTAGCTGCTCCCATAGAGATTAAGTGGCATAGGAAGGAAGGCATATACCTGCCCACTACATGCCAGGCACTGTTCTAAGCACTTTACACATACTATGTCATTTGATTCCACAATAATCCTGAGAGATAGGGGCTATTATTATCACAGTCTGCCACAAACCGAGGCAGACAGAGATTAAGTGTCTTACTCAAAGTTTCACAGTAACTGCCTGAGGTTGGTTTTTAATTCAGGTCTTCCTGTGCCCTGATCCAGCACTCTTCCCACCACACCATCTAACTGGAGTTAAGATTTGACCTCAAACTAAGTGCTCTTGCTACTATACCAGATGGCATGCATTTCCTAATTCCATCTCTAGAATTCTTAGAAATTCTTCTCACTCTTAATTTGTAAGTCTCTGCAAGTTTTGCTGAAAAGTTATCATTTGTGTCATCCTTAATCAATGCTTATCCAATGTATATCTGATATGGATTCCTAAATGAAAGCTAATTCGGTAATCAGTTTGTTGCTGTTTTCTGAATTCATTTTTTAATTTCCCATAACTTAACAACACTACATAGTTAGCACCTACTATAGAACTACAAGAGCCTGCCTTAAGTATTACAGAAGTGGGGCAGGGAGAATAAAACATGACCCTTGATTTCAAAAACCTTACAACTAGTACCTACTTGAGACCAGGGATGATTGTGGCGTTGGGTATTACTTCACTTGTGGTTTCTGTTTCCAAATCTGTTCTATCTCTTATGCACCTATCTGGGCTTTGTTACAATTCAAAGAATGAAATCTGTGACATTTAGAAGAATAGTGACTGTTCTAAAAACAGGAATTTGGACTCATTTGTCCTTTGATCACTAATGAAAAAAAGAGGACAAAGGCAGTTTGGTACGCAGGAAAAATTTGGATAAGTTTGTTTACCACACCTTTTCCTATCAGAAAACCAGTATTGCTCATTTTATGTACAGGTCCTGATTCATCTATTTTCTCTTTGGAGGCAGCTATAAAATGTATCAATAAAATATCTTTTATTTGACTTGAGCCCCTAACTGAAGAAGTATGAGGGTAATTGTAGCTATTTATGTCACACACACACACACACACAGAGGAAAAGTTCTCTCCCTCTCTCCCTTCACAAACTTTTGTAGATAATTTTCTAACTTTGAAAAGAAAATTCCTTTTGTTCTTGAATATGTATTTTAAACTTTGGGTGATTAGAGATGTAAGGGTATGTTGACATGAACTAGGAGAAGCCTGGTATATAAGATCCATTAAACTGACTCTATCAGATAGTTTTGACATGATGTTTAAAGATCAAACTCATTAGCGTTAATAACTTCTTGAAACCTAGAAGGCCTAGGATGTTAAGGCTGCCTAAATTCCTGAATCTTTCTAATGGTGTTACACTGAATAAGAGCAAAAAAATAGGAAAAACTATAAGATGTTGGGATTGTTATTATAGATAATGAATTGTTGCAATATAATAGCTTTTGATTTATTCAAACAAGATTGTTTCCTGTTACATATGGAGAAATTTGAAGTTTCCACAGTCCTTCCTTCTTACTTGGCATTATTTTTGTGCTGAACTTATAGTGAGACCCCTGTGAGTTAGGGATGTGAATAATGATTTACCTTAGAATGCAATGCAAGATTCAGGACCTGTTCTGGAAATAAGACTCCTCCATTTTAGGTGGTTTTTCCCCTTTGTTCATGCCCTCAGTGATTTTTGTTTGAAGATATGTCGCAAATTGAATCCATTAATTTTTATTTTAAGATGTTTTTTACCAAGGTCACAAAGAAAGGTTACCACTTGAAAGAAGTAAAAGCTACTTAAACCACTAAAAATACATCAAATTTATCTTTTTCCCCCTCCAAATGGGACCATCATTATCTAAAAACATGCATTCAGCTTAATTCAGTAGGGCCAAAAGGTAATGATACCTACTATTAGCATATCAAGAGAGTGTTTATCCAATCCCTCCTAACCAGAACTTCCAAATTAAATGCCCAAAACACTGGTCTTGCTTTGTTACTTCTCTGCATATTAACTTTAAGGTAAACTATAAAATCATCTAGCATTTAAGTTCTTTGACATAGGTTACATATATTCCCTTACACTCTGTGTCTAGAGCTCTTCATTTTCTATCAGGAGATCTTTTCCTGCTGAAGAATAACATGCCCCTGCCCCCCACCCTTACCCTCAGGCACCTTCTACTTGAAATCTCAAATCTGTGCAAATTGACCCAACTTTTCACACTCATCTCCTCAGCTCCCTCCATTGCTTGTCTACTCTGATTTGGAGCTGGAGGTGGAGCAATTAACTTCTCCCAAAGCTTTCCTTTAAAGAGGACTCAGAACTTTCCAGGTAACTCAAATCAATCACTTATATTAAGACCCTACTCTGTGTCAGGGGTATATGGGGTGTTCAAGGAGAGCTAGTAACTCTGGTGTGAGAGCTGCCAAAACCTCTTCAGGGCTGCTCATCCACCTTTGGTATCCACCTTCTTCTCAACTCTCACCTGCGACTCCAAGAAGCTGTAGCATGCAGAGGTCACACCTTAGTAAAACCATCTTGAAAGACAGGTCAAGGGTCTCAAGCAGGTCTCAAACCCATGGTGGTGGATGTGTACCTCAAGTATGTGAAGTCTTCCCCTGGTGGAATAGGCAAATGAGAACAGTTTGTTCCAAAGGCCATGAAATAGCTGAAGCATGTGTGAGGAGCACCTAGAGCTTGGTCAGACATGGAAGATGCCAAAGTCATCCACTGCATCCCGGGCAATTACCAGTCCTCCTGACTTTTGTCTTGCCACTGGACTTCAGTGACTGGAAGAAAGAATGAGACTGCCAACTTTGGGCGACTCTGCTCACTTAAGTCCAATTCATACACAAATCAAGTTACCAGCCTGTAATGCCATGGATCCTCTTCAAAAATGAAGGATGATCAACGATACCTATGTTTCAGCCACTGTGCTAAATGCTGGAGATACAAAAAAAGATAAAAGACAGTCCCTACCCTCCAGGAGTTTATAATCTAAGACCAGAGATAACATGGAAACAAATATAAATAAAGCAAACTATATGCTGTATAAAATGGGAAATAATTAACAGAGGGAAGGCATTGGAATTAAGAGGGGTTTGGGAAGGGTTCCTATAAAGGTGGGATTTTAGTTGGGCAGCAGAGGGTTAGCATTCCATATGTGGAGGACAGACAGAAAGAAAGCTGGGAACAGAGAGATGGAATGTCTTGTTCATGAATAGCCAGAAGGCTGGTGTCATCAGGAAGTCATTGAAGTTTATTGAGTGACAATTGAAGATTGTCAAAGATTGAACCCTTGTTTTAGGAAAATCATTTCCATCAACTGCTCCACTAACACTGAGCCCTTGAGCAGATATACCACATAGCCTGCTTCTTTTCAGCTTCTTTTTATGTATTATCTTCTCTTATTAAATTGTAAAGTCTCTGAAGGCAGGGGCTGTCATTTATTTTCTTGTTATCTATATCATTGCCTGCCACATAATAAATGCTTTATGCCTGTTGACCTTTGAGAGCATACAGTGACTTAAAATTCCCGCTATATGATACTATCTTCTGCCTTCATACCTTTGCATAGGATCTCCTTACTCCTGCAATGGTCTTTTCCCTCAATTCCACCTCTTGTAACCCCTAGCTCTTTTAGCTTGTGTACCACTCACAAAGCTTTTCTTCATTCCCCTAGTTTTTTAGTTCCCACCTTATCCCAAAACTGTGTAGTGATTTTTCAAGCTACTGGAGGCAACTACAGTGACACAGTGGATAGAAGTGTTGTCTGCTGCTCCACCTGGTTCAAGATGGTACACCCCTGGTGTATTCCTCCCTGTCCATTATGTATCTTCCCCCATTAGATTGTGAGCTCTTTCAGGGCAGGGACTGTGTCTTCTTTAAAATTGTACCCCCTAGTGTTTAACAATGCCTGGCACATAGAAGGTGCTTAATAAGTGTTTAATGAATGGAATTCGAGAGTCCTGAGTCCAAATTTGGCCTCCAGCATTTAATATCTTTGTGATTCTGAGCCAGCTGCCTAACCTTTTTGTCTGTTTGCTCACCTGTAAAATGGTGATATATAATAATATTAATAATAAATATAATATAATAAATAATACCTACTTTTCAGAGTTGATGTATCGAGTAAGGTAATATTTGTAAAGCAATTAACACGGTAGTGCCTGTTGTTTATTTAAAGTTTTGTTTTCTTCTTCCTTCCATTAGTGCTTGCTTGAGCACTGAGGCATCTTTTCTCTTTCCCATGCCAGAGAGAACACAAGTCTTCACTATGTCTTAGGGCAGTCATATTAATGACCATTAGGTCATCTAATATTGTTCCAGCTTAATGCACATGACTTTGGGTTAGGATCATCACAATTCTTGAGCTGGAAGGAATTTTGGAGGACTTCTAGTCTACCTCCCCATTTTACAAATAAGGAAACTGATGTTCAGGGAAGTTGTGACTTGTTCAGTGTCCTACATAGTGTCAGAGGCAGGGTTTGAACTTAGAGCATCTTAGTAATCTTCTCATTGTGCCATCACTGTGTTTTCTTATCTATAAAATGAAAATGTAGTATTTGATATCCTCTGAAATCTCTTCCTGATCTAGACTTGTTATTTGGTGACTCAGCAGCCAAAAATACACCAGGAATCTAATCCGTTTTGAAAAAATCTTAAGTATGGAGAGTGAGCATTTGGGTAGCATTCTAGATAGTAGGCCTTAAATGAAATATTATTGCTCCACTTTGGATGTGCTGTTCTGTAGCTATTTTTCAGCCATGTCTGACTGCCCATGACTCCTTTGGGAGCAAAGATGCTAGGGTGGTTTGACATTTCCTATTCAAGATAATTTTTACAGATGAGGAAACTGAGGAAAACAAGGTTAAGTGACTTGCCCAGGGATATACAACTAGTAAGTGTTGGAGGCCAAATTTGAACCCATGAAGATGAGTCTTCCTGACTCCGGGACCCAATACTCTACTCACTGCCCCACCTAGCTGCCCACTAAATGCCTTATATGGAAAAGACCATACAAAATTGAAACGAAAACAGCAGGAAATAGGGAAAGAACAGAATTAGAAAATGTTTAGATGTGATGTTCTGGTAGAGAAGTTTAAAATAAAAACTATATTACATAATGTCCTTAAATAGATAGCTAATGCAATGGATAGAGCTCTGGGCCCAGAGTCAAGAAGATCTGAATTTAAATCCTACCTCAGACACTTACTAGCTGTGTGACACTGGGAAAGTCATTTAGCCATTGTCTGTCTGAATTTCCTCAACTGTAAAGTAGAGATAATGATAGCACTTACTCACAGGATTATTGTGGAATGAAATATGAGAATATTTGTAAGGCATTTAGCACGACGCCTAACCCATAGTTGGTGCTTGACAGATACTGGTTCCCTTATTCCTTTCCCCCTGGTAGAAGGGGTCACCTATATGGCACCAGCAGCAAAGAGTCAAAAGTGGTTGGGCCAAATAATAATTCGGATCAGTGACATGTTTTGTTATTTCCTATTAATCTTGCATTTTTTGAAATGAGGCAACTATAGGAAATGTATGATGAAAAAAATAAATTAAAAGAGCACTTAACATGCCCCAAAGCTTAATTGCTAATGTGTAAGTAAGAGATCTAGAAAGTTGTGAATCAGAATTATCCAGTGAAGAGTTTAAAGTGACCCCTGATATACCATGATAGAATACTCAATTAACCTAGCCTGGATAGAACAGAAGTCCTTGGTCTCAGTGGTTCAGAGTTGTACAGAACATTTCACCTTCAGGGAAAATATCTCATGAAATTAGGAAATGACCTCCTGAAAAGGTGAAAGAAAAGTGGGTTTCTTGAATATATACTAATATATCTTGGATTCCAAACTGTGGCATATATAACCCGTTTCAGATGATATTGACCTTACCTAAATTGCCATGGCTAGTGTATCCCTAGAAAAAGTCCTCCGTTATTAGGGATCAGAATTTCTACATGTAAGAAGTCGAAGATGAATGACCAAGTCTCTCATTTTTAATGTCTTAACATAATCTGACAAAAGCATCATATATAAATGTACATATATATGTGTGTATATGTATATAATGCCTCCCCCCCTCTCTTTCCCTCTTTCCCTTCAACTCTTCCTCTTCCTTCCCTTTTTCCCCAACGAACCCCTTCTCCCTTCTCTACCTTTCTTTCCCAGTTAAATTTCAATGCAGTATAGCCTTGGTGGTAGACATACTTTATTTTCCTTCTTCTTAAAGGAGGAAATGACAAACGACCTAGCACTGACTGAAGGTAAGAGACTCTTGGTCACAGATATCCCTAGTCTCGTACAGAGTCTTCACTTTCATGCAAAATATAAGGGGTTCTAGTAAAGGGTACTTAGTAAGAATTGATACAAGGTGGAGTCATTAACCCATGTGGTAGAAATGATGGCACAGGTATAAAGAAGTTTCTCTATTTTGTTGATTTTGTTTCACATGTCTATTTTTTTACCCTCTCTTTCTACTTTTCCTTTGAGCAATACCCCAAGAGACAGCCCTGTGCTTGATGCCATGTCCATAGAGGGAGGTTTGATTACAATGGGGCAGAGAAAATATAAACCATGATGCTCCTATGTAAAGAGCTTACTGAATTGGTTCCAGATACTCTTCTGGTTATCTATCTATCTATCTATCTATCTATCTATCTATCTATCTATCTATCTATCTATCTATCTATCTCACATACATGTATACACACATACCATATAGGTAGGTATGTATCCAGATAGATAAACAGATGCACAGCTAAATAAAAGAGTTCCTAGGAGGCAGTGGAAAGAGAAAGATTTTTGGAATGGAAAATAAGCATGGGAAGCTGGGCTCAGCATATTCTTGGATTTGCTTCAGATTCTACATGCTGCTGAGAACTGAGCTGCTCTGTATGATGTTTCCTCTCCACTTGGTTGAACGAAGATCTTAGTCCACTCATGGCAGAAAAGGACATTCACTCTTACACTTTCTTTAATATATTCAAGGCCATATATAAGCTTTCGGATTCCTGTTTGCTCTTGCTTGAAAAAGTGGTTTACCTTTCTATTTGTAATGGATTTTTGTGTAAAAAGAGTTTTGTTGGAAAGGGTAAAGATAGTGAATATAATCTAAGGGCTATAGTATCTCTTTTGTCTTGTACCACATTCTTCTAGGCAGATATCTGAGGTATGGGTGTGGTAGATCTCTTTCTTTCTGTGTGCATATGTGTGTTTGTGTGTATGTGTGTATATATGTTCAGTTTGATATGCATCTTTGAGAGAGGTAAGATAAGGAGAGGATTGAGCTGGATTCCAGAGATATCTATCCATATTACTTATGAATAAGCCATTTTACATATTTTAGATAGGTGCCCACACATATCAATTTTACATATATATTATCTTCTTAGAGAAGGAGCCAGTCCAATAAAGGGAAATGAAATTCCAGAAGCTTTGGAGTTTCATAAGCATAGATCCTTGAATGAGACTTGGAGAAGTGCCTATGAATTTGGGACTCAAAAGAGGAAGGAAAAACCTAATCAATGATAAGGAACTCACACTGAACTCACAAGTAACCCATCTGAGATGCAGAAGATATAAATGAATGATATAATCTGGAACAGATTGAAAAAGAAAGAATATAAACCAATACAAAAGAGTATAAGGTATTTCCTAATTAATAGACCATATCCAGGAAAGACCTCTGAATTGGCAAAACTCAGGATAGTGAGGGATATTTCTGATTTTTCACAAGTTTAATTGCATAGATGGTGTTGTACTTGCAAGTGAATTGTATTTAAATGAGGCAGAACTGTACAAAGTCAATCAGCCTCACTCTCTCCTCCAGATTCATCAGAGTCCAATGGCAAGATATAGACTAGGACGACTGTTGATGGCACCATAAAAACTCAAACAATGAGCTAGTGAGGCTTGCACTGGGGTCTATTATTGGCCAATCAGTGAAAGTTGGAGTGATTTGGGTTTAAAGGCATAGTCAAGTGGCTCTATTTGAATTTCAATGGACTTCATCAAAGCTTGGTTTTTTGGAGCTATATTTCAAGAAATCATAAATGAAAACTATATGAGAGCTAATTGTCCCAAATTAAAAATAAAAAAAAGAATAAAGAAGTAGGGAAGAAAAAATTCTATTCCCAAACCCAAAGATACTTTGTGAAGTATAAACAATCAAAATTTTTATTTTGGACAGAGCAACCACACGTAAGTGTATGACTACCTATGTGTATATGACACGGATTCAAACAGTGCCTTAAGGGTCAGTAAGGGTCATTTTCCAAGGCTCTCTGAGGGGGTTTGAGGCTCATTCTATAACCCATTATGTAATTTGTGAGAATCCTTACACCTTTACCCCTTATCTTGAAATACTGTGCAACTTGTGCCAACAGAATTCCTTTTGCCCCCTTACCTCTGTCCCCTATCCATTCATTCATCTTCCTCATCCTGTGTCATGAGAACTTTTTCTTTTCTTGCAAGTAACCTCCTTCTTCACCTTCTTTGTACTTATCCTATACCTAAAATCTCTAACCGCAATTAGAAACCCTAAAAATTACATCATCATTCTACAGACTGTATAGGTTTTTGCCTATATAGGTCTGGTTCTTTTCCTATTATCAGAGCCTTTGTTTAGCTTCTTGCTAAATTTCAGGTCCATGTGTTTTTGTATCAATAAAGCTCCTATTGGGTAAAGAGAAAGTCTAAGTGAATTCTTTCACACCTGAACCAGCTCTAACAATTCTAAATCTCTTCAGATAGAGGGAGAAGGAGGAGGAGTAAGATGGTGGGATGGTAGGGTGAGAAGGAGGAAATGGCAGTATTGCCTAGCTGGTATTGGCTGGTTGGGTCCTTGGACAGGGTTGGGTAGGGGGGAGGAGCTACTGATACTCACAGATTGTTATTTAGAAAGACTTGCTGGAATACTATAACAAAATATCAAATATTGGATCCATTTGTCTTAGGGACATCCTCTGGAATGTAGGTAATTTGGAATTATACTTGGTATTTTAGGTTTTAACTAGTTTAGATCCACAGATTTTATGTAATTGATAGATTTCACAATTATAATGGGATGGAAATTGAGTTTGCTCTGCTGTCTAATTGAATATAATTTATTGTTTCAGAATATATCTAGTTTGTATTATAAATGTGGTATGAAATTATTTAGCCATGGTATATTTGTTGTGCTGAACCATCATGCCACACTTTTTCAATTGTCACAACATCGATGACTTAGCTTATTGATGTTTGGAATGTAATACAACATGGATCCAATCACAGAAAATAGAACTAGTTATATTGGAATTACCAAAGCCTGGGTGGAGGTAAGGGGAGAGGGACCTCCTGACTTTGATAAATTTACAAGACAATTCTATCAAGCTTTTAGAAGAATTAGTACTAATGTTATACAAATTATTTTCAAAAACTGAGAAAGAACTTTACCAGATTTTTTGTATGAGATAAATATAGTTCTAATAACTAATCCTGGGGTGGGGGGAGGAAAAAGAAACACTACAGGCCATTATCATGAATGAATATCAATTTGAAATTTTTAAATAACATCCTGTCAAATAGAATACAGGTTAAATTCTTAATTTAAAGTATTTACAAGTAAGTCTAAGTATACTCAAGGATAAGATAAAACTACATAACACACATACATGCTGATGAAATAGCAGCCTTCTTAGAAAATCCTAAGGTATCAGCAAAGGGGCTAATGGAGAGAACTAATAGAATTAGCACAACTGAGCATTTTAAAATAAACCCATGAAAATCAACAACATATGTATACAATAAGAAAACTGAAATAGCAAGAATAGAAAGGGAAAACCCATTTTAAATAACTATGAAATTTGGGGATCAGCTTACCAAAGCACACAAAATAATTGAATAATTGCAATTACTAAAAAGAAATAAAGGGCCACTTCAATATCTGAAGGAATATTTAGTGCTTATGACTTGGACATTGCTGATATGGTAAAAATAGCAATAGTAGCACAGTTAATTTTACTGTGTTAATGATAACAGTAATCTAAGGGAACAAAAGGATAAGATATGAGGGACATTATGAAAACATGTAACAGGGAATGGTGGAGATACTACTTTCAGATTCCAAAATGTATGAATATTTCGATATGTCAAACCATATCAAAAAGCACTAATCTTTGAAAATATTACCCCCTTTATCCTAAGTGGAGTTAAGTAGAGCCAACAAAACAATATAATGATAATGATAATAACCATGTAGATGAATGAGCAAAGAGCAACAGCCATAAAACAATAGGAAGTAGAAATAACAAGCTTGGTCCCAGTGAATATATACAAAGACAATTCCCTTCATTCCTTTGAAGGATTGGAAGTGAGGTGCTGGGTCCATTCAATTTTGTTTTAAAAGTATTGATTGATTTTGAGGGTTTTTTTTCCTTTCTCTTTTTTTAAAACTCATTTTAAGGGGAGGAGGGGAAAAGACTTGAAGAAAAATTAATTGATATAAAAACAACCTAGGTTGATTAAAATATGTTTTTAGTGAATTATGTACAAGAAATTCCTTATCTTATATAAACCAACAGACAAGAAATCCTTGCACTGCAAGTACATAGCCCAACTCACCTTAAGAATTCAACAAACAAACTCTATTGCAAGTGGAATATCATTACAACCAAAACTGTTGCCCACAACTGCCCACAGGCAACACTGATCCATAACAATTTATAACCAATTTTAAGAGATGTTGTCATACAGAGTATTAATATTCTCTAGGCTACATGGAAATAAAAGCTTTCAAAATGTAGTAGCCTCAAAGAAGTAACTTTCAAAGAAGAAATTAAAATGGTGTGGGAATAGGACAAATATATATAATTGCATACATCAGCAAGGACTCTGACATACACAGGAGGGTCTGCTATACAGGTTCTTAAATCTGCTTTTCTAAAAGGAAAGCAACTTTTGAGAGGTCATCAATCACTCTAATCAAGCATATATATCATTCACATAGTTCAGGGGGAAAAGTCAGCACCCTGAACTTCAGAGAAAATACAAAGAAATCAAAATCACAGACAGAGCTTCCAACTGTCTGACCATAAGCAATACATTCATAGTTAACTAGAGAGAAGCAGCAACATCTGGGTTTTCAAAGCTCAGGTACTCTTTAGCTGCAGCCCAGAGTCTCATCTGGCCAAACAAACACTTCCAGTGAGTAAGCCCTAAAGTAAAACCTTACCTCAGAGTATTTATACACTTTTCAGTGCCAGAGGGCCAGAACTCTCTGGCTCAGGGCCTCAATAGAAATTAACAAAAGATACTTGGGACCTATTAATGGAAGGGGAAGATTAACACTATATCCCACTAATCCTATTACCGCAATTCTAACCAGAATGGTAACAGTGGACCTACAGAAGATGAGTTTACCCAATGTAACCAGGATTAAGAGGGAAACAGAAAACTGGAAAAGAATTTTTACAGCTAGTATCCTGATAAAGGCCTATTTCTAAAATATATAGAGAACTGAGTCAAATTTATAAGAATATAGGTCATTCTCCAATTGATAAATGGTCAAAGGATATAAACAGGCAGTTTGTAGAGGAAGAAATTAAAGCTATCTATAGCCATGAAAAAATACTCTAAATCACTATTGATTTGAGAAATGCAAATCAAAGCAACTTTGAGGTACCACATCATACTTATAAGATTGGTTAGCATGACAAAACAGGAAGATGATAAATGTTGGAGAAGATGAGGGAGAGTTGGAACACTAGTTCATTGTTGGTGGAGCTGTGAATTGATCCAACCATTTTGGAGAACAATTTGGAGCTATGCCCAAAGGGCTATAAAAATGTGCATACTCTTTGTCCCAGCAATACTACTTCTAGGACTATATCCCAAAGAGGTCATAAAAATGAAATAAAAGGACCCACATATGCAAAAATATTTATATTTTTTGTAGTGGCTAAGAACTGGAAATTGAAGGGGTTGCCCATCAATTAGGCAATGGCTGAACAAGTTATGGTATATGAATGTAATGGAATACTATTGTGCTATGAGAAAGAATGAACAGGAAGACTTCAGAGAAGCCTGGACAGACTTACATAAACTGATGCTGAGTGAAGTGAGTAGAACCAGGAAAACACTGAACACAGAAACAGCCACTGTGTGTGATGACTGACTTTGATAGACTTAGCCCTTCTCAGCAATGCAAGGACCTAAAACAATTCCAAAGGATTCATGATGCAAAATGCTACCCACATTCAGAGAAAGAACTATGGAATCAGAATGCAGAGCAAAGAAGACTATTTTGTTTTGTGTTTTTTCTTTCTCATGGTTCCTCTCATTGGTTCAAATTCTTCTATGCAACATAACTAATGTGAGAAATATGTCTAATAGGAATGTATATGTAGAGCCTATATCAGATCGCATGGTGTCTTGGGAAAGGGGGAGGGGAGAGAGGAGGAGAAAAATTTAAGACTTATGGAAATGAATGTTGAAAACTAAAAATAAATGAATTTACAAAAAAGATGAGTTTACATCCCAGTAAACTAATACAATTATAAAGTCAAGTCTGTTTAGTCATTAACACAAGGGTATGCAGAATGTTAAATATAACATGTTCAGCAGGAGAACCACTTGTCTTTGGACCTTTTCTATCTGAACCACATTGACAAAAAACAAGATAACAGTGATAATGATAATATTTTAAATATATGTTATAATTTAAAGTTTGCAAATAACTTTATAGATGTTATCTGCTTTGAAGATCATAATAGCCATATGATGATTGCTGATATTTTTCACATTCCACAAATGTGAAAACTGAGACTTAAAAAGCATAGGTGACTTGTTCAAGATAGTACAGTAAGTGTCTGGGGCAGGATTTGAATCTATGTCTTCTTGTTCTCAGGTTTAGCACTTCTCTCTACACCATACTGCATGGGATATGATAATGTGTTTATATTTTTAAAAGAGATGTATCAGATACATCTTTATGCTACACATGGCTAATAATACTCCTGAGCAGAGCTCTAAAGTAAAATATAATTGGGAAATATTCAACAAAATAAATTTTTAAAGTATAATAGAACATAAATAACATTACAATTAAAAGACAAAACCAATGTACAGCTGGCAAGGATCCTTTGAATGGATGAGTAACCCTCATTTTCAGTTGCTCCCTCTGGTCAAATGATACTTTTTATCAGGGTGCTTGCTATCTACTGCTTGTACTCTGCATCTCAAATTATTGTGCATATGAAATTGAATTACAGAGTGTGGAATATTTTTATATCATGAAATATTAAAGATAGGATCAAAGATGTAGATTTGGAAAGGATCCTAGAGACCATGAAGTCCAATTTCCACAGTTTATAAATGAGGAAACTGAGATTGAATTGGCAGTATTAGAACTCAGCTGCAGGGTTAGAACTCAGTTCCTTCTGATTTCATATCAAACCCTGTCTAATATATTGCTTGGCTACCAATAAACAAGTGTTCTTTTTATTTAGTCTTTAAATTGTTCCTAATATACGTTTAAAATTAGGTGTGAACGTAGTGAAGTAGCATTTGGGATCTGGAAGACAGTATGATGACCATAAAACTCTAGGAGATGACAACTCAAGGAACAGTCAAAGAATAGGGCTGGATGGGCAATCACAAGCATGTGGGATAGGGTGAAAGGAAGTACATATTCTTCCTCGTATCAGTGTTTGGGCAAAGCCCAAGCTGATTGATTCCAACAAGTCCATTAAAATAAGAAAACCTCCTGTTGAAAAAAAAATACTATCAAATATGGCATAGACTTGGAAATCAGAAAGCTTGATTTGGGCTCAAAATTTCAGTGGAGACGAAGGATAGTCTTCAGAGATTACAGGAAACGGCACCTTGAACAATATTAATAGGGAATATGTGACAAATGTGCATATAAAGTTTCTGATCTCTCTCTCTCTACCCCCTTCTTTCTCCCTCTCTCCTCTCCTTACTTCTTTCTATGAATGATTGTCTTTCCACATTTTCCATTGGAACATCTTGGAATGTCTCTTTTTTTCCTTTTTTCATGGGCTCCCAATTTTAATGAGAACATGAAGGATGTTCTACAGAGACTAGAGAAAGTGATACCGATATTAACAGTATTAATACAAAATATACAACGAATATCCACACAGGGTTTCTGATCTTATCTTTCCTCTTTCTCCTTTCTCCCTTCTAGATCTGACTGTGTCTCCACATTTCCCTCTTCTGTGTTGTACATTGGAACTTCTTGGAATGCCTTTTTCCTTCTCTTTTCATAGGCATTACAGCATCTTCTCTCTCTCCTTTGACCTCTGTGTTGTAGGAAGAAGAAAGTCCTGCTTCAGATTTCTTTCCTCTTTTTATGGAAGACATTGTAGCCTAATGTCAAGGTATGGCAGTTGGTCCATGTCTAATATTTGTTTGTATTTGTAGAGGAATTAACATTTTTGTACTGAACAAAGATGAGGCTTCAATGTCAGAGAACTATTAGAAATGAAAATATAATTTTATAATTAATATTCAATAGTTGGCTGGGGCCAAAGACCTTGAGCGACCCAAACAATAAAATAGTCAAAGTAGACTTCATCTTAGCCTGGGAAATTCTATTTCTTTTTGTTTTCTTTCTGACTAAGGAAGGACTTTATAGTCCTTAACTATGCATTAAAAATATTTTGTTCTCCCTCAATAAGCAGAGGCTTATTAGTAACTACACACTAGCTGATTGCTAGCATCAAGCAATTCAGCAAGCAACAGAGGTTCTTGGAGTGACGCTATGTCCAACAGAAAATAGCAGAGAGCAATATGATGACATCTCTAGAGTACAGTTGCTAGAGGGTATCCGCAGCTCTGCAGTGAGCCAGCTATGAATTGCTTTGACCATATATACACCCTGACCGCAAATGACCCTCTATAGGCATAATCCCGGACCACAAGGTGCCTACTGGCACATGTATAACTGGCACATGTGCCTTTTTGGTACATCTTCTCTGGTCATGCGTGTTCTCTAAATATGTACTTTGTGAATATTACCTAGTTATGTGAGTTCTCCCCATGCCTCTCCTCTTGGTTGACTGTGGCAACCTGGGGAAAAGATTGTTCTATATATGCATGCATAATATGCTATGCTTTTTTTCAACAAAGGTGTTTTTTTTTTTTAAATAAAGTGCCCTCTGGCTGGAAAAAATAAACATATCAATAGGACCCTAAAGCTATAATTTCAAATGGGTATTAGTCTGTGCAGTAAGTCAAATCTGTGTAAGTTTTCTCAGAGTGTTAAAGTGGAAAAAATCTGAGTATTATGTAACTTACATTCTCTAGGAAGAAATAAATGTATTGCTTTACTTTTTGCTAGCAAATCTGGTGAAGAATTCAGGCATATCATTTTAAAAACAAGTAGTGTTAACAAAGTTCATGGCTATCTATCTAACATCTAACAAAACTTATTTCTTAGGTAATTTTATCAATGCATAGGAGTCACTTTAGTGGATTCTGATGTTTTTATGGTGCCAGAAATGTCTCTGATGTCCTTCACGCTTCAAAGTTTACTAAATCATCTATTTATTGAATAAGATTTTGCCTCTTGTAGCATCTTATTAGTCAGGTGCTGAGAGCTACTAGCTGGGCCACAAATCAAATCTTTGCAGAGCTGTGTTGCTAACAAGGTGGGACTTCTCCTTTTCGCTACACAAGCCAGGTTCTGTGCTGTCTTTTTGTAGCAGGCCTTAACTTTGATGATTCTTTAATGCTGATTTTAATGATATTTCACCTTGAAAAAATGCTTTCTATGTTGGGTTACTAAGTACAAACTATTGTTTACCCAAGTCATTACATTTCCACAGGGATAGACTTGGACTTAATTTTGTTTAAAGAGGTATATGCATTAAATCTCATAGGCATTATCTGCTATGATTTGTTTTTCAGTTTAATTTTATAGCAATAGTAGAAAAAATAATGATTTGGTTATTTTATTAACCAAAGCTAACTTAAAATATTTTGTAAGTAAATAGGATATGATTCATATCTAACTCACAATTTAATAAAAATATGTGAGAATTGTTTTATTTTATTAGGGAGTAACAGATATTATTTTAAACAATGTATGAAAATTGTTTTAATTTTCTAAAAAAGCAATTTTCTTTTTTTTTTAAAGGAGAGGGGAAGGAGAAGGAAATTTGAACCAGATGAGCTCCAAAGTTTCTCTCACTTGTAAATCTATAATCTTTTGCAATTTTGCATTATTCTCTTCAAAATAAAATATATAGTTACATTGTTTTAGTAAAATAGTAATATTAATATCAATAATTTCAAGCTATTTTATTATAAACATGCATTGTCTAGACTTTTAAAAAACATTTTTTAAAGATTATAACCTTCCTGAGGGCAGTGACAGCATACTACCTAAATTTGACAAATTCTTTTGTTACTAGTACCATGATCTATGCAGAGTTAGTACTTAATACATGTTTTTAAAATAATTTTTCAGTCAAGTTAAAACAATAAATTTTAAATATTGCTTTGCATTTCTCACTTTTCTGGAAATAAAGGGATGAGTTTTATCACTTTTTCAATTTCCAAACAAGTTTTCATTTCCCAATGAAATAGGATAAAGAAAAATGTTTTCTACACCTAGAGGATCTGAGTCAGCAGTGGTATCATTAACAAATAATTCTGAAACAGAAATCAGTACTGTCATAGACAGAGTCCTGTTGGGGCTAGCTTAACTTAAGAAATGAATCATAGCAGTTTCGAAAGTATCGGGGACATTTTGAAGGCCTGCATTGCAGAATTAGTATCACTTTAGAAGTGTTGCAGGCAAGACTTGTTTATTCCAGCCATTTTCAAAAACAGTTATATTTTTTTCTTCAGCTTTGTATGAGAATTCAATAATTTTGTAAGGATTTCCCTACACATTTCTGAAATGACTAACAATTACTTCCCCCTTCTTGATTTCCCGATGAACTGAGCAGAGGGAGCTGAGATATAAGGGCCATCATTCTTTTAATCCAAGATTCTTATCAGACAATGCCTTATTTCTGGGATGTTACCAATGGCATGAATCCTGATATGGTGGACAAGGAAGAGATACCTACAGTCTTAGCCCTGTGCTTCATTAGTTTTCCCTCTATGTTTTCTATTAGATTTTTGAGAGTTGCAAAGGGCCTTAAAGGTCCCCTAAGCTAATCACTCATCACTATGCAAGAATGGTTCCTCAGAATGCCTCATAGATGATCTTTTTTGATATTTTTTGGATTACTAACTATCAGTCAGGGATGTATGTTCGTCCTTTGTTGCCAAAGAAGACTATGCCATCAGACAAATGATGACATGACTTGCACTTGACTTTGTTTTGAGTGAGGGAGGGCTATGCAAGTCACCAGCCTCACTTCTCCTCCAGAGCCATCTGAATCTAGTGACCAGATATTCATCAGGATGACTGGAGATGGCCCAGGATGAGGCAGTTGGGATTAAGTGACTTGCCCAAGGTCACACAGCTATTAAGTGTCAAGTATCTGAGGTAAGATTTGAACTCGGGTCCTCCTGACTCCTGTACCACCTAGCTGCCCCATCAATTGGGGATACTCTTTAAATGAGACCTTGCAGGGTGGTCCATAGAGAACTAGCATCAGTACTAGGAAGACCTAGGCTCACATATTTCCTCTGACAAATAATGACTGGCACTGGGCAAGTCACTTAACCTCTTACTTCTCTAGTCAACTCTTTACAACTACAAGAAATTTACTTCTATGGGTAAAATGAAATCTCTCCTTTAGAATTTCTCTACCAATAAAATCAGAGATCCATCCCTTCTCATTCTTTTAAAAAATAACTTTTATTCATATATGCTATGTATATATGTATGTATGCATCAGAGATATCAAATTCCCACTCTGCTGACTGCTGCAAAATTCCCCAGTGCTGCGATAATTAAGAAAATTAATAGAAATACAGCACTACTTAGATAATGTAAATTTGGGTTTTTTAAAGTCATTATTCAGCTTGTATGAACTATTTCTAGTTGATATCATTGGTACTTTCACTTTCTTAAGCTCTCTGTCTCTCTCTTCATGTATGAGTATATGTATATTATGTGTACACATAGCATATACATATCTGAAGGGGCTATATGTCAGAGAATGCTTCTCTGATGTATCCAGCTACCTGAGTAACATTCCCTTCAAGTCTGTGTTGAGTTCCCCTATGTTGTTTCTCTACATAGGGGGAATCTTATGGACAGAGATACACAGTGAGTTCCTAGCGGCCTTTATGTACACCAAGAAGCACATGGGTGCTGCTATAAAAGGAGACTATTCCAGGAAGTCAGAGATAGCTGTATCCTTGGCAGAACCTTCTAAACTCTTCCCTGTCATCCCAGTACCTAGGCAGGGCATCATGAGACCCTGATAATTCAAAACTGTAGGACTGAAAAAGATCAGTTTGGGAAGAGGAGGAAGGTAATATTTCTATTAACTTGGGAACCTACGTAAAGACTTATGTGGGGGTGGGGAAAGAGATTCTTTACTGAATACTATAGTGTACTGGCAAGAATTCCACATTTACAAATGAGTGGGATACAATATATTGAAATTAAATTATGTTAATAGGGAAATCATCAAAGAACATATTACTCTTTTCCAGTATGTGCCAAATCCTACAGTGTCATACTGAATTTGACAATTCCAATATGTCCCTAATATCTCTCACAGTTCCACAGGAGGGTGTGTCTCATGCTGAGCTCTTCATTGTTGTATAGCACAACTTCCCTCTCTCCAATGATATCAGCTGTGGCTTTCTGTTAATACCAACTGGAAGTTCCTCTTGCAGTGTTTTCTAAAGACATTTGCTCCTTGGTCTCCATTCACAATGTCTGTTTGCTTGATTCTCCAGTTGACTTTAAAGATTCCCTATTTGTTCTGAATGCCCTGTGGGGGTGAAGCCACAGGCTTCCTATCTTGATCTAGCTGAGGTTATAGATACCCCTGGCAACACTTATCACTCTAACAACACAACATCCATAATTGATCCATTGATCATACACTTGAAACACCTTCAACATGGGTCTCTGTTGTTGGACCACTGGTTCAGCTTTGCCTAAAAACTTTATTGAGCTGGTGAAATTCTTTCAAACACCCCAGAGTAGCTACCTACACACACACACACACACACACACACACACACACACACACACATCCTCTCATTCCAGATGTGTGCATATTTTTAGCAGTTCATCATTAAAGCTCTAAACACACTGATGTTGTCCTAAATTAAGTGAAGAAGGAAAATATTGGGGTTAAAGTTAGGATTGAGTTTATTGTAAAGTGGCTAGATTGTTTCAGTTGTTGCTCAGTTATTTTCATTCATGTCCAGATCTTTGTGGTCCCATTTGGGGAAAGATACAGGAAAGATTTACCATTTCCTTCTTCAGCTCATTTTACAGAGGAGGAAATTGAGGCAAAAAGGGGTAAGTGACTTGCTCAGGGTCACATGGCTAGTAAGTGTCTGATACCAGGTCTGAACTCAGGAAGATGAGTTTTTCTGGCTTCAGGCCTAGCATTCCATCTACTACATCACCTTCCAGCAAAGGTAGGTAACTCTGGATAGAACTCTGGTCCTGGAGTCAGGAAGACCTGTATTTAAATCAGCCTTAGACACTCACTAACTGTGTGACCCTGGGTAAGTCACTCAGTCTCTGCTTGCCTTAATCCACTGGAGAAGGAAATGACAAACCACTCATATCTCTGCCAAGAAAACCCCATATAGAGCCATAAAAAGTTGGACATGATTAAGTGACTGAGCACTGGCAAAAACAATACTGCACTGTATCAAACCCCAGAACACTAGAAAACTTCTGAAATCTTATTCATTATGAAGAATTTACTTAATTTTCCAAAGAAGAAAAAGGAAGAATGCCTGAATGAATGAATGAATGAATGAATGAATGAATGAATGAATGAATGAAAAAGTATACATTGAGTCTAGGCATTGTGCTAAATGTTAGGAACACACACACACACACACACACAGAGAGAGAGAGAGAGAGAGAGAGAGAGAGAGAGAGAGAGAGAGAGAGAGAGAGAGAGAGAGAGAGAGAAAGGGAAGGAGGGAAAGAGATGCATACATACTACACAAAAAAGAAATAGTCTTTGCTCTCCTATTCTAATAGATAGAAATAATACATATAGAGTAGGTCAACTAGGGAAGAGGGTTTTTGACTAGTAAGTCACAAATCATAATAGATCCATGGGACAATTAATTGCTGTGGAGAGACAATTGCAATTCTTGTTTGGCATCAAGGCCTTGGTTCAAATTCTGACTCTGTTCATGAGTAACATTGGGCAAATTATGTAACCTTTCTGAACTTCAGTTTCCTCATCTGTAAAACAAGGAGAGTTGGACTAGATGACCTTAAAGGTTCTTTCCAATTCTAAATCTATGTTCCTTTTATAGAAAAACGTAGTCTGTTGATTTGACTGCAGTTTCAAGAGCAGGGACTGGCATAGCAAAGGAATTTTGTTGAAGCATGGTCAGGTGGCTGGGACCAATTTTAATACTGAGAGCTCTTGCCAGTCAACATAGTACAGCCTCAAGGCAGGGGAAGGACCTGGAAGGGTATGCTGGCAAGTACAGAGAGGCATGGTCTGTTATGCAGAATAAAGATGAAGAATGTCTAATAATTAGTAATTGATAAATAAGCCATATTGGTTCTACCCTTAGATCTATACTTTGGACAGGCAATGAAAATAGAAAATGTCAGACTCAGAAATGAAGAGGAGGAGAGCATATTGGATGACCAATTTTGGCAAAGTTCTTTTGATGATTCTAAGGTTCTCCTTACAATAAAGGTCCATCTTTTTAGTACCAATATAATTTTAGTATGCTATATTATAGCAAGTCATGGAATGTTTCAGTCTCTGTGACCCAAAGGACCATTGAGAGGCATGTGACAACGATGATTTAGCTATAACACCTTAAAAATGAAGAATTATTAAATATAAATGGCATAGAATATCTTTTTTCCTTTTACTGAAACTGCCATTCCATTGGTATAGGGAATTCTGATGAGGAAATTCTATCAGTCATCAGCACCATCTCTGCCACTTAACTATCTTGATGGTTATCTTGGCCACTGAGAGTCTGTCATTTGTTCAGGTCCAAAAAAATAGTGTGTGTCTGAGGTATAATGATGTGCTAATTCTGTGGTGAGAATGCCCAACAACGAATGGGAAAGCTGACTATTCCATTGATACTCCTGATTTCTCAAAAGAGAGGGAAGGTGTCCAGTTAACTGAGTGGCTATCCTGCTGCAGTTTTGTAGGACAGGGATGGGAGCTGCACAGGATGTGCAGGCATGAATGACTTGCACTTTTCATGATTGCAAGGAAATTCTCACATCACTGAAATCATAGCTGTATTTATGTATTTGAGCAATACTATAGTAGACAACCATTTTCTTTGCTCAGACAATTTCAGTCAACAGCATGTTTTTAATTTGAGTACACAGCCATGCAATGGCAATAAGTAAACATTCTGGATTGTACTTTATGTCCTTATTAACTTGGAATTCTCCCAACAAGGGATACAAGAATAGGTATAATGGTTATTTTTCTGAAATAACAATGATATTATTTAGCAAGCAGGTTATTTCATGACCATCGGGTCATCTTCACCAATCCCTTATGAGAAAGGTGACTGCAAGTCTCATTTTGAGAGTCTGGAAGTGACAACTTGGGTGATTTGCTGTAAGTCTTGTGGTGAAGAACAAGCAGAGTCAGCAGCTTAGAATCCCTCCATCCTTATCTTCCATGATACAACTAAGGCCATTGGGTTAGCCAATCTCCAAAAAAGCCTTTGTGTGTTTTTATGCAACTTCATAAATTTCTAAATGTGTTATGCTCACACCAAGCACAATACATGTCTAATTTACAGTTGCTGCTCTGTGAGATGGTGGCCAGTTTTCAATGCAGTAAAATGGTACATCAAGATTTGTAGGCAGTTTTCATTGTGTATCCCATGCTCTGGGACAAACATAAATGGTACCATTAAAGATTCATTCCCTTGCTCCTCACTAGGGTTTTATATAACTATGGGCACATTTACTTTTTAGTACAGAGTTGGAATGTATTTTCCCCTTTCCTTTCTTCAAATGCAACATTTTCTGATTTACCTAGAGGTTAAACTTGATTTTGTGCTTCTCTTTAAAGATTGGCTCTCTCTCTTTGTGAACTTTTTCTAGATACTTCTTCATCTGTCCATTATGGACAGGGTATGGAGCTGAGAATTTGTGAGCCAGGATATTAATTGTGTCATTAGTAAGCCAGGCTCTCCTCCCACATTGTCCCACATTACACCATGCTGACAAACAGTTTATAAGTATTAGAAAAATAATGCTTTAGAATTTATGGGACCCTAGCTGGGAGGTGTAATATGATGCTATGGGGAAAAAAAATGCTGGATTTTAAAGAACCTTGGTTTCAGTTCAGCCCCTTTATTACCTGTGTGATCTTGATCAAGAGTAGATCACAGATTCCCAAAACAGGTGATATCACCCCTTGGGGGTGCTGGAATGATGGGGGGGGTGGTAGTAGCCTTGGGTGTAATTGGGAGGCATTGAATAAAAATATGGGGGCAGTGGAATTATATGGAAAAAAGAGAAGAAAATTTTGAAAAAATATTCATAAATGTTTCATCTGTTGTGTAATAGAGCTAAAGTTATAATGATTACATTATTTTCCAAATAAACACACAAAATGCAAGATATCCATTCAGTAGTCAAGTTAGCATACAGGTCTTAACAAGCAAGTGTTGGCAGGCAAGCTTGTGGCACATTGTGGAGAAGTCCAGTATGCATTGGCAGGAATAAGTGTTTGTAATGACTTCTTTACAATGATTTTATATGACTAACGCTATATGGTTACGTGATGTAATACTGCATCATCAAAATTTCAATGCAGAAAAACTCCACAAATTTACAATAAATTATTAAATTTGAGATTTTTTAATATTTTATTTTTTGGAAATGATGTAAATTTAAAAAAAACTATATACAGTTAACAAAAATAGATTTCCAGAGGGTGCTAAGTAATTTTTTTTTTAAAGGGGGCAGTCAGTCAAGTAAGTTTGGGAACCTCTGCTCAAGATGCTTGACATCTTTGTGTTTCCTCATCTGTAGGATGAGGGGCTTGGACCAAATGACTTCTAAGACTCCTTCCTCTTCTACATTTGTGATATATATGAAATAGTTTAGAAAAGTTTACCTGAAACCAGAAATACTTTTTTACAACAGCTCCCATCCAACATTCCAAGAGCATGAATAATATTCAGAAATTGACTACCCTCACAGGTGGGTTTAAGGACTTTGGGAAATGTTGTGAGTGCTAGAAATTTCTCTCTGATATTCTGATAAAATCATTTCCCTTGTGGTTTTCATTTACTGGGACCAAGCAGAATGTGTTTAACTCACCTTCTAAATGACAGTTCCTCAAATGCCTAAAGAAAACTATCATGATCCATTAAAATTTTCTCAACTCTAAATATTCAAAGTAAAAGTCAACAGTGAGAAGACCAGATGTGACCCTGGGCAAGTCACTTAAAACTCTGTTTACCTCATTTTTCTCATTGTGAAATAGGGATAATAATATTGTCTACCTCACAGGGTTGTTGTAAGAATCAAATGAGATAATAATTTAAAAATGCTACCTTGAGTCTTTCATGAAAGAATGAGTTACTTCTTCCAGAAGTATCTACACTTTAAATGAAGATATCTGGGGAGAGCAATGTCTTCCCTAAAATATTTTCTCTAGTGTTGAAATCTCAAGCACAAATGAGGGAAACAGAATGTGATACAGTACAAAGAACACTGGATCTGAAGAACTAAATTCTAACTCACCTTTGCTATTTACTACCTTTGTTACCTTGGGCAAGTTGCCTAGTTTATTCCAACCTTAGTTTCGTATCTTTAAATTGAGAGAGTTGGACTAGAGACCTCCAAGGCCCATTCCAGCTCTAAATCCTGTATATCTAAGGTCCTTTTCATCAGAGAGGTTTTACAAATGCACCTTAAATACACCATGTAGTGACTTCCTCTATCTCTAAGGAATTGAGCTCATGATTTTTTGTCAACCTATTCGACTTTTTTATATTTCCCCTTGACAATTGAATTGTTTCTTTTTCTCCCTTGAAGCTGTTCTGATTTAGGGAAGAAAACAGTCCCTATATTTTAATTAACTCAGATTTAATGTTTACTTATGAAGTAGCCCATCTGAAATAATTTGGCTTCTACTACTTGGCAGCAATGTTTTCAAAGGTTTCAGCCTGGAAGAATGAGAGAGGTTCAAGTGGAAACCAAAAGTCACCCTACAGTTACAAGAACGGCATTCATGCTGTGTTCTAAAACATCCTCTATTTCAATTTCCTTCTCATTTAAAATAAGGAGGGAGGAAGAGAATAAATTAATATCTTGCAGATAGTTTCCTCAGTTGTGACTCCATCTTTCAGCAAAGCCCTAGTGCATATTCTCCAACCAAAGGACATAAAATGCAGACCTCCGGGGGAATTTTAAAGAGAAAGATGCCAGAGAGGTGACACTTCTCAAAATAGCATTTCATTGTTCGCTAATTAGCCTTGGTGGATGCTGGGAAGTTCCTTTCCAAAGCTGCTCTTCTGAAAGGCACTACTTTGAGAAGTAGCACCCTAAAAGAAAATGGAGTCTGGGTGGTTCAAAAGATGTTTTATGTTGCTTAAGAATCTGACCTGCATCAAAAAGGAAGGTATCACACAGAATGAACTCAAATGTTGCCTTACCACTAGGTATTTTCGGCTCTTTTTGTTTGGTCTCTTATTGTTAAGCTGCATTATCTCAAAAAAAATCCTCACTGGATTTGCTTCCACACTGCACACTGAAGGGTAGAAATAGGATGATTATCCAGGTTATTTGGCACGTGATAAAAAGACAGGATTATACAGGTCTCCAAATCAATTTGGCGGAATCTCCATTTATTAAACTAACTGGATAATCGCCAAATATCCACTTCATTTTATGCTATGCAAACACTCTCAATGTAATCAAACATATATTCCTCTGCCACTGTTTATTTTTTTTAATCATTTGAAAAGGTTGGCAGCACCACTGACAATGTATAAGAAAAGGATTTGTCCACTTAGGTAGTCCTTTTCTATAATAGGATATGTTTCCAAACTGAGGTAAACACTAGAAAGACCTTCAAACAGGTGCTTTTGTGAGCACAAAGGTTATAAAGGGATTATCTGGGCTGTCTTGGGTGCTGGTCAGTATCCATCTATGATATGTCACTATGTGGAGAAAACATTACATCTTTCTTCCCACTCTATCTGTCACAAACAGACTTTCCATATTAAGAAGAGATATGCTGATGAGCAGATAGAATGTAAATTAGGATAATATACAATATTTATTCCTATTTTCTTTATAGTAATATATGCACACATATATACATACCTATATACATATAAATGCATTCTCATTTGTGACTAGGTATGCATACAACATTTATATACATACAAGTGAGTATATGTATATAAAATCTATTTGATTTGACAGTGGAGAAATAAAATTTTACAATAATATACACAACAGAGTAAAGAAAGAAATCCACTGCAATACCTACTGAATTGTTTAATAGACATAACAATTATATATGTTACCTTATCTTCACCACCAGTAGCGTTAAATCTCAAAACCTTTCCTGTTTCAGATACAATGGCTTTATCTTTATTTAACTAATAGTATAATTATAATATTTATAGTATAATTATATATAATATAATACATATATATAATTATATATAATATAATAGTATAATTATAATTATAAATATTATTTCTTCTTTATGGTGCTTATCTCCTTTCCTGACAGTGTCAATATTGCCTTCATCTTTTTGAATTAGAAAGTAGGAAAGAAAAGGGAGGATTCTTTGATTCAATGGGGTGGATGGGGGGGGCAGTGAGGATTCTGAATTGTGATTCTTCTGGTAAGAAAACCTCTAGAAAATACAACTAATGCCCTAGAATAATATACTACTTGTCAAAAACAGCAGACTAACAAAACCAATCATTCATAGAGATGATTGACATACCATATTACTGCTTAGGACGATGTTATCAATACTATGTCTCATAACCATGACTATCACTCTAATGAAGAAGTCATCAATTACTATTCACCATGTTGGAATGTCATTCCCAAATTTGTCATTTTGTTGTCCCTCAAATGGCTAAGATTTCTCAGTAGTTGGTTTTGGACCACAATATAATATGGCTGAAGATTCTGCCATATTAGCTGTGTCTGCACACAAGATTATTTTGGATGGGAAAAAGCATCTTCATTTAGGGGGAAAAAAGGAAAATATTTCATTTTAATTTCCTTTGTTATTCTAATTTAATTTTTAAACTTTGTTTAAACTGAAAAAGGAATATGTGTGCATATATATGTATATGCACATGTATATGTATATGTACGTATATATGTATATGTATACATATGTATGAAAACAAAATAATATAAAGTTAAATAGTAAGTTTGTTTTGTATATTATATATTTATTGCAATTAAATTATAAATCACTCTTCAGCATCCCATATGAAGCATATAATTGCTGTCTATTTATTACGTAAATAGCTTATTGTATGGTTATTTGGTGTCAGATTGTGAGCTCCTCAAGTGCAAGAAGAGTCTTTTCCCTTTCTTTGTATCCCTAGCACTTAGCACATTATCTATCATATTACAGATGTTTAATAAACCTTTGTAGACTGACTATTCACTATCTACTACTTCAAGCTGTCTCCGAATGTCATATATTATGTCATATCATATCTATGTATCTATCTATCATCTAGCTAGCTAGCTTCTATTCATAAAAGTTCATATCACAGCTTTTGTGATTTTGTGGGAGAGAATAAACTGGTTTTCTCTGGTGACGGCCTTGGGCGACTTTGATAACAACCACTTATTATGCACTACTAGGCCCCAAACCTTGCTTGAAGGTATGATTGGCCTTTCTCCTTGGAGAGATTGTAAATGGTTGCCATGGGGACCCTTTCTTCTGCCTTTTTTTTTCCCACCTCCACTAACTTGAGGGACTTAGCTTCAGAGTCCCAAAGGGCTCAGTCCTTTCTCTTCTCTAGTGAAAATTTATGTGAAGCCACTGAGGAAAATCATAAGACACCACAGACCGTGAAGACATTAATATGCCACTGACACCTACTTGTAAATCTTCTTCTCATCTGCTTTTGACAGTGCCATCTCTGAAATTTCAAAGTGGCTGAAAGGAGTAGACTCCTGAGTGAAAAACAGCTGTCCTAGGATCAACCCAAGTGATATAGCGTCAGTACTCCCTGGCAGGAGTTGTCTCCAACAACGATTTTAACCCTGACTCAGAGTTTATGCTATGTTCCTTCCTAGCAAGTTTTCTCCATTTAAAATACAAAAACAAAACAAATAATTCTAAAATTTAACTATTGTCATAGAAATCACTATTTCTCATTTAAAAAATCAAATCAAAGTTATGATAGAAAATGTAACATTTTCTGAACAGGATGTGTTAGTTACAATGCCCAGTATTAAATCTATATTAAGATCCTAAAAATAGAAAATTAGGAATTGTTATGATAATATATTTGCAGTTGTTATAATAATATGATTAAATTTCATATTAAGTTTGTATTATATATTTATTATAATTAAATTATAAATCACTCTTCAGTCCACCTATATGAAATAAGTGATATACCAGGGACTTGAAAGAGTTCATGTGACTTGAGTCTGAATGGATAGGTTTTAAAATTATGTACTATTTAGTTCAATAATAAGCATTTACAAAGTGCCTGCTACGTAAAAGACATGATAGGAACTGAGGATAGAATGAAAAAAATGGGAAAAATTCACTATCCTTGAAATGTGACTTTGGGGGATCTGACATTTACACAGATGAATAAACAAGGGGGAGAACACTATCAACTGGGAGAATCAATGAGGCTTTCCAAAAGGCATGGTACCTCTGTTGAGCCTTAAAGGCAGCTAAGGTTTCTAAGCACAGGAGAGGAAAATGGAGTACATTCATGGTATGCTTGACAACTTATATAAAAAACAGAGTCTAATGGAAAACACCGTCCCATTCATGTTCTTTTCGTATGAAATAGCTTAATGTTGAAAAGAGGAAAAAAAAAACTACTTTTCCATAAAGAACACATTGTATCTATCTGTAAAAGATTTGAGATACTGCTGTTATCAATGAGCATTTTTATTTCTGAAAGGAGTTGGTAAAGGCCTTTGGTTTACCAAAATGGATAATATGTATATGAAGAAACAGAGCTCTCAGAAGGATTTGAGTAGTTTGAAATGGAAAATTACTCTACAACAAAGACAGATCACCTTATAAAGACTTAGAGTCTTCATATGTATATAAAACATTTAATGGTTTAAATGGACAATGTCAGAACTTTTATTAAAAGTTAGAAAAGTAGAGTTGCAGAGGAAACACACAGTTCAAGGGCATGAAATAACATTTTGGAGTATGGTGAGAACTTTAGAACTGCAGGGTGGTATGGTCCTTAGATCATTTGCTTATAATTGTTTTTACAACTAGTCAAAACAGAGAGAAACTGTAAATATTTGGACACATAATTTTTTTAAGTTTGTCAATTTCAAAAGGAAAATTTGGGGATCGGTTACCTTTTTAGTGAAAATTAGAGCCTGAAGGTGATTGAAAAGTCTAAAAAGGACACGGGAGACAAGCAGCTGGAGCTGGCAGGTGTTCTAAGCACAGCTTTAAAACCAGTACTGTCTTAGATCAAATTCAATGTTGGGATGAAATGACATACTTCCTAGTCATTAATTACAGAATATTTTACCAAGGAGCAGGATAGAGACACTTAATTTCCTTGGAGGTAGTCCCTTCTATGTCCATTTGGACATTTGTCTGGTCAGTCATCAGTGACTTGTGAGGTTTTAGACACCCACCAAGTTGGAGAGGCAGTAGAACTTTTCATCCTTCAGAGCAGGGAAATGCATCAGGGAAACTGGGGCCAATCAAGTTGTATGGGTCAGAGAAAGGGCTGGGGAAACTGAGTCAGGAAACCACTGGACTTCTCTTAGAAAAAGAAGAAGAAGTAACAGAGGGCCAAAAAGTAGTTTGTTGGACCTTTTTGAAGAGTCCCATAGCAAAAGTAATAAACTAAAAAGAAGACTTTGACCATTCATTCCTGACTGACTAAATAAAGACTGAAGTTCAAACCATTTCCTTTCAATGAAACCTAAATTTTCAAAGAAGTGAAGATTCTCAGAAGGGTATGATGCCTTATTCCTGTCTCATTTGTTTTGAGAGGTAAAAATCCGAAAGTGAACAAACACGTACTGCTGCTGCTTTGCTTTGTGAGAAGAGCTGCCTGGGTTGATTTGCCTTCCTGGAAAAGCCAACCTGAACAATTTCTATGCGCTTTGATCTGAATGGACAATTCAGTGTCCTAGTAAGTAAAGAACTGGTCTGTATCACCCAGAGATAGCCAGCCTTGGTAGCTTTGATGTTATTATGTTTGTTTTATGTTTGCTTTTGTTTTGCTTAAAGGAAATTGATATTTGAGGTCATCATCTAAATGCCATTTTAAGGGTAACTATAAGTTCAGTGAACTTGCAAATATTCAATTTTAGGATCAAAGAGTAAAAGATTTGTCAGTTATAGAGGAATGATGACTCATAGACAATAACTTCAAAAAGAAGTGATTTCCATGATGCGGGTACAGGCATACCTCATTTTGTTGTGTCTCACTTTATTGAACTTTGCAGATATTTTATTTTTTACAAATTGAAGGTTTGTGGCAAACCTGTATTGAACAAGGTTTAATTGAACAAGTCTATCAAAGTCATTTTTTTTCCAACAACATGTGTTCATATTATGTCTCTGTGTCAATTTTGGTATTTCTCATAATATATCAAATATTTTCGTTATGGTGATCTGCAGTCAGTGATCTTTGATGTTACTGTTGTAATTGTTTTTGGGTCCCATGAACCATGGCCATAAAAGACAGAGAACTTAATCGATAAATGATGTGTGTATTCTGACTGCTGTACTGGCCTCCCTATTCCTTAAGACATAATAATAGTGAAATTAGGTCAATTAATAACCCTACAATGATCTCTAAATATTCAAGTGAGAGTCTCACATTGGTCACTTTAAATAATTAAAATAATATGTTTAAGCTTAATGAGGAAAGCATGTTAGAAGCTGAGATAGACTGAAAGCTGGGCCACCACCCTGATCAGTCAGCAGCTATCAACATTGAGGCAAGAACATCTACTAACCAAAAGATTATGACATGTTGAAGGCTCTGGTGAAAGTCAGCATTTTTTAGCAATTAGGTATTTTTTTTTAAATTAAGGTATGTACTTTTTTTTACACTATTGGGCACTGAAAAAGACTATAGTATGGTATAAACATAAGTTTTATGTGCACCAAGAAACCAAAAATTTTGCATGACTTTATTGCAAAATTCATTTTATTGCAGTTGTCTGGAACCAAACCCACAGTATATCTAAGGTACCACTGTGTTTCTGGATGACCCAATGACACCAAACCCTTCATTCTAGCATTGTGACTTACCCCATGGATGCAGATTTTCTTCTGTGATGTGCCTTAGTGCTAAATTCCTTTAAAATGTCTACTCTCTCCCCCAAATTGAGTACATAGGTAGAAGAGAATGACCTAAATTTACATGTGAATTCTAATTCACTTCATTATTCATAAACTTACTTAGAATAATTACCTGTGATAATATTGTTTCTTCTGCCTTATTGTTAAGTAAATGTTTAGGTTTAAGACCTAAAAATGTTTTACTGTGAGTGACTTATTTACATAAATGGAAATCCAATAGAAGATCAAGAGCTAAGATGGAGAGTAGGGTGAGTATATTCCTCTTTACTAGGGCTATCCCTTGGACCTTGAGAGAATTTAGGTGTTATCATATAGTGGTGACCCTTCTTAGGGAACCCAGATTTACCTCTGTCAAAGCAGGTTGGAGAGAGCAGGCAAGCCTGGAATGTTGAAAAAACATGTCCATAAGAGGCAGAAGGTACAATCTAGAGGGAGAAACTTCCTGTGAGAGGGGTGACATGGGAAGTTCCACATCAAGGGCCACTCAAGGCACTCTCCATGTGTTACATTGAGTTTAGACAAAACAAGAAGGTAAAATTTGCCTGATTTTAGAATGAATGAAGGTGAATACTTTAAAATAAGTCTGGGAATGTTGACAAGTTCCAGATTATAAAGTGTTTTTAAAGCAATGCAGTTGAGAAAACAAGGAGACCAACTAAAAGGATATTGAAATAATCTAGGTGAAAGGTAATTAGGACAAGACCTATGGTGGCTCCTCATCAAATTGGATGGAGGGTAGAAAGATATTCTAGAAGTAAAATGAAAAAGGCAAGGCAATTCATTGCATATGTAAGGAGACTAAAAGGTTCAGAAGGACTGAAGTTGTGAATCTTGGCAATTGAAAGGATAGTGGTACCCCAACAGGAATAGAGAATCTTGAAAAAGAGGGGTAGATTTCGGAGAGAAGATGAGTTCTACTTTGTATTGTAGAATTTGGCAAACCAAGGGCCAATCCAAGTGGAGATGATATGATAAGAAAAGAAATGAAATGGAAAAAACATAATACACAAAACAGAATTCCATTATCTTCAATGCATACCATTCAAGGCAATTTAACAAATATTGTTAAATACCTACTATGTGGAAGTTACTGTGTGGAGTATTAGGGTTAGAAAAACAAATGTGAAAATAATCCCTGCCTTCAAGAAGCTTTTTACATTCTACTAGCATTCATCACATCTATGTAAGTAAGCAGATACAACTATGTAGAGTAATATACAAAACAATTCAGGAGGAAGAAAGGGTTAATAACTGGGGATTTGGTTGGTATTAATTATGACCCTTAGTAACTGAAAAATCAATTGGTTAACAAGGGAAAGGAAAATTGCTCTGAAACTCCAGCATCCTTCTCAGGGTGCAAAAAAGTCATGTGGTGAAGGATACTTGTGCATTTAGGGACAAATACCACTTTATAAAACTAAATGGGTTATTACATGCCTGATCAAGGTCATGAAGAAGCCAGGAATCTATAGGCCATATGGAGATTCTAAGCTTGCAACTGCATTGCCAAATAACTTCAGCATTTTACAGAAGGTTCTGAAGGGCAACAGCCAGTGATTATGTTCATGATTATGTCCTTTTGATGAGGCTGGCGTGCAAAGCATTTAGTCAACCACTTGACCAGTTGGCATTGAAGTTCTGTGAATGTCATAGAGAACTGAGTGTTTTAAGGGGGAAGAAATGAATAAGTGAAAACAGAAGAATAGATGAATGGGTTCTGCTTATTTTTTTCTTTTCTAAAGTTCCTATTCAAAGCATTCACTGTATAAGTAGAAGTCCAATCCAAACATCCTTTTAGTAAAAACTTGCTTTTTGAAATTTCTCAAGCTAATTTGAGCACCTTTGAAAAGTTGAACATTTATCCAATTGAGCACAATTTCTTACAGAGAAACTAAAACCAAACAAACACAAAAGCAACTCCAACACCTGTGAGAAGGTCATCATATCTTTTATTGAAAGCAGAATCTGCAGGTGAACAGAAAGAATTAAGTGATAATACATTTAATGCAAAAAGACCAAAAATCCTGTAAGTGGTCACACAGCCCTGTTTTTGTCAAGTTTGGAAAGACTGACTCATTTTTAAAAGAATTCCGGAGTTGTACATTATCTGTTCTCATGCAAAGGTGCCCTTAAAAGATTCTGTTAGCAGTAGAATGACCCCATGTCGGCAACTAGAGAAAAGGCAGTAGTAATTGAGACTTAGGGAGCTAAACAAATTTCACCTTTCCTACAAAGGCTGGTGGTGTAAGTGAAAAATTGTCTCGAGAGACTTCTCCTACTATATAGCCCCAAGGAATTAATTATAGTGCCTGGAGTAGGGATGTCTTTGGAAGAAGAAATGTGTCCTTTAAGGCCTTTGTGATCTCAGAGGCACATTACAGCTTTAAAAGATAGATAGAATGCTTTTCTTAAACCACATTATTTTAGAAAACCGTGTGCATGGATGTACATAAAAATGTTTCTTAATAAAAAGTTCTGCATCTTTTTCAGAATGAAAAATAACATTCTGATTCAGATGTTGATGCTAATCTTATTTTCTATTCATACAGGCTTTTATTAAGTGTTTTTCTTCCTTTTTTGTGGCTTAGAGTTCACTGATATGCACATATTTTAAAGTTTTTGAAGTCATTAAACCGGATACTGTGCTTTTAAGCTCTGGTTATTTTCATTAGTATCTCTAGAAGCAAGATATATAGGTTGTTTTATGGTTATACATGGACTTTCTTGTAAGTTTTAACTGCTTGTAGGAATACTTTTAGACTCCAATCATACACAAAACTTCTTAAGTTTATACTAAGGGCCAGATGGTAACCAATAATTGGAGAAAAGAAGAAACAAGGTATAGTATGGTACTTATGTCCTTTAATTTAGGCTATTTTGAACATCCGTACTCATCGTTCTCAGATGACCAAATGAGATGTGTGGGGTGGGGGGTGGGAGGGCATGTCTTCTTTTTTAGGAATTTTCTGAAATGTTCTACATTTTGGCTTACAGTAAATTATTAATTTTCTATGATTAGGTTCTTTTTCTTTGTTATTGTTCTTTGCTCATTTTTCTAGCCTATTTTTTGACTCATAACTACGTCGAAGTTGAGCTCTGCTCCAGGGGTGAAGAGGGCTCTGTCCCAAACTTCAGGAATTTCTTGTTGCTGTTTTTAGAGTTATCTTTAACTGTGAGTATCTTTAAGTTTTCCAAGGTGGTATAATGGAAGGAGCTGTGTGTTCACTGCTTTCCCAGCTTGTGCTCTGGTCTGTAAGCACTCTTTTTCACCCTGATCCATGACCTGGAATTGTTTTGCTGTTATCAATAACCATTTTTATGGTTATTATATGTATGAAGAAACAGGCCTTTCAGAGGGAGTTTAGTAGTTTGGGATGGAAAATGGTTGTGGTTGCTGTTGTGTTCGTCCTTCGTTGCTGAAGAAGACCATGCTATCAGAGGAATGAGGACATGACTTGCACTTGTCTTTGTTTTGAGTGTGGAAGGGCTGTGCAGGTCACCAGCCTCACTTCTCCTCCAGTGCCATCTGAGTCCAGTGACCAGATATTCATCAGGATGACTGGAGATGACCTAGGACGCACTGGGAGATCAATAAATAACTGTATAACTGTAGAACAAATACCAGTACAGATCACCATATAAAAGACTTAAAATGATGCTTCATGTGTATGTAAAAAGATTGACGGCTTAAATGAACAGTCAGAATTTTTATCTGAAGCTAGAAAAATAGAATTGAACAGAAACACAGTTCAAGGACACAAAATAAGATTTTGGACTATGGTGAGAACTTTAGAGCTACAGTGTGGTATGATTCTTAGATCATTTTTTATAACTATTTTACAACTAATCAACATAATTTTAAAATTGAGAAATTGTGTGACTATTTGGACACATATAACTTCAAAAAGTTTCTCAATTTCACAAGGGAAATTTGGAGATCTGTTACCTTTTAGTGAAAGTTAAATTACTCAGACTCAACAGGTTCTGGCGTAAGCTATTAAAAAATACATGAATTAAAAAACACAAAAGACCAGCAACTGGAGGTAGCAGATGTTCTAAATGCAGCTCTAAAACCAGTGCCCACTCGGTCCCCACTCCACTGAGGCTGCATGTTCTAGTGTCTAGTGTTCCTCTTCACCCTGGGACTGTGACCCAAAATCATACATAGACAATGCAAAGGAATTCTGTATACAGTGCCAGTAAAGGGTCCCCTGTTATCTCTCTCTGAGAAGCTGTTGAATCCCTTTATCATTGATCTGTAGGCTGAGAGTTCCAGAAGCTGTGACCCCCCCAATCAGTCACCCCCCAAGGCTTGCTTCCTTCTTTGCTGGACTGTGCTCTGCTCTCTCTCCAGTGAGAGGTCCTGCTGACCTTCTAAGTTTTCTTGCTTTGTGATTTTGCTGCCCCAAAATTCATTTTGAAGCATTATTTTAAGGCTTTAATGGAGAGAGATTTGGGAGAATTTAAGCAAGTCCTTGCCTTTGCTCTGCGATCTTGACTCAGCCTGTATCCCTGCAGCCTTTTTTAATTAAGTTATACACGTGCCTTTTTAGAGAAAAGATCAAAATTGATACAAAGTTTAAAGAAATATTTTAAAAGGATAAAAATAGATACAACATGCAAGGAAAACCACTACTGCCTGACCTATTAAATGATTTTATTGCACAAATGGGGAAATAGATGGAAGAGAGGTCCTCAGAACCAATTATGACAATTTCATATAGAAGTTTAACCAATGTAAATAAATTGTCATCTTGAAAAGATCAAAAGAAGTTAATCAATTTAGTCAGCAAACTTTTTTTTTACTTGCTAAATGGTTGTAGATAGGGTCATATATTTAGAGGTTAAAGGACCTAGAGGTCACTGATTTCATCCCTTCCTTTTATATATGAGGAAACTACAGCCTGGAAAGGTTAAATGACTTGCCCAGGCAAATTTACCTGTTACAAATCTGAACCATAATTCCAATCTAGACTGTAACTTCAAACCCATTCACTGTATATCACACTGTCCTACCAATGCCGGTTTGTAATAAAAACACATTTGCAAAATCTTGTGTACAGAATCATAAAAATTTGAGAATAGTCATCTAAGAAGACAGAATAAAGCAATAGAAGGGGGACCATAGTTTGAATAAAGTACTGACAGATCCAATCAGGCAAAGTCACACCTAGAACATCTATGTAGGAAGCGAGGATGACAAAAAAATGAAATTGTGGCAAGATCTTTAAAGATTTTTATATCTCTTTTCATCTTCAAGAAGAGGGAAGGAATCACATTTGGAGTCTAAAATCACATTGCCTGATGTGCTTCAAGAGGAAGTAAAAATATGATTGAAACAGAAGAAAAAAATGTAAAAATATCTGGGCTAGATCAGATATACACGGAGGAGATTCACGCTGGAGAAGAGAATTCTGAGAGTACTGAACACCTGATTTTCAGGGTTTCTGAATGGGGGTAAAAAACTACAGACATGATGAAAAGTGGATGCTCTTATTGACAAAGGGAGGTCATGAAAGATCAATAACTACCCTATTTCCATCTTTACAGAACATTTTATCAGAATTATATATATACTTACTAAGGGCATGCTTAATGAGAGAATTTGAAGAAATTAAACAGGCTATCTAAAGTTATATTCCACTGGAAGTCACATTTTTAACATTATACAATTGACTGAAATACAAGATTCCCCTGTCCTTATGTTTTGTTATGGATAAAGCACATAACTTTGAACCTTGGTCATTAATATAATTTAATGAATAAAAGGGTACACTGCCCTTATGTGGAAGGTACAATGCAGTATTCAAATTGATGAGAGATTCCAAATATATATGAGGATAATTAATATTGGGCTATATTATTTAATAACCGACGTTATCCCATGATGCATCTTTCTTTTTTACTCTGAAGAGCAGACAGTATCTGCAGGGTGTAACTGAGTAAAGTAATCATTCCCAGACCACAAGGTTTCAGCTCCTTAATCAGTTGAGTTGGACTCCTCCCAAGTGAGAGGCTCTCTTCTGTTTTACCCCTAAATGAAAACCGAATTGAACTAGTTTTCCCTTGGGGTGGTGGCGATGGTGGTATTTCCTGTCCTTGCTTTCTGATCCAAGTTGGGGAGAGGCTTGATTTTCAATGCTAAAGTCAAATCCCAGAGAAGGGCAGTTAGGTGATGCAGTGGATGAAGCACAAGACCTGAACTCAGGAAGACCTGAGTTCAAATCTAACCTTAGACACTTAGTAGTTGTGTAATTATGGGGAAGTCACTTAACCCTGTTTGTCTCAGTTTCCTTATCTGTAAAATGATTTGGAGAAGGAAAAGACAAACTACTTTAGTATATTTCCCAAAAAAAACCCAACTGGGGATATGAAGAGTTAGTCACGACAAAACATGAATGTACAACGACAAGTCAGGGGAAACCTAACTGAGATGGTCTTTGTTTTTCCATCAGGGATTGCTAGGAGCCACTGGGTTTCATGAAGCAACTAGCATTCCTTAAGTGTCAAGCCTGCACTTGAAGGCCATCCCACCTACTAATCAGGGTTACCCTATGAGATGTACTGTGGGGCCAATCAGAGGGAAGACACTTTTGTAGTTTAGTCATTTTCAGCTGGGGCTGATTCTTCATGATTCCATTGGGGGTTTTCTTGGCAATGATACTGGAGTGGTTTGCCATTTCCTCCTCCAGTCCATTTTAAAGATGAGGAAAATGAGACAAACAGTTTTAAGTAACTTGCCAGGGTCACACAAGTAGTAAGTAGGACAGATTTAAATTCAAGAAGATGAGTCTTTCTAACTTTATCAACTTACACTAGTATTGCTGGGTCAATCAGAAGGAAGACACATGAATTAGAAAAGCCCTGCCAGCTCTCATTCAGGGTCTTTGACACAAATAGAGACTAACCATTGGCCCCTTTATTATCAGGTTGCACACCCCTGTTAATAAACAATATTTCAATTGGAGAATTACCTCAGTTTACGTATTTGTTAAGTTTCACTCATAACAGTAAGACTCTACAGATTCCCCTTTTTGCAACTGATACTGTGTCAGTCAGCTGACCATTTATTAAACATTCACTATGTTCCAGGCACTGTGCTAAGTACTAGGGATACGAGTGAGACAAAGAAAGACAGTTCCTACAATTTAATAAGGAAAACCAATATACAACGAGAAGATGGAAGAGGTGTAGGGGCAAAGAGTACTTGCCACAGGTGTGTGATGTTTGTGAAGTTGAAACCAAGTTAAACAGCTAGTGGCCACTGAAGAAAAGGCTGGAAGTGCTGAGCCTTCTAGAGAGAGAAAATTTGGGGGGAGGTGTTTTTTTGTTTGTTCTGTGCTCCCACCCTCAGGTTACTAAAGACAGTGACGTATTAAAGACCAAAATTGAAGCCATCTGCATTACGATGACCAGATTTTGGTGATAAACTTAATTCAGGTTGAAGTTCCCAGACCAGTCACTGAGCAGACCTGAAGCAGACGCCCTGGGACCAACTCTGAATGTAGAGGTAGACATTAGCACCAAGAAAACTCTTGTTAATAAACTTCTTAAGTAATAGCGTGCCCTTTGTTGTGACATCTCCATAGGCTGTGAGCTTCAAGATGACAGATTATTTATCTTTGAATTTTCTACAGCTGGGTGGACCACTTTCTCGTGTTCATTTCTCCTCTTTTCCTATTGTATCATACTTATGTAAACTCCCTTGAAGCTTCTACAGAGCTACCTTCTGTAACCATGCTTTCCTCACCTTTTCTCTGAGACTATTTAGACTAATAAATTGTCTCTTGCTGGGTTATATCAAGCTTCAGGACATTTCAGGATTTCCTTAATGAGATCCATTATGACTCTAAGGAGTGTGATCTAACATAGGGTTGTTGTAAGGATCAAGTGAAATAATATCTGTAAAGTACTTAGTATAGTTCCTGAAATATAGCAAATGCTAAAATATATATGTGTTCCTTTGTTCCCCATCTCTGATTGGAGAACAGTAATCTTACTGTAATATAGTAATTATTGATATTATTTCTATAATATAATAATTCAGTAATCTTACCTGTAATATAGAGATAAGATTTGTACCAGCTACTTTTTAGGGTTATTGAGAGGAGAGTGTTTTGTGAATCCCAGAAGGCTAAGTAAATGACAATAATAGTTATTAGTCATGAGAATAATTGGCAATGATTGCTAAAAACCTTTATGATAAACATTATATCAAGTGCCTTTCAATAGATGCTGTAGAAATAGAGGAAATAGTAAAGGGTCCTTTAATATTGACAGCTTAGTGCCTGTCCTGAAGGACCAAAAGAAAAAAAAAGACAAAATTAATTTATAGTTAACATAATTAAATATATATGAAGGCAGTATTCAAATAGGTACAGGGATATAACAGCTTTTGATGAGTGTTTGTGTTTCCCGGTGGCAAGGACAAGAGAAGATTTCATGGGGGAAACCAGAGAAGGAAGAACAATGACTGACACATAGGGGTTTAAGCAGATGTTTGAAGAAAATGCTCTATGCAGTTTTGACAATAAACAGAGGGAAGCTTGGTTTCTTTGTTTCCCATGGGGGTAATGCAGGAAAGAGCCTAGGTACCATCGATTAGTCAATCTGCAATCTTTTAATAAATGCTTGCTATGGGCAAGACTGTGTTAGGTGATTCAAAATTTTAAATAATCCTTACTTTTAAGGAGATTGCATTCTAACAAGGGCATCTGTAGGAAAAAAACATAAAATGAGTAAACATAAATGTTAAGTAGTTAAGTCCAAGGTCATTAGGGATGAAGGGCACCAGCAGTTGGGGGCATTAGGAAAAGTTTTATGTAGAAGGTGGTATTTGAGCTGCATTTCGAGGGAAGAGAGGAAATCTGTGAGGCATCGGTGAAGAAGAAATGCATTCAAGGCATGACTTTGCAAAGTCACAGGAAGGGGAGATGGCGTGTCATGTGTGGGTAATAAAGAAAAAGGGCATTTTGGCTGAATTTCAGAATGAGTGAGGAGGAGCGGTCAGCCTTTGGTTCACAGGGCATGCACGAGAGCTGTCAGAAAATAAGAGAATAGCAGGGCATCATAACTGATGACAAGAAGAAGCTGCCCTAGGGTTCCCTACCACGCCCCCTCCTCCACATAGACACACACGTACACACACACACAGACACACACACACACACTGTTATTGAAGCTGCCTTTCCTCAAGCCCAAAAAGTGCCTTTTGGACACCAGACTTGCCATCCCTTCCCTCCTCTGCCCCCACACTAGGTTTTTTGTTTGTTTCTTTTGTTTTGTTTTTTAAAGCTAAATAGAACTTCTGTCCTTGTACCTGCAGCTAATTTGGTTGGAGTCCTCTTCTTCACTGAGTTTCCCCTGCCCTAATTGTCTCTTTTTTATATTCAAATGTAACCCCAATCTCAAAGGCCATTGCTGTGAGACTCTGTCCTCATTGGTTGAAAGGGAAAGAGGTGAAAAGAGTAAGAAAGGGAGAGGGAGATGGAAAGAAAAGAAGGGGAAGAAGAGGGAGAGGGAGATTAGAAACTGTGTGTGAATATTTTCATTACCATATGTGTTCATTGTGGAACTGGTACTTGGTGGGAAGGGAGTCACATCTTGAATATAAATCTTGGGGTTCTGCACCCTGTCCCTAATTAATTGAAATAGTTACAGGAATTTAAGTCTTCCTTGAAGAAGGGTGGGGAGGAGAACTACCTGCTTCCCTTCCAGAAAAAAATGACAGTCTTAATTTGCCTGTGGGGAATAACCCTTAACTCACAAATAACTCTTACCTATGAATCAAAGGAAACTGATTTACTGCTAAGCATAGTCTCTGAGATCTTTGTACCTTGCACATGATACATACTTCAGAAAAATGCTTTTTGAACTTTGAATTGTAGAACATACAGTGACCTGAAGAGACCTCCTGATACAACACTGTGACTTTAGATAAGACAGGTAGGTATTAACTTCCTCCCTGACCATCTGTGAAGTCAAATGTTCACAAATTTGCTACCTAGCAAACTTGAGTCGGAGCCTTGAATGCCTGAAAACTTCTGCTTTGCATTTTTTCCCTGAGCATAGGTGATCAAATAGTGATTCTGAAGTAGACATTTCCAGCCTCGGCAGTAACCTCATAAGTATGGGAAGAGGTAGGGAATCCCAAAGTCCCACAGATAGGGAAAGAACATAGTTGCTTACCCCATTTACATTAGTTTTTAAAAGGTGAGTTGGACCTTTTATGGGAAACTGTATATAAAGCAGAATATATTCTGTGAAGTGGGGATAGTAATAGCATCTATATCACAGGGTTATTGTGAGGATCAAATCAATTACAAAAGCTTTACAAATTTGAAACTACTGCATAAATGCTGTCTATTCTTCTATCTATTCATCCATCCATCCATCCATCCATCCATCTATCCATCCATCCATCTATCCATCCATCCATCCATCTGTTTTGTCATGTCCCCAAAGCCATCTAGTCTGTTCTCATTCTCCTGTTCATCTCTGGACCCAGTTTAATGTCCATCTGCACCATCTGTTTCAGAAGTACAAAATCCTCAGTAAGTGTTTAAAGCCTTCATAATTTATCCCAAGCCCAACTTTTTAAGTGTGTTTTGTAACATACTTTATGTTCTAACCAAAGTTTTCTGGTTGCTGTTACAACAACATTTTATCTCCTGCCCCCGTGCTTTAACAAAGGCTTTCCTTCATGTCTGGAAACACTAGCTTTTTCCTTTTATCTCTTAAGTCCTTTAGCATCCTTCAAGGCTCAGATCAAAAACCATCTCCTACAGACCGGAACTGCTAATTGTTCATACTCCATCCCTTAATTATTTTGTTTTGCATTCATATCTTTGTCTAAATTCTCTGTTACCTAATTGATTGAAGATACTCGAGAGTTGGAAATATTTTTCATGCTATCTTCTATTTCCAGCCCCTAGCATGTCCCTGACACATTGCAAGTGCTTATTATATTGTTGGATAATTGAAATGATTAGGCATCAGGAAAACTTGGGTTTAATTATGGTTGAAATATGTGACCCTAATGTCTCTGAGCCTCCGATGACTTTGGATTTGACAACCTCCATGATCCTTTCGCTCTAAATCTACAATCTTAGGAATTCATGTCCCTTACAAGCTTGTTTTAAATACTGAAATTGCTTAACTTCATACTCAGTCCCCATTTTCCTATGGGTAGAATGAAAGGAGAGGGCACTACATTACAGGGAGGATTTCATTCAGGTGTGATGTCGAACAGATGGATGCAGAGGCTCCTTCCAGCTCTCAAATTCTAAGATTTTGTGGTAGTAGTGGATGCATGAGAATCACAAATGAGAGGAACATTTTGGAAAATTAATTGTGTGAACTCTCTAAATATTCAAGGGATATTGGAGAATTTGGGGGAATGATAGAATTTAATAGAAGTAAGAGGCAATTATGTAATTTCATCTTTGGACAAAGGTAGAAAAACTGAGGAGAAGGAATGTGACAGAGTTGTTGGAGGTCACTGAAACATGAAAGGCAGACCCAGGAGCAAGGGTGAGACCAAGAGCAGAAGGAAGGGCACCAGCCAAGACAAGTTCCCCATTCTTCACAATTCTATCCAGGGGCTGCTTTAACTCAGAATGCTCTGATTTCATTAATGATTAGACAAATCCTTTCATCAGCAAGAGAAACTGCAGTAGAAATTTTAAGTATTATTTTCATTGGAAAAATATACACTTTTTTCCAGAAAAAAAGAAATTGTTCTTCAAAGAACAAACTCTTATATTACATAACTTTATTTCTCTACTGGTCAAATGGAAAATGAAAGCTTTTTTAAAAACAACATAGACACCCATTTGATAAGAAAAATTGTATTTCTGTCTGGAAATGCAATAATTGCTTGGAAAAATGCAATGATTTTGAGGGAACATGCTATTTTTCCCCAAACTCAATTTTGGAAAACTATTTTTTTTTCCAAAAAAATATTACAGCAATTTTTGTGAAATGCAGAATGGTGTTTAATTTTCTTTTCCATAATAACAGTGTTTTGGTCAAAGACCCCACAGTGATGCCACAAAGAAATATCTAAGAGATAAAGACTATTTTCAAAAGTTTGGGGAAGGAATTAAACATGATGAGACAAAACCATGCAATATAATGGATAGTTCAGCCCAAATACATGTGGCTTTTTCCAAAGTAGAAAATGTAACAAATGTACAATGAAACATCTGCAACATCAAAAGTAGATGAAAGGAAGTACCTTTTCTACTTGGTGGACTTTGTAATTAACCAATGGGAGTAGGTGCTATTGTAAATTATGCCAGTATAGTGCTGAGTAAGATAAAAAATAAGATGTGGAAGACAGAATCTGTCCTTCCTAAAATTCAAATAGGCATGTGAAATAAGCTGCTGACCAGTTTGGTACAGAAAAGAGATTTATGACATCCTTCAAGTTCTATTATTGTGCAATTAGGGCTCCAACCTTTCATCAGGGATAGGTGGTTACTGAGATAAAACACTGACTGGATGGGCTTTGTCAATTCTTGATATATACATAAAAGGTACCATTAAGAAAATTGTCAATAGGCCAGAGATTTCTGTCTGCTGGATAATGCTAGAATATACTTCCAATCCTGTATTGTTTTTAGTTTTTAGGGTTTTTTCAACATCAAAAGTGAAATGTCCTTGTACAGAGGAGGGATGAGTAACCAGTGCCAGCTTTTATAATGAAAACATTCAGTACCCTGTAGTCATTGAGGATTTGGAGATTACAAGATGGGCTTTAGTCAAGACAGGTTAGCCTTAATTAGATGATAATGCATTAAAGGAGAGTTGCTTTATTGTCAGCACCCCTGAAAGGAAGGCAAAGCCACTCTTGCTTGGGGGGTCTGAAGAGGTTGATTGGGAATTCTTTACTACAAAGGTGAGTGGATTTGTGAAGAAACCAGAGTTTCTTCTGTTTGTTTTTTTGTGGATCCATGGGGGGGGGCAAAAGAATATAGGATAACTAGACAGGATGGAATTAATCTGCAAATGAAGTAAGTTTTTGAAACCAGAAAATAACACCAAAGAAAAAGCTCCTGGACAGTAGAGATTGGTTCATTCTTTGTCTTTGTATCTAGAACACCTAATAAATGTATAGTTGTTGAAACAGAGGGAGAGGGACAATCAGACAGATAGATGGAGAGAGAAAGATTAGGAGAGGCAAAGATGGAGAGCTTGCAAGCTGAGGAATTTAAGAGGTACATGAAGAATTGAAAGACTGAGATATGGGAAAGTGCCCAGAAAAAGAAAAAAAAATTCTAATCCTGACATGTGCAAGTGTTAACTCAGGAGAAACTATCAAAGACTAGCAAAAGAAGTAACTATGACTAGGGTTCAGAATGATAGAATTTCAGAGATGAAAGAAACCTCAGAGATTAAGTACTATTTATTTCCCTCTATCACATTTCTTCAGAAGTCATCATTCAGTCTCTTCTAGATGATCGCTAACGTCAAAGTACTCAGTAATACTTGAATAACTCTACTTGTTAGGGCATATTTTCTTTTTTTGGAACTCGGTTTCCCAGGCTAGAAATATATCAGCCATTACTCATAAGACCAGTCTATGGGAAGTGTTGATTAGTAGGAAAACTTTAATGTGCTCCATTCCCTAGGAACTAGTGGCTGTTCCTAGTCATTCACCATATCGGAGTTATACAGTAGATATACCCAAAGTGCTGTCTTAGGAAGATTCTGAGGATCACCTGGCACGATAAGGTACCAGACACTGAAGTCCTTGCTCAAGCTGAACTGCAAAGCATTCAAACTATGCTTCAGAGACAGCAACTCCGATGGGCTGGCCACATTGTTCGAATGCCAAATGTATACTTGCCAAAAAGACGATTTTATGGAGAACTCACATGGGGCAGGTGATCACATCGTGGCCAGAAGAAGTGATACAAGGACACTCTCAAGGTCTCTCTCAATAACTTTGGATTTGACTGTGCAACATGGGGGACACTGGCACAAGACCACTCAGCATGGCATGCCCACATCAGAAAGGGTGCTATGCTGTATGAGTAAAGCAAATTGAGACAGCAAAAGCAAACATAAGATGCCTAAATTTGGAGTATTCATCCCAAATATTCACATGGACTATCTGTGCCGGGCCTGTGGTACAGCATCCGGAGCTCCTGTTGGTCTGATCAGCCACAGTGGGACACGATGAAATTATCATGGTGATGTTATTTTGGTTCTTTTCGAAGATGAAGGACAACAACCACCAACCAACCACCCAAATTACTTCAGTCATACTATTAGAGCTCAAAACCCTAAAAGTCAAGCGATTCACCAACCTCAGCTACCCAAGTAGCTGGGATTAGAAGTGTGCCCCATCATCCCAGCCCTTTTCCTTTTTCTTAACTGAGTCAGAATCTACCTTCTACCCACTAATTCTAGCTCTTCCCTTTGGTGTCAAACAGAATTAATCCTGTTGCATATGATAATCCTTCCAATCTTTGAAGGTAGTAGTCATATCTTCTTTCTCCTTGCTAAGCCCTCAGACAATCATTTGTGAGCCCACCCTATCAATAAACAGCTACCCTCTTATAGATGACTTCCTTCATCAGGTTTGATCCAGGGCTACTGATATGGCCATCCGTTGCATCACATGCTGGCTCTCAGGGCATCACCTGGTAGACAGAATAATACACAGAATAGTCCTTTTTTTCAGTCAGTGACCTGAGGAGTAAAAAATCATAAGATTTTGAACTAGAAATGACCTTAGAAACTAGAAAAGACTGATGTAAACTGGGACCAGACCTAGAAAAGACTAATCTATATATCTTGCCTGCATTTTATACATGAGGAAGCTGAGATGTTTAAGTAAATTGACCAACTTTGCAAAGGTAGGAAATAATGGAGTGAGGATTTACAGATCTTCAAATTCCAAATCTACTACTTGAAAAGATGTTTCCCTAAGTTCATAAAATGTATGGTGGTTGAAGGGGACAGTGAACCACTCATAGTTGCAAGAATACTATCAATTGAATTTTAGAGTTCTCTATTCCTTTATATCAACAGTGGTCCAGTCTCAGTGCAACTACTCTGAACACTCAATGACCTAAGGAGGCTGGGAATGCAAACATGATGACCATCAACAGAAGTAATTTTGATCTAGTTCCACAGAGCCTGGAATTCTGGGGCAGGACAGGAATTAGTCTATTTCATCCCATTGATAGCAGTAATTGCTTTGTTTCTAACACGGGATGTCATGGTGCCCACTTCAATCCTTGCTATTGGGGTAGGATTAGGCTGCTGGATCCCTTGAGTTTAGGGGCTCTGAGTTGTAGTAGAGCTAAATTTCACTTCTTATCTATTTTATCTAGCACCACTATGGTGAGATATTTGGTACCAGGAGCAGAAGGCTAGCAGGGTGACTGACTGATCAGCCAGGGGAAATGGAAAATGTTACAACTCTCCTACTGATCAACACTCACACTGGCCTTGTCAGTAGAGTCCTACGAACTTCTAGCCCAGGCAAGATAGTCTCAACCCAGGCTCAAAAAGGAAAAAAAAAATCTGTAATTGCAGCAAACATCCTTCTTTTCATAGCTGCTACAGTGGGGATTATTACAATTAACTGAACAGTCAGCTGGTCATGGTCACAAACAGCCCAGAGTGACATTTTGAACCCCTACCTTTCAGCTCCCTAAGCTTATAGCTTAAAGAACTGTAGGGCCTTAGCAGCCTACAAAAGCAAGTTATCTTACCCACTCTTAGGGTGGTGGACCAAGGATTTTACAGGACTCCCCAGATTTCGAGACCCCAGCTCAATTAGAGCAGAACAATGACTAGCAGTGCCACCTGGTGGTAAAAAATGTCTCTAGGCATATGACATCGACCTGTGAGACTAATTGGTAACTCTCAATTTTTACTGCATCCCTACTAGTTTTGCCTGTTTTGGTATTACCTGAGTAAAATTATAGCTCATAGTATGAAAAATTTAACTCGGAGGGTCCCAATTGTCTAGATGAAGGACTCAGAGGGTCGTTTGGTCCAACACGTGTTAAGGTGACAAAGCTGAGGGCCAGGATGTTAAATGAATGACCCAGTGACATCATCAGTAAGGTAACAGAGATGAGATTTGAACTCTCCCTCCAAGTCTGGGCGCATTGTCCTTTTTTTACTGCACCATGCATCTTTGAAAAACAACCGCCTATAAATTAGAGGATATGGATTTTTTTATATAGCATGAAGTGACCTGGACATTTTCATAAATTTTATCAGTCTAATTCAATAGGTCATCAATAATCACCAGATTTATTTTAGTGACAAGTAAATATCAATGATAGTGATTATAGGTTTTAGAAATTATAGTTTTTCTGTATAGATCATGACGAATCTAATTAACCAATGTCCTGCATATGGTTTTAATTATGTATCACAGTGTTTAGCTGACCTATCTTCATAAAGCTGAGTAGTATTTTGAAATGTATTAGATGGTGGTTGATGATGGTGGAGGTGGTAGAAGTGTATGTAAATTAGAGTGATGATTCTATACCTTTTGGTTTCGAACAGAATTGAGTATCCCTGGAAAACTTCATCAGAAAGAATTTCAAAGTCTGTGCCTCTGCCTTTGGACACCTAATATATGTCAACTGAAAAAAAAAAAAACCTGAACAAATGAGTCTCTGCCTCCCATTGTCTACAAATATGAATATATGCTTAAGCAAATTTTTGGTTTCTTTTTACATTTAGTCTAGAATTTCATCTATCAAGGGATATTCTCACGTAGAAACTCCCTCTAACAATGCAGATCTGCCATTAATGTGTAATTTATATTCTTAGAGAATAAGAAATCAAATAACTTGCCCATGGTCACATAGTGTGTATCAGAGTTCAGACTTGATCTTGTTGATTCTAAGGTAACTCCTGTTATCACAAAAGACATTCCTAAATATGGCAAAACAAATTTTCATTTTTGTTGTACTGTTCTTTCTGTTATTATTCTTGTTATGAGATTACAAGTAGACGAGATTTCAGAAAATATTATACTACATCAGATTGCCCAAAAGACAAAATCGAGATGTAACAATTTCACATCTCCACATAATCTCCAGGGTGTGGCATTTAAACATTTTCATTTCAGAGCATCCAGAACAAATCCATTTCTATTTCAATGTAATAACATCTAAGGAAAAAATCACAGCTCATTTATTCCTTTCAGCTGCCAGCTCTTTGCATTTTCCAAAATGACTGTCACCTCAAAGATCCACTTTAAAAGCCGGCACCTCTCCTTCTAAATGCACATTAAATGCAATGTAGGAATTTATTTTCCACAATAGATTTGCTATGATGTACAGTATTGAGAAGGTTTTCAAAATAACTAGATTACAAGTGAACAAATATAGGTGATTCATTAGAGAAGCTGATTGTGGCCATTGAACAAAATACACTTGCAGAAAGAGTGGGCTGTTATGTACTAATTTACCCAGATGACACAAATGTGGATAAAAGCTATATTGAAGAAATGACTGAGATGTAGCTTCCTTTGAAAATGTAATTGTTTATATATTATTAGAGAGGTTTGCAGAATGGCACAAATGAGGGCAAGGACTAATTTGAAGCCCATGCCTCAGGTTTTAATGAATGCCCTGCCAATGAAGATCAATCATGAGAAAATAACGTATTAAAAAGCTTAATAATAACTGGGATACATCAACGGCAACTGCCCTGTGATAATGAACTGAGTAGATTATCAGGCACAGCATAATGAATGCCTTGTTTCCAATCAGCTTTTATAAACAAACAATGATGGATCCATCATCTAAAATTAGCAAAAACATCAGAGTGCAATGATGATTTAATTAAAATAGGCAGGATACAGAAATGAAGGGAAAATAAGTGGCCTACATAAAATAATCCTGTAACAAAGAACTTTGAAATCCAATCCACTCCAGAAAAACCACCAAACAGAATACAAGTAGGAAGCTAGTATAATCCCCAGAATAATAAATTGGCACCAAGGTGTTGCAATGATTGTGAGTACAGCCTGCCCATCTTAATATTGGCTTAGAGTAAAAACAATGACTAAATTCACAGGAAGATTTTTGAACAAGAAGAATGATGATATATAGAATAGGAAGTGGTTTGGGGTATATATATATTATATATATATATATATATACACCTATATAGGTGTGTGTATACATGTACATATGTACACACACATATGTACACGTACACACAAATGTATATGTATCTATTTTTCCTTTTGTTTTTTATCCTTTAGTCTCAGTAATTCAGCAATAAGCATACATTGACAGGTTCAGAATTCAGTTTTTGTCCAGAAATGTAAATAGACCTTGCTATCTCAGCCTAATTCTTTTAATAGATAAAGATACTGCAATATTTTGAAAGAACAATGATTTCATCTGAAGGAATGTTTGCTATTATGTTATAGATTGCTGTCTTCTAAACCTTTCTTTCCTGCCTTCCTAAACTTCCTGCAATTCCAGGCAGCCTGGACTTATCTCTATTTTTCACCCATGACATTATGTTTTCTTCCTCTATAGTTGTCCTACATGCCAGGAATGCACTAATTTCTCACCTCTGTCTCATAGAACATCTTCATTTCCATGAAGATAAGGCTCAAGATCCATTTCCATGCCTTGTCTAACTGTTAGCGAGGTCCTTCTGTATTTTGCCTTGTTTTTAGGGACATTACATTTATTTATTTTCTCTGTATGTTTTCTGTATATAACAATTTATATCCATGCTATATTTTCCAATAGAATGTAAGTTTCTTTAGAGTAGTAAGTTTAGTTTTTTGAATTTTGTCTTTGTTTCTCTAGTGCCTAGTATAGTGTCTGGTATGTAATAGGTAATATATAATAACATTATATAATATAATAATTTATCTGATGGTTGATTCTCATCTTGCATGGTTTTTGTCATATCTCTCTTAAACACTCTCATGGAAGATTTATTGAACTTGCTGGAAACTTCTCAATATGTTTCTAAGTATTCTGAATTAGGCAGCTAGATTGTGTAATGGATAAAGTGCTGAATTCAAATTCTGCCCAAGACACCAACTTTAGGACCTTAGACAAATTCCTTAATCCTTCTTAGCCTTAGTTTCTTAATGTAGAATTGGAGATAATAACAACTAGTTCACAAGATTTTCCAAGGAACAAATGAGATAATCTATGAAATGCACTTTGCAAAACTTTGTTAGTGCATATGGCAATTAAATATCATTTTGCACATCTCTTACCCCTTGATTTGGCTACCTGACTAACTCACTCTTTTCTTTTTAAGCCACGTAAATATTTGATGTCTTTGTGCCAATTCCTAATGCACAAATAATCATTGATTACATAGTAGAGTCTGCTTACTCCATCACATTCAAATATGTTTCAGATGCAAGTAGGATGAAAATGCAATCTTCAATGAACTTATTCCTTTTGAAATTCAAATAGAGTTTGAAAATTTTAAAGTAAAAGATAGACTCTTAGGCACAATAATTTTCCTTTGGTGATCAATTCTATTCAAAAGCTCCATGGGGGGCTTTACTACAGGGAGGGTTGAAATGCATACAAAGATGAGTGAATAAATAGAATATGATTTTTAAAAAAACACCAGTAGTTCAAATGTCCTTATTTATAGGAAGACAAGAAAAGACTTCATCTCAGGCTATAGCTTCAGAACAACAGAAATTTTGTAAGTCATTCTTATAAATAAATAGAAACTATTCTTGTACTACTTAGTGGAAAGAACATTAAACTAGATGTCATATGAACAGAGTTTATTCCCTTATTTTTTCCAGAAGTTCCTACACCAATAGGATAAAAATGCAATCAACATATTTATTCCTTTTGAAATTCAAATAGGGTTTGATTTTTTTTTAAAGTACAAGATAGAATCCCAGGGACAATATTTTTCTCTTGGTGATCAATTCTTGCTATTCTCCTAACTGCTCTGAAAATTCCCATAACTAAGAAATGAGGACTCTCTGAGCTTTGGTTGCCCCATCTGCAGAACGGGGACAACAATCCCCATCCTTCCGAAATCTCTTTATCCTCTCAGTTATTGTTATAGGATTACATGGAGCGATGTATGGAAAGCACTTTGTCAATATAAAACACTCTCTAAATGTGAGTTCATCATCGTCATCTTCATTATTAATGGTATATCTAAAATGTCGAATACTCACGTACCATAGGGGCAATATCTCTGTCCTTGTAAAGATTCCTCTTGCTAAAATTTTGGCTATAAAAAATGAAACTGGATGCAGAAAGGAAAGAAAAGGAAAGGAAGTATGCTTAAAATAAGCATACTAAACCATATTTTTTTAAAAAAAAATTCCTTTAACATTTCACATCTCTTTTAGAAGCAGAGACCTCACTTTGAAGTAAATGGATGCCTAGTGCACATGCTCAAGATTTGGAAAGAATGAAATCTGACCTCAGAACTAGAAAAAAAAAAGTTTTGAAAAAAGATGCTTTTATTAACTCAGGAGCAGATAAAAGAAAAGAGGGTACTTCCAGAATGTGATGAAATTATATTTTGAGAGGGATAGAGAGAGAAATAGATAAGAGGGTCTGAAGAGGGGTGGACTGAACAGAGAAACCGGGCTTCGGAGACTTCGTTTTCAATTTCCAATTTTGCTACTGTTACAGTGTCAGATACTGTACAGTTCATTAGCTCATTTCATTTGTTTAATAACCTCCTATGTACATCATTCTACTCATTTGAAAAGGGAGATTACTACTATGGGATAAATTGAAATAGCCTCATCACCCCTCCATTACATTGCCCCCTGTACTCAAATGTCACTTATTCCAGAAATCATTTAAATAATTTTCAAGTGAAGTAGAAGATAACTCTTTACCTCCCTGCCATGATTATAACACAGACCTTCACATACAACTCTTATGCTGTACTTTTCATTATATTTTTGGCATTATAGTTTCTTGTGCATGTGTAATATATCCCAAGAGGCCTTAAGTCTATGAAGGCAACACCAATATCTAATGTGTACATGGAATATCACACAACAATAGCACAGTGTTCTGTAATAATTTATTTGATAAATATTTATTATATTAAATTTAATATTATGTTTTTTATGGGAAGTGAAAAGTAGATATACACAATGATATGAAATATTTGAGAACTGAGAAAGAACATAAGGCAGAATATACTATGTTGAATACATTACGAAGATACATAATGATGGACTTTTCTATTACTTAGAGAGGAAAGGATATGATTGAGAGATGGGGGAAACTGCATGAAAAAAGTAATATTTGATTTGGGTTTTAAAAGATGGGTAGAATTTCAACAGGCAAAAGATTGGGAGGTAAGTCTAGGTAAGGGGAATAGGTGAAATGGGATACAAACTTGGTTAAAGTGTAGGGTTTGTTTGGAAAAAAGACAATATGTCAGTTTGTCCCCTACCTTGCATAGGGAAGAAAAGTATTAAATAAACATGGAATATTAGAGCACCATGAGATTCTAGAAGGCCTTGAATGCCATAAAAGTGCCTGGCCTTTATTCAGATCATTAAAGAGAATGCTTGAAGGTTTCTGAAGTGGAAGAGTGGCATGAATACTTTTATATGTGTAGGAAAATGATTCATAAATAGTGTAAAGCATTGATTGGAGGGGAAAAATGAAAGGCAAAATTATCCATTAGAATTCTATTGTGATGTCCCCAGTTAGCAAATGAGTAAAGGACAGGAACAGACAGTTCGCAAAAAAAAAAAAAAATTCAAGCTATCTACAAATAATATTTAAAAAATTCTCCAAATTATTAAAAACCAAATAAATACAAACTAAAGTCATCAGAGTAGTTGGCAGAAAAAGAAAGTGAAAAATATTGGAAGAACAGCAGGAAAATGAAAACATTAATGTATTGCTGCTAGAGCTATACATCCCTCAGATCATTCTGGAAAATAACTTGGATCTATGATCCAAAAGTCACTAAACTGTATATAATCATTTACCTAGTGATACCTACCACTACTAGTCCGATTAATCAAAATGATCCAAGTGGGAAAAAACCTATACATATAAAAATATTTATAGCAGGTCTTCTGTGTCTTTTAATAGTATTTTATCAATTAAGTGTAAAGACAATTTTCAACATTCATTTTTTGAAAGATTTTGATTTCCAAGTTTTTCTCCCTCCTTCCTCCCCAAGACAGCAGGTGATATTATATAGGTGATACATATGCAGTCATGTGTATTTCCACATTAGTCATGTTGTGAAAAAAGAAACAGAAGAAAGGGAAAAATCATGAAAAAAGGGATAATAGTATTTTTCCATCTGCATTCAGACTCTATCAGTTCTTTCTCTGGGTGTGGATAGCCTTTTCCATTGTGAGTCTTTTGGAATAATCTTGGATTTTTGCTTGAGAAGGGCTAAGTCAATCATACAATATTACTGTTGCTAAGTACAATGTTCTTCTGGTTCTGCTCATAAGCATAAGTTCATGTAAGTCTTTCCAGGTTTTTTTCTTAAATCTGTCTGCTCATTATTTCTTATAGCATAGTATTATTCCATTACATTCACATACCACAACTTGTTCATATAATTTAAGGGGGTTTGTTTGTCTTTTTATCTAGGGAAGAGTGGGAAAATAAAATTTATTCGGGGGAAAACAATTTATTCCAATAATTTCAGTGCCAGATAAGTGACCCTACCAGGTTTCACTAGATTGGTAGCAGAAGGAAAAGAGAGGGAAAAGGTGTTAGAGATAAAATTGATTGGATTTGAGATCAAATTGGATATAAAAGGCAAGGAAGAGGGAAGACTCAAAATAATGCCAAGGTTTTGAACTTGGGAGACTGGATAAATGATGGTTATGGAAATAGCGAAGTCTAAAGGTGAAATCAGTTAAATATTAAGTTCAGTTTGAGATATTTGTAGGATATTTATAGGTGGCTATATATTGTAGAAAGCCTTGATGACAAATCTATTTTTCTATGAGTAGAGGAAATCAAAAAGGAAACTATTCTTTTGGAGCTGAATCTTACCAATGAAAAGAACTACTTATAAAGTTGAAATAATCTTAACTTTGGGATGAAACATCATATTAGCTTTGATTTTATTGAGAGGAAAGCAGTATATAGCATGATGTCAATCTGAGATTTTTGAAGAGTGGATTTCAGAGTTCAAAAAATTCTAGGAAATCATATAGTCTAAGCTTCTGGAGGGGAGCTAGCCCCAAAGACAGGATGCTCTTAAGAATAAAATTTTGACAGCAGAAATACAAACAATTCTGATGAGAAGAGACAGAATTCTAAAGAGAATGATGTGGATACATAGGGAACTCATCAACTAACCTGAGTTTTTTTAATACATGTAAAATTATCTCTGCTTTAATTTATAGCAACTACCATGGATAGCGTTCAAATTTTCCATGAGTATGTTGACTGTAATCTAAAAGGATCTTGCATTTAGCATGTCAAAGTTTTAATGAATTATTAAAGTATTATTTTATATATAATTATATATAATATATATTTATATTTAATGTATATATTATATATAATTATTATATATTATATAAGAAAAAATAAATGTAATATAAAAATATAATATAATTATTAAAGTATAGAGGTTGTTTTCAGGACACTGTGCTCTATTTTCCAATTATGCCACTATTTCATAGGTTTTTGTTTTTTCCTGCTTTACGGGCCACCATGACAAAATAATTGAAACCTAGTGGCAAACTGGATGATGTTGAACTTCTTATTACATAGCTTAGTTTGTCAATATTACTACTAATAATTACAGGTAGCATTTATATGGCAATTGTAAGTTTGTAAAGTACTTTAAATTTATCTCCTTTTATCCTCATCATGCTGTAAGATAGGTGTTATTATCCCCATTTTTACATATGAGGAAACTAAGGCTAAGTGAGTTGCACAGGGTCACACAGCTGAGACAGTGTTTGAACTAGGATCTTCCTGACTTCAGGGCATAGTAATCTCAACATCAGACTATCCAAATGCTAGTCTGTCACTGGGACCAGGCCTGTAGAATTTCCAGCTTTATAGAACCAGCAAGAACTTGTGTTATTGATACAGTCAATGACATGTTCTTTTGAATGGAAGAATGACTCAGAGACTTGGGAGGAAAAATAAATGAAATGTTGGAGTTAGTTTAATTATGTATTCCCAAGCAGAAAGAAAAAAAAAAGGAAAATGTCATTTTGTGGGAGGTTGCCATTAATATAATTGAAATGTATACACCAACAATATTTTTAGGGCATGAAGATATAAAGAAATTATAAGAAAAAAGGTATAGAGTTCTCTAAATTAAGTCAACATATGTCTTACTCTTCAGCGATACAAATATAAAAGTGAGCATAAGGAAGAATGTAAAAAAATACATTGGGAAATATGTTTAGGATGAAAAAAATGAAAAAAAGTCCAAAACATGTACTCTATACTAAAAACAAATGCCTATATATCATGAATACATATGATATTGTACCTCAAGAAGAGATATGGCAGTCATTAATATGACAGCCATTGACCAATGTCAAAATACACAAAATGAAGCTGACTATGTCTTAATGAACTGTCAAGAGGAAAGTCTTTAATGGTTTACTCTAGAGATTTACTCTCAAAACTGTGATTTTCAAAATTTTTGTTAATGACTTGTATGAAAGCATATCATGTAAAACAGAAATCTGGATAACAGAACCAGAAAAGATAGTTTACGCATTAAATGACAGAATCATATTCAAAAGAAAATGGATAGATTTAGCCATTATGTATTTGACCTTTACAGCCTAGAATTTTTTGTTTTTATTTCACCTGAAGGTGATCTATGAATTCTTTCAATTGGCACCCAATTGGCACCTTGTTTTCTTTTGTGTTCAGAAGTTCTGGGCAGTTTTCTTGTATTATTTCTTACATTATTTGTTTAGGTTTTTTGACTTGTGCTCTTCTGAGAGACTTAAACCCATCCACTTTCTATATATATCTTGTCTTTATGTTTTACTTTGATGGATATCATGCTTTCTTTTAATATATTTGCTTCTCTTCCTCCAAAGCATCCTTCACTTCTGTGTATTTGCATTCCCAATCAGTTATCCTACTTTTTTTTCTTATCACGAGACTCACTAACATAAAGTAATCCATTGTATCTGTAATGATGGTCTTTAGCATAGTGTGTTAATAAATACTAATAAATAGTGCTTTATGAATACTTGTTGACCTATGGACTTCTAATTTACCTTTGTTATTGTTAGTAACTTAGTGTATTCTTTCATATGGTTATTAACAATTTTCAATCCTTCTTTTGAGAGCTTTTGTTTATATCTTTTGACTGTATATCAATTGATCAATGACTTTTGAACTTCTAAATTATGTGTGTATGTATATAAATACATATATATACATGTATGAAAGCATACGAAGATTTGTATTACTTTCCTATCTTGGATACCATCACTAATCTATTTGCTCCAAAGATTTTTCCCCCATTTGACCATTTTCCTTCTAGTTCTAGATGAAATAGTTTATTTTATGCAGAATGCTTTCATTTCATGTAATGAAAATTGTCTTTTTATGTCTTGCATTTGTTTCTATCCTTGGTCAAGTCTTCATCTTCCACCTATAGCTGTGAAAGGTATATGATGTGGAGAAAGCAGTTATATTAAAATGTTTTATAAGTAAAATCTACAAATTAAGAAGCTAAATGGTGCAGCACAAAATTGAGGTACTTGGACACCTTGCTGGAAATCTTGGTTTCACTGATTTGTAACTATGTGACTTTGAGTTAATCAACTGACTTCAATTTTATAATATTTAAAATAGAGGAGTTGAGTTGGATGATTTCTAAGGCCTAACATTTTATGACTAAACCTGTACTAAGTTTTGTTTGACTTTTCCTAACCTCATTTGGAGTATTCTTGGCAGAGATCCTGGAGTGGTTTTTCATTTCGTTCTTCAGCTCAGTTTGCAGAGAAGGAACTAAGAGGAACAGGATTAAGTGACTTGCCCAGGATCATATAGCTAGTAAATGTTGAAGGCCGGATTTGAACTCAGCAAGAGGAGTCTGATTCCGGGGCCTGTACTCTATTTACTGTGCCACTGAGTTGCCTGTGACTCTAAACTAAGAGTGTTTACATTGGGGCCCATCAACTTACTTTATTTTTTCTTGGTAACTAGGTTTAAATAAAATTGGTATCCATTACAACCTTATATATTTTATTTTATGAATTTAAATCCATTATTCTGAGAAGGGGTCAATTGGCTTTCCATGACTGCTAAGGGGATTCATGATGCAAAAAGAACCCTTGTGTTAAACAGTACATATAAGCTACTCAATACTTAAAGAATCTATACTGACTCTTTCAAGCCATTCAGTGAGTTCCTTTGGAAAGTTTCTGTGTTTGTTTCTTTTTGTTTTTATCACCCAATGGAACCATTTAGCTAAATTCTGCTTCTGAATGTGTCAGAACTTATGGTGCCCACAAGTGAAAAGTAAAACTTTCATCAGAAATGGAAATTAACTGAAACTGGAGACACACTGAGCATTATTAGTTGCGATTTGCACTAAAATGGCTCTAATGTGCTGTTTTTCTATATTCCACAGGATGAAACTATGTCTTGCTATTTCACACAGGAGCTTGAAATAAACATACTAGATTTTTAGTGGCCTCAATTCCTTTTTAATAAGCACCATATCAAAGCAGTATCATATTTCTGTGACTATTAAGAGACTGCAAGATTATCTGGCCTACCTTCATGATGGTAAAATATTATTACTTCTATTTTACAGAGAGGCTAAGTGATTTGTCGGAAACAACACAGCTAATTTGTTATGGAAGGGGGAGAGGAGTTAGAACTCTGACTGCTGTCTTCCTAGTATGGCGATCTATCGTACCAATTGTCACTTCATGTATTACTATTTCATAGACATAGACTTAGAACAAACTATCCTTTAATAACACTGAAGTGTTATTTCTTTCCAGAGTATCCAAATGAATTCCCAAGAATGAGTGATGTAAAAGAAAAATCAGGCTAAATATTGATGCCTAAAACTCCACAATTACAATGAGAGTGTTAAAGTAGAATTGTATTGTGGGATTTTTTTCATAAATCTGAGAATTTGTCTATGATAATGCAGTATCTTAAGTATTGCTAATTTGAAAGAGTGCATAGACTAGTTGAATAATAGTTTCTTAAACAAGAAAATAAGTATATTGAGGTAATTATTTAAAACTGCATGTATTTTGATTTAGTCCCACTACTAGGTCTGTATGGCAAAAGGATCCAAGAAAAAGAGAAATGACCCATTTGTATAGAAAATTTATTTGTTGTTCGGTTGATTATTTGTATCCCGTTTTTCATGACCACATTTGGGATTTTCTTAGCAAAGATACCAACGTGGGTTTGCCATTTACTTCAAATGCTCGTTTTACAGAAGTAAAGGAATTTTTTCAGAGTCACACAGTAAGTGTCTGAGGTTGGATTTGAACTCAGGTCCTCCTGATTGCAGGCCTGGGTACTCTATCCACAGTAGTACTTAGCAGCCTCCAACAAAAATATTTACAGCAACTCTTTTTTGTAGTGAAAAGGAATTAGAAATAGAGTGTATGTACATCAATTGGGAGATGGCTGCACAAGTTGTAGTATATGGTTATGATGGAATACAATCATGCTAAGGAGTAGGGTTTCAGAAAAAAACCTGGAAGATATACATGAGCTGATATAAAGTGAAGTGGATAGAACCAGAACTTTGCATATAGTAAAGGTAGCAACATAAGGATGATCAACTCTGAAAGAGTTAGCTACTCTGATCAAGACAGTAATGTGAGTGAATTCCAAAGGATCCAGGATTTTAAAAAATGCTATCTACCTTCAGATGAATACTGTTGAATTCTAGGTACTGAATGAAGTATACTTCTTCAAAATTTCTTTACTTTTCTTGTTTGTGTTTTTACATGTATTTTCTTTTGCAATTAGACTAATCTGGAAATATATTTTGCATGATTTCACAAGTATAATGGGTAACATGTTGCTTGCCTTCTCAATTTTAAAATGCTATTTCTAACATTTTAAAATTTTAAAAAAATGCTATTTTCAACATATATTTTGAAAAAAATTAACCAATAAAAATACATTAAAAATAAATACATTTTCAAAAATTGGCCTTTGTGCAATTTTAAATTTGTATAACTGTATTATTAGGAGAAAACATATTTTCAAGGAAAGACCAATGAATCTGAGAAAATTGGCCTGGTTACTTCCATAACTTAGCTCTACCACCTCAGCTAAGTGACTTCAACTCCCTAAGCCTCATGTTTTCCCCGTTGCTAAATACAGTAGTTGGGATTCTTCCAGCCTCCAAAATCTCTCCTTCTTACAGTAGCTATAATATTGCTTATAAATTAATTTCTATTCATTCTAACTTTTCATGCCAATTTTTCTTTCTATTTTCTTTGCTCCTTCTTAAATACTTTATCCTGTTTGGATTTAATTTGTTCAAAAAGGTTAATGTTCAAATGCCAACAATTGTCAACATTAGCTGGCCAATATCAAAAGTAAGGGCAGCAAGGTACAGTGGAGAGAGTGCCAGGCCTGGATTCAGGAAGATCTGAGTTCAAATTTGGTTTCAGGCAGTTACTGTGTGACCCTAGCAAGTCACTTAGCTCTTTTTGCTTCAACTTCCTCATTTGTAAAATGAGCTGGAGAAAAAAATGGCATATCACTTCAGTATCTTTGCCAAGAAAACTCCAAAAGGGATCATGAAGAGTCAGACATTACTGAAACAAGTGAACAACAGTAATATTAAATGGTATAAAGTTAAATATAAATTTTCAATGTCATTAATAGATAATAGAAATTATTAAAATATATTGTATGTGATATATAACAATAATAAATACAATAATAGAAATTATTCAAACATATCTCTAAACATGATTAATGAATGATTCATTTGGTGGATTTTGTTTTCATTTTTATTTTGGATTTTTAATATGAGCTAGATCTATGCTATAAAATATCAGATTTATTCAAATGAGAATATTTTATATAGATGTATACAATTGTGAATTCAAAATCACACTAACAAAAAATAATACATAGTTTTTCTATTATTCATATTTTAAAGTCTAGATAAAACATTTAATTGTAGGTCAATTCAAAAAGTATTTATTAAATACTATGTGTGATTTTTGAATCAGTTACTTCAAACTTTTTTCCCCCATATATCCTGTCAATAATTTGCTCTGATAAACTGGAAAGAATACCAGAATACAATAGGTAATTCTCTTATTAGATTATTTACGTGTTCAAAATTCTTTATTATAAAGTGTATCTTTTTATTGTACATAGTCTAAGGAGTTTGGGGAAGAAAATTGAAGCAAATTGACAAAATTAAGAGAAAAAACTGAAAAGTGGAACAAACAAAACTTTGTGAATTTCTGATGTGTAGAAATTAAAGGACTTATAATCTGTATGTGCCAAATAGTTAAAGAGATATAACACACACAAAAGTAGACCTCTTTATATAAAACTATATCTCATTTATGTAAAAAAGATAAGCATTTTCAGGTTAAACTTGACCTTTGTATTTAGCATCTCTGACATAGATGAAGGAAATGAAAAGATAAATGTGTCATTCTAAAAAGATTCAATCTTTCCTGTTTGAAAAATAATCATTGAATACTGAGAGTATGTTGGAAATTTCATTACATTATCTTGTCACATTGATACAAAAGGATAAGCCAACAAAGAGTTGAATAGAGTTAAAGCATTGAAAACAAACCACTCCAAATAGTTGCCAATGGAGCATCTGTTTTGGTGAGTGTCACTGATAATACAGGTTGAAACAAATAAAATTTAGGTCATGTAGATAAACTGGTTTTATAACCCTGGTATTGTGGTTATCGACAGTTTATGCCTGTACTTTGCTACTAGTCCTTGAAACTAAAATTGTCTATGGAAGCAGCAGTGAATGAACAGACTGACAATCCAGGTAATATTGTGTCCATCCTTTGTTGCCGAAGAAGATCACACCATCAGAGAAATGATGACATGACTTGCACTTGACTTTGTTTTGAGTGAAGGAGGGCCATGCAAGGTCGCCAGCTTCACTTCTCCTCCAGAACCATCTGAATCCAGTGACCAGATATTCCTCAGGATGTCTGGAGATGACCCAGGATGCACTGGGAGATCTTGGGCCCTATGCCAAGAAAAGAAAGAAAGAAAAAAAAAGAGAAAAGTAAGGAAAAAAAAAAAAAAAATGACATAAAAATACCTTTATCAAATGATGTATACACATATAAGGACACAGAATATTTTTTAAGCTATAATAAGAAAACAGACAATGGCAATCCTTGTGTAAAAATATAGAATTCAATCCTGGGTTGTATTCATCAAGGTCAAATTGAGAGAGAAAGTTGTTTAGGTCACAAATGTGGTACAGGACACCAGCAAAATTAAAATTCACATTACCAAGTACATAGGATGTAGATAGATGAAGGTAAATGGTTTGAGGATAAGAAAAGTCATTAAGCGCCTACTATGAGTCAGGCATCATACTAATATCAGGTGACACAAAAGAAGGCAGAAACAATCCTTAAGAAGTCCTTTAAGAAGCTCATGTTCTAATGTGAAAATGACATGTAAATAACTAGTTTATATACAAAATACATAACAGAATAAATGGAAGGTAATCTCAGCAGGGAAGTAGGCAGTAGGAAAGGCAATTCCGACTCCAACAGAAATACGCCAGTTTGGAAGTGGAGACAGGTTAGGAGGAAAGAGAACAAGTTCAAGATCAACATATGAACAACTTCAACAATTTGCTGAGATTTCCCTGCTTTGGCTTTTTTTTTCTCTAACTCTGGAGAACACAAGCTATCTATGCCCTCTGTCTTTAGCAGTTCTTGTCTTGTCCTCCCCCGGGTCATCCTAATGTATAGATGACCTTTTTTTCCTGTCTCTTATCTTGCAGCTGTCCCTCAATCTTCCTGAATAACTGGTCCTTCATCCCCCCCAACTCCCCAAAGTCTTACAACTTTCTGATAATCCTTTGCACATATTATCATACAGAATTGTTCACTAATAATCTTCTCACCCATAGTCTCTATTGACCTTTCTGTTGCTATAGCATGAATTTTTCAGAAACTGCACTATTCTATTACTTGTAGCCCCACAGCATTACTAGAAGAATTACTGATGTTCAAATAGGAGAGGATTATAACATTATATATATGGAAATAGAAGGAATCATAGAGATCACCTGTTAAGTGATTTAGATAGTAGATCTTTCAGATGTTTGTATATGGAAAAGGCATGACAATATTTTACCCTGGGATGAAAGTCTCCAAAATTAAATCCACCACATTTGAGTTTGAACTAACTTTTCATGCAGAAAAAGCTAAGTATATGAAGAAAGTCTATGAGTCCACTCATCGGAATCTCTGCTTTTTAGAATCCCTAATATCCTTCAAAGGTCACCTCAAATACCACTTGTGAGTCATCATTCCTCCAGCTATTAGTGCCTCCTTTCCACAAGTGACCTCATATTTATTTTTCATGCCATTTAAATCTACTAGTACATGCTTGCACCTACCTTTGTGTAAAAAAAGGGGGGGAGGGTAAATATTGCCTCTCCCTGACCTTGAAATATTACCCACTGAAATTTCTCTGTAGATTTTATAAGCACTATTTGTTTTGGTGCTTTTCTTGGATCTTTTTTGGAGTGGTTGTGGAAGAAGCTGGACTGTACTAATTCCTCCTATTTCATTTTGGCTGTTGCCCAAGATCCACTTTGTTTTGTATCTACAGAACTTAGAAAAATGCATTGTCTATACTATGCCTTTAAATAGCTAATTTATCCCTCCTATGACAAACTTTCTTTAAGCATGTTTTCCTCTGCTAAATTTTCTGTTTTCCAAAGAGATATTTTTTGTAACCTATCCCTATAGCTAATAAAGATTTGTAAATCAGACTGTACTCTACACATCATCTCCTTTGTTTCTCATGTTCTACTTCTTTCTGATTTGTATTACTTTGCACAATTCCTTACAGTAGTCAAGAGCCTAATCTCACATAGATAGCTAATTTTGAAATGGCACTCCCATTATTAATTACTAATTTCCTGTCATTTTTGACTCTATAAAGTTGCTTAGCAGTGGCCTTATTCAGAATTTCTTTGCTGTTTTCTTCACAGAAACAAAAGCCAAATCTTAGATATTGAAGAGATCTTAGATGTCATCTGGTCCAACTCATACCTAAACAAGAATATCCTCTGATACATACATAAGTGGCTATCCATCTATGAATATTTCCAGTGAGGGAAACATATTGAGGCAATCAGCAATGTTGTATGGATATCTATACTACACAATGCAATCTTTGATTATAGTTAGCTTTCTTGAATGCAAAATCACATTGCAGAGATGGCAGCTGTTTTCCTATGAAATCCTTTATGCATCCTATACCTTTGCAAATATTTATAAATCCTGTTATAAAAGGATTCAAAAAGAATTTACCCAAAGGATCCTATATCTGTACTGGAAACTCTTAGTACATTCAAAGTATGATTTGATTTCCAAAAAGAAAAGAAAAGAAAGATATTAACCTTCACATTCTTGAAATATCCCTACCTCATAAAGCATATGCATGTATATAGCATTTAACTGTTCTATTTGTTGAACCACTGAAGTGTAAGTAATAAAAGAATACCAACCTTACTCCATAGGCATTAGAATTGTACCCTAAGCTGAAATATCATTAAAAAACAAGTTTTGTAAGTTTTTTTTTAAATTATAGAATCAATTTTGAGTAGCAAAAAATCTATAGTGTCATTTTCGGGGGAATAACTTATTGGGGTAAGGATGGTGGTGATTATGTAAGAAGAAGCAACTGCAGAAATATTAAGTAAGTTTATGTTTCCCTCTGACATAAAATGTTACGATGACCAGAATCTCTACTTGCTGGAAGAAATGACAATGTTTAGTGATCTTTTTTTAATTCTCTATTTAAAAAAAACACTTTCACTAGAAGATGACAGGTGTATTTGTTAAAATTTTGTGAAGTGATTCTAGCTGTCTCATTTTTCATGGATAAACATGATTGTTTACAGTCAAGCATATCTGTCTAAAGTTTTGTAAAGTGTGATCCTAATATTTTCCATAATGGAAAAAAAGCCCTACATATTAAAATGTCTATCTAAAAATTATTCATTTTTAAATACTTTCCCAATTACATGTAAAAATTTTAGCAATCCTTTTTTTTAAATTTTGAGTTTCCAATTCTCTTGCTCCCACTTGTCCCTCTTTTTGAAAAAGGTGAGATTATGCAAAACATATTTCCATAGTGGCCATGTTACAAAAGAAAATACAAACAAAATAAAGCAATAAAAATAGAAAAAGTTAAAAAAAGAGTATTCTTCAATCTGCATTCAAAGTTCATACTTCTGTCTCTGGAGGTAGATGACATTTTTCATCGTGGGTCCTTTGGAATTCCTTGGATCATTTTCTTGATTTCACAAGTGATCATCCTTACAATATTGCTGGTAATGCACACAATATTCTTTTTCCTGGTTCTGCTCATTGTATTTTCAGTTCATCACATAAGTCTTCCCAAATATTTCTGAAACCATCCTGCTTATTGTTTCTTATAGCAAAATATTAATCCATCACAATTATAAAACCACAGCTTGTTCAACCTTCCTCAGTTAATGGATATTCCCTCAATTTCAAATTCTTTACCACCACAGAAAATAGCTGCCATAATTATTTTTTGTATGAATAATTGATCTTCAGTTTAAGAAACACTTTACTTGTAGTTATTGTGATAAAAACTACCCTCATTTTTATCCTACCATTCTTAACACTTCTACGTTTTCTTCCTTCTTTCATCCTTTATCCTTTGAGCTCTATTTTTGACCTGTTACCTTTTTATTTTCTCCATTTTCTCCCTTCTCTCCCACAATCTTGTGGATTAAACTATCAACTTTGTGTTGAATAAATATATAAAAGTAGGGAGTATGCATGAGATTTTTACTGATAAAGAATTCTCAGATAAAGAAAATTTATCAAATAATAAATATTAGAAATTTTCCTATGGCATTAAAGAGTTGTCCAGTGAACTAAGAAGTTAAATGATTTGCCCAGGGTTATAGAACCAATGAGAATATGGTATCTTGATCTCTTTCTTCAGATTTGACCTTTCTCCAAGTTCTAGACTGGCGTCTCCATATGCTCATTGGACATCTTTACTGCAATACCTTTACATTACCTCAAAATTTCAAAATTCATTATTGAAAGTAACTACACAGAGAGGCTTCTGGGAAGATGGCAGAACAGGTCAGAAAATTCCAAGGCTCAAGGTTTTCCCCTTCAAAAGAGATAAAATAGTACCTTAGAGCGAACAAAGTGTAGGGTCAAAATAAATAAGAATAAGGCTATGACAGAGGTCTTCTTGGGACAGTTTGAGAAAATCAGAAGAAATATCCCAGGATGAGATTTCGTCCCTCTGAAGAGCAAACACTTTCAGGCTAGGTTCCCCTTTAACAAGTGTGCAAACTGCTTAAGCGAAGTGGCAAGTCCTGGGGTGAGTTGGTTTGAAAGGCTGCCCCTGCCACTGCAACTCCACACACACACACACACACACACACATCGCTCCCTGAGTTAGGAGGGGAGTTGGGCATCTGGGCCCAGGAAGATGGAAAAAACCTCTGTGGATAAGGAATGTTCGACCCAGCTGTGCAGTGAAGAACACTGGGTTGAGAAGGAATCAGCACACACCCGGTGAGTACAGAAACAGTGGGGCAGAATGCACCTGGCTGTGGGAACTTACTTCAGGTTGGAAGGTTGGCTTTGGTTCAAGGCTAGAAGGAAGATCTGGGGCTAAGAGGCACCATTTCCCATACCCCAGGGGCTAGAGGTGATTACAAAAATTAATCCATTACCACAAAAATGCACAGGCAAAGCAGAAAGAATCCAATGATAGAAAGGTATTATGAGAACAGAAATGACCAGGGTTCATTTTCAGAGGAGGAAATTGAAGTAAAGAAACCCCCAAAGAGTAAAATCAAATGGTTACCTGCCTCCCAAAATGCATAGAAAATCTTAAAAAAAGACTTTAAAAATGAAATGACAGAGATGGAGGAAAAAAAAACAACAACAAAAAAAGAATAATCCAAGAAAAACAAGAAGATAATGAAAGGAAAGTCAACCAATTAGAAAAGGAGATCCAGAATTTTAAGGAAGAAAATGATATATTGAAGCTTAGACTTGGGCAAAGTGAAGCCAGCAAAATTATAAGAGATCAAGAAATAAGTAAAATATGAATAATGAAAAAAAGAAGAGAAAGTGAAACATTTTATAAGAAAAACAACAGATTTGGAGAACAGATCAAAAAGAGAAAACATAAAAGTAATCAGGCTAACTAAAATTTATGATAAAAAACCTTGATATAATAATATAAGAAATAATTAAAGAAGATTGTCCTGAAGTACTAGAACAAAGGGAGAAAGTAGAAATAGAAAAAAAATCCATTGATCACCACTTAAAAGAGACCTTTTGAGGAAAACTTATATGAATATCATATTCAAATTCTGAACCTCCCCCCCTCAGCTCAAGGTTTAAATATGGAAATAAACAAGAACAAAACAATTTAAATGTGATGATGCTGATAATAATTAGATTGATGATAATAATTAGATAATTAGGTGTGATGCTAATTAGAATCACACAAGACCTACCAGAAGAAACATTAAAGGATCACAAGTCTTGAAATACTGTATGTTGAAGAGCAAAAGAATTAGACCCCCAGACAGAAATATCATATCTAGGAAAATTAAACATAATTCCGAAAGAAATAAATGGATATTTGATCCATTTTTGATCCAACTGTCAGACTTTCAAGACTGTTAAAAAAACTGAACTTAATACAAGATTTGACATATAAAAGCCAAGGGAAATATAAGGTACATACCAAGGAGTAATTATAAGGGATTCAATAAGGACAGGCTTTTACTTTTTATATATGTAAAACATATGTCTAAGATTGTTATTAATAATTGGGTAGATCATAAGGAAGATTGGGGTAAACCTGAGTATAATATGAATTTAAAAAGTAAAACCATTAAGGAACAGCTAAAAAGAGTAATAATTAGATACAAATGTAGTACAAGAGGAAAAATTGATACAGAGGAGTTTGTTGAGGGAAGAGGGCTGGTAGTTCTGGTAACCTACTTTCATCAGGAATGGGTTTGAGAGGGAACAATACATCTATAATTAGTATAAAAGTCTTCTAAATTCAGAAGAAATAAAATGGTAGGGGTATATAGAGTGGGGAGAGGACAAGGGAGGGATCATTAGAAGGAAGGGTGAGGGAATAGATTAAAGGGGGCTACAGAAGGGTGTTTGGACTTATGGGATTGGAAGGACAGAGGTGGGGTCTTTGGAAGGAGGTAGGCAAGTAATAGGAGGCCAAGGCAGTGGGTAGAAATTAAGTAGAGGAAGGCAAGAGGGATAGGAAACGAGATATGCACAAAGAGAAAAACAAAGATAAGGTGTACAATTTGTTTGAGAAAGTATATGTCTATATATGTATATATGCATGTGTGTATGTATGTGTAGGAGAAACATATCCAAACTTAATTGTAACCTTGGGAGGGGAGGGAAAAAAATAGGAACAAAGTAAAAAAGTGCACAGCATAGAACTAAAGAAAACTTACAAGGATGCAAAGAAAAGACGGACAGTTCTCAACACAAAATGTATTATTTATTTACAGGTTTTCTTGAAAATTTATCGTTACACATTTTGAATCCTCTCTGATGTTCTGCTATGTACACAACATGCTTTTTTCCCCTTTCTTACTTTGTATTTGTCTCAATATTTAAGTTTATGATATTTTTTCTGTTTCTTTTCTCTAGTCTGTATTTGTATTCTGGTGTTTGAGATTCAAATAGAATTTTAAAAAAAGAAAGTAACTACATTGAAAAAAATGATGGATATTTTATTGTAGGGAAATAACACTAAGACAAAAGAGTGTATGTAAACTAAGGTTTTTATTTCTTTTAAAAAACTCATATATATATGTATATGAATACATACATTGGTAGTAATAGAGTGATGTACCTTAAAGTCCATATGGCATATATGTGTGTCGTATGTACACAAATACACACATATGTACATGCACACATACATGAATATAAAACAATCCATACACATATATGTGAAATATGTGGTAAAGTGTATTTTACGCAAGCTGAATGTCTAGAAAAATATACTTCATGACATGTTAAATATGAAGTCACATCTATATAATGTGTGTAGTTTTGGTTTTTTAACCTGAAATAGAGCAATGATTATCACAGTGTATATTTGTTTTCACAATGACATCCTTGATTAGCTTCATTTATTTAATTAATGTTTATCTTAGGATGAGTTGTTAGTGATATTTAAGGGTTAGATTGAGTGGGAAGATAAAGACATAAAGAAACATTATAGAAATATATGGAAAGTCAAGAACTCATGATCAACCATCCCATAGAATGGAAATTGATTATGAGGCCCATTATGCCTTTGCATCAACAAATACTTGAAGAAGGCTATAAAACCCACAAAATAGAAGAGGGAGAAAGTTGGCAATAGTTGTGGGCAAAGTAATAGGTTAGATTTGTGGGAATTGTGTGGGGAAAGAAGTTTCAAGTGTTCTATCTTTGTTTCCATTTTGTTATGTCATGTCATGAAGTACACTTTTCTAGGCATTCATTTTGTTTCTATTTTAAGTGTTCTGTAGTAAAAATACTTGAACAGATAGATAATGATCTGGGTCTACAATTGACTAGACAAAAGTAAGTGGTTTGTTTTATGTGAAAATATATTGTGATTTATATGATCCAAAGTTCTCCTAGAAACAGTCACATCTTTTGCCAGTGCTCTTGGGATTATAGAAGTTACCAGTTTTGTTTTTGTCTAGTTCTTTGTCTTTACTTGATAAAAGATGATTAAATCTCCAGCAAGTGTCAGCAAATCTCTGCTTGTGTTTTTCTTTATATGACTACAAATTATGGAATATTAAAATCTCTAAGAAAGAAAAATTATAGGTAACACAAAGAGCAATGGAAAAGGAAATGTGGACATTTGTAATGGAATTAATATATAAGGAAAGAAGAAGGAACTTTAGAAAAGGCAAGAAAAGGAAGGACAATAAGAGAGGGAAAGGAGAATGTGGAATATGAAGAATCCAAAAACTTGTTACCAAATCCTAGAGAGAAGAAAATGTGTAGCAGTAAGTGATCACAACAGGTGCAAATGCCTCAAAGAGGTCAAAAGGGATGAGGATGAAGAAATACTCATTAATTATGGCAATTAAGAAATCAGTGGCCACACCATCAGAGAGAGAATTTCTATTGATGAGATCATACATCTGTTTGAAGTACCTATGAAACCTGTGAGCAATTTTATCAGCTGATGTCTCTTGGGTACAACTAAAAATTAGCCATCCCTAACAAACTCAATTAAGTTTTAAAGTACTACTTTTTAAAGTTTTACAAAGTCTTTATTTTTTAGGCTTATTCCTTCTCTCTCTGGCTTGTTCCTCAATGTTGGTGGAATAGAGCTGATCACCAACCTTCAGATACTTCAACATGATTTTAAATGATAAAGAGGCCAAAATGTGTTCTCTGACTTAAGTGTGTGTTGAGGGAACCAAACTTATTACGCACATGTTGCCTCCCAGGTTCCAGTTTCAGATCTTTTAAGTCATGTGCATAGCTTTTATCTGATTTTTCTTCAAAAGTCTTTACATCATTCCAGATTTAGATCCCATTATTTGGGGAGTATTTGATAAAGAATGCTCTACAAGCATTACCTTTTGGTTCCTCCTTGTTACCATCCTCTTGATATATACTGATTGCATTCTGGCTCTGTAAATAAAAGTTCTGAATTCAGAACTCATTTGGCTTCTAATTCAGTGTGCCCTATATCTTTTGAAACTCTACACTGGTCTTTTTTTCATATATAAATTCACAGGGAGAAGCATAAGAAAACATATTCTATAATCACTGTCTCTTATTCTCTCAGTCTCTGTCTCTCTCCCTCTCCTCCTCCCGTCTCTGCCTCTCCAGATCTGCTTCTCTTTTTATCTGCCTGCTCACTTCTTCCTTCCTCCCCACACCTCAGTCTCTGTCTCTGTCTCTCTCCCCCTCTGTCTTTCTGTCTCTCCTCTTCCTCCTCTTTCTCTGTCTCTATCTCTCTGTATCTTTGTCTGACTCTGTCCCTTTTCATTCTCTTCCTCTTCTCCTTCCCTTTCATTTTATCTCTTCTTCTCTTAACTCTTAAGCCAAAATATGAAGATTTAAATGTTTTCTACTCTTTCAGACAATACCATTTCTGATTTGAGCCAGCCATGAAGTCTGGTGTTTCATGCGTTAGTAAGAGGAGTTTCAAGTTCCACACTTTGTGGCTGGTTTGCTTCGTTTGGCAAATGGCTAAATTATGGCAGTCAACAGGTAATAGAGCTGCTATAGACCTCAACTTTTTTCAAATCAATTCTGTTATTGTAATGTAAATGTTTCTATAAACCTGAGTCCTATTTGAGGCTCCAGTAATAAATGGCTGTGGACAATTTTATTCTCATACTGCCCCAGGGAGACTAAAGGCAGAGGGGCATTACAAGGTTTCTAAAAAGTGAGTCAAAAGAATGAAAATATAATGAAGCTAAAGAAATTCTTTGTTCTACCCTTTGAATTTGCTTTTAGATAGGGAGAAAAGAAACCAGTGTACATACGAAACATGAGAAATCTGCTGTATAATTTGCTTTCATTTAATATAAAATTAGCTAAAAATCACATTAATGAGGTGTTATCATTTAGGCTTCCTACAGTTCTTATGATTCCTCTCATGAATACTGGTTTGAATAGCACTTTAAAATTGCAAAGTGTTTTATGATCTTTTATATTGCTTAATTATTCTTTACTGCAGTCCTTGAAGTTGTCAATAGTCACATAAAAATGTCCTCAATCACTATTGATTAGAGAAATTCAAATTAAAACAACTCTGATGTACCTATTAGATTGACTAACAAAAAAAAAAGAAAATGACACATTTTTTACAGGGATGTGAACAAATTGGGGCACTGTTGCACCATTGGTTGAGTTGTGACCTAGTCCAACTATTCTGGAAAACAATTTGGAATTATACCTAAGGGTTATAAAACTGTACCTGTCCAGCAATGCCACTACTACGTTTGTATCCCAAAGAGATCAAGAAAGTAGAAAAGTCCTATGTGCACAAAAATATTTCTAGTAGCTTTTTGTGTGTGTGGCACAGAATTTGAAATAGAGGGGATGTCCATTAACTGGGGAATGAATGACCAAATAGTAATATGTCATTGTTTTGGACTAATATTTTGTTATAAAAATGACAAGTAGGATGGTAGAAATACCTGTGAAGACTTCCATGAACAGATGGAAAACCAAGTGAGCAGGACCAGAACACTGTATGCAGTAACAACAACAGTGCAAGGTTGATCATCTGTGAAAGAGTTAACTACTCTGATGAAAACAATAACCCAAAACATTTTCAAAGGATTTGTAATAAAACCAAAACATAAACAAACCAAAGCATGCTATCTGCCTTCAGAGAGAGAGAGAATGATGAATTCTGAGTTCACGCTGAAGTATACTTTTAAAACTTTCTTTATTTTCTTATCTTTGTTTTCTTTTGCAATATATCTAATATAAAATATGTTTTTCATGACCACATGTATATTCAATATAAAATCACTTGTCTTTTCAAGAAGGTGAGGATGGACAAGAGAAAAAGAGAGAATTTGGAACTGAAAATAAAAAAAGAAATGAATGTTGAAATGTGTATACATAATTGGGAACTATTTTAAAAACCAAAATATATTTTTAGAAAGTCCTTGAAGTGTAAGGCAATTTAATTACACATATTTTATAGGAGAAGGAAGTGAGTCACATAGAGGTCCAGGATGTTCATGATTATTCAATGAGTCTGGTCAGGATATCTGTGAGAATGATGGCTACTTGAAAAATGAAAAGCTAGGGAGAATTTCATATCTATTTTGAAATCATGATTATCTGGGGCATAATTAAATATGCTAGTCATTTCTTTTTTAGATAATCTATAAATTTCTGTTGACATACTTCTATGTCCTCAATTTGATGTCAATATTTTAAAGCATTCAGATACATGAAGGATTAAGGATGTCAATACTTCCTCATCCTTTTCCCTTTACTTCTTTTTTCTTTCTCACTTTTTTCTTCTCATTTTTTTGCTTCTCCTTTCTTTTATATTTCTTGCTTATACCTCTATTTAGTTCCTATGGTCTTCCTCTATGTATGTCACTATGAGTTCCACTGGTGTAGTGGACTTTCCCTTTATTTCTCTTGATATCACAAGCGTACCATCAGACTTCTCTGTATACCTACTCTACTTCTCTTTACCATCTTCACCGTTATGAAATTCCTCCATGATATTTTTTACTCCTATATTAATTTGGAGTTCCTCATTCTTTTTTATTTTCATTTTTATTTTTGCTGCATCCTGTAACACCTACAGTGCATCTTTCTGTTATTCTCTGTGGTATCAATTTTGGAGATAGATATAGAACATTGATATCAGAATGATGTTTGCTTTTTAATTCATGGGAATCAATTGTTAAGATCATTAAATTAGTTCTGCAACTTCTCCACGGCAATCCAGCCCACTCACTTCTCTATGTTTAATTCTGAGCCTAACTCTATTTTTTCTCTCAGATCACATGATGATGGACAAGGGAAATATATTGATTACCCAAACACACACACACACACACACATTGTTCAGCCTTGGGCAGGAGGTCAATCTTCCTTGGGAGGTCAGTCCAAACCCCTCTCTCCCAGGATGCTTCAAAATGTTCTAGAGTTTGCAATTAGCAAAGAGTCATCCCCAAATAGTAGCTTCTGGAAGCCCTCACAACCGTCAGGGAATACCTTTTAAGACTGGGTTTTTACTATATCTGCTCATCATTGTGCTGAGTACTTCTGGTCAGAATACATCTTCCTGTTTTATATGTTAGATACTATATATGTGCCAAACTATTTATTGATGAACTTTACATCTGTTATTATATATTTCAAGTATGATCAAAATGTGTATGTGGGAGACACCATATTGAAAAAAGAGCCTTTGGTGTATATTTTGCTCCACTGAATCAGACTTTTCTTTCCATTTTAAAATCAACAAATAAGAACAAGATACAATATTCTCCTAATCTTTCAGTGAATTGTGAAATGATGATAGGTGAATTTAGCTTTCAGTAGTCTTCTTTTCCCTTGCCTTATTGAGGATGCCCTCATTAGTATATAGAACATATAAAGAGTTTGTATAAATGGGCAAGTAGGCATATACATCATGTTGACATTTAACTGTAATACATAAATACACAATTAGTAATTTTGATTTATTATATGGAATGTCAATAAAGAAGACTTTATGAAGTCTGATGGAAAACAGTATTACTAATTTGTGGAAACAGGAAAGGCTTACTGGTGGAGGTACATTTAAATTGAGTTTTAAAGTACTTGTGTTCCATGGATGAGAATACCCAGGAATCCTTAGATGTGCCAGCAGTGCTGGCAGTGTTACAGCGGGCTGCAGAGGAAGGTCTAAGGGGACCTCTATCTCACTGGACTCCTTAGAGTTGATTGTTTCTAGTCTGTCTAATTGGAGTGAACAGCCATATCATTCTGTCTCCCCAGTAGCTTAGGGTAGAGTATGGGCAGCTTTAGGCTGTAAAAGGGCCAAAAAGAAGGAATAGATTATAATGCATTATGAATACTAATAAAATGAATATGAAATTTATTAAGTAAACAGTGGAGAGTCACTGAAGATTTTTGAATAGACAAATAACATGACTGATTTTGAGTTAAATCAATTATGCTGACATTCTTATGAAAGACAAATTAGAGAGGAGTAACAAAGTACAGGAGGGGAAATGAATGAGTTAAGGGGCTACTGAAATTGTCCAAACAGGCCATTATCAGAGCACTTAGCAGGATAGAGCCAGTGGAAATCTGGCGTAAATGGGGGCATATGCAGGAGATGTTTTAATGGTTTAGTTGACAGGAAACAGAGATTAATTTGCTACGAAAGGTGTAGGAAAAGGAACAACTGAGTACCACCCCGATTTTACAAATAAAGGAGAAAAGGTAAATGATTGTACTATTATAAACAAGCAGGACAAAATCATTACAGTAGGGGATAAGGAGAGTTTGTTGCAATAGAGTCCAAAATGAAAGGACGTTGCGGGATGTGTTAACAAGGAGAGCATAGAATAGAAAGGGTCCTCAAAGGCAATCACATCCAACACTGTCATGATACAAAATGAGAGAACCCAGGGGCTTAAGTGATTTGCTCAAGCACATAGGTAGACAGATTCAGAGAGAGAATTTGAACCCACATTTCATGATTTCAGAGCCAGAGTCCTTTGAACTATAGATTTGGTCAGGAATGAACATTTTGGAGTGATTTCATGCATGGTGGAATTAAGCCAGTCAAAAGAAAAGATCTACCTATTTCTTCTCTTCCTTTTCCTTCCCCCTTTCCCTTATTAGTCAATTTCTTCCTTCTTTCTTTCTTTCTTTCCTTTCTTTCTTCCTCCAGCAACAAAGGCCAACACATAACCTGACTTTTCAAAGTGTTTTTAATTAAAGTCATAATAATCTTATTGTTGTATCAGTAGGGTAGGTTGCTTTCTGTCATATCAAGTTATATTTTGCAATGGGGCATGCAACATCATTCATTCTCAACATCATTACTATGTCCATCAAAATATGTATCAATATGACATATGGCATATCCAAACTAGGTACAGTTCTTATCAAAATACCAAAATCAGAAGAATTTGCAGTTATTTGAACTTCATGTATGGCACATTAATGTCCATCAAACATAGCATATTTCAGCAGATAATTATAAAGGGCAAAGAACTCTAAATGAATTTTAAATAGCTTCTTCCAATCATTAAGTACAGCTACCACATCTGTATTTTGTAAATGTAAAATACTGAATGCTCACAAGTCCACTCTTCAGAGTAGTTTTTATTGGTGATTCATCTGAGCCTCATTTCCTAGCTGGAAAACACAACATAACCCTATTTGGTTGGATGGTTATTAATCCTGTAATTGTTCATGGCATGCCAGGAATAATTCAGCTAATTATCACAATATGTCTTACTTTGCCATGCTTCTGTACGTCAAAATGTCCTTTGCATGTATTGTGAAAAACTCAGACTCTATTTAAATTTTAGATATAATAATTGATTACAAGCTCATAAAATAATAGAAAATTACATGGGGGTGGGAAGGGTTATCCTGCACACAGTGTCTCTTGGCCTAAATAGTACTTGACAAATTATATCTCTCTAACTTTAATGAATCTATGACTACCATTCTCTCAAAAGAACATGTTTAGCTGAATATTATTTTCCTTTAGGGTCACAACAATATAGGCTGGATTGTATTTCCACATTGGAAAGAAAATATGATTAAAAGTATAATCAACATCTTGGAATCTCCATTTCCTTTTATAGTTCTATTCTACTGTGACTCCAAGATGCCTTTCCTGAGTCATCAAGCTATCACCTTACTCCCTTTAATAACTTTGCATTTATTTGCATATGTCCCACATTTACTCTGAGACAGTTAGATAGTATGGAGGATAGACCAATGTTCAAATTCTTTCTCAGTCATATAACAATTTTGTGACTGTTAGTAAGGTAGTTTACCTTTGCCAGTCTTATTTTTCTGATCTATAAAATGGGGATAATAATGACAAATACCTCATAGGTATGCTGTGTGCAACATATAGATGATGTATGTAGAGCATTTTGCAAACTTTAAGTTGCTAAATATTAATATTATTAGTCCTGTACTACTAATCCTGTAAATGTTCATGACACACCAGGAATAATTCATCTATTTATTAAATGTCTTACTTTGTCATGCTTCTACGTCAAAATATCTTTGGCATTTATTGGGAAAAATACGTACTGTATAACTTTATACATAAAAATTGATTACAAAGTCATGAAGAAACAGAAAATTACATGGGGTGGAAATAAGTTATCTACTAAAGTATTTATTAGCCTATACATTTTGACAAGTTGTATCCCATTGATTTTAATGAATCTATGACCACCATTCTTTCCTGGTTTTTCCCCAGTGGAGTATAGTGTTAGATCCTTGGGAGGGATGGCCATCTTGTTTTTAAATTTGTATTCTCAGCACTAGTGCCTCTCACGCAGGAAACACTTAATAAGCTCTTCTTGATTAATTGACAGAGGAACAAAATTGGTTTCTATACAACCATTAACATTCAGATGAAATCTGTAGCTGGATACAAATATTATAATGATGTATATAATAACTACAGTGCCCATAATTAACACAATTAAACGTATTTAAGGTTCAGCTATGATTGAATAAATTCAAGTACAGAATCTTACCAAGTGTAATGACATATGTAAAAATTATTCCTAATTCACAACAGATCATTTTTGTTCTCCATTTAAATGGAAGAAGTGATAACCGTTTTACAACTCTGCGTCTATTTCATCCTGTTCTTTTCCAACATGTTATCCACAAAAGAAGGTGTTGTTGCTAGATAACTGTAAGATTCTTTAACTAGTGGTTTTTTTTTTTCTTTTTCAACAGTCAGTTTTTAAATATTTCAAGAAGGAAAGAGGTGATGATAGGGGGCTCCTTGGAAAGGTTTTGTGGAGGAAATAAGGTACTAAGCTCTACCTTGAAGAAAGCTAAGGAATTTGTGAGGCAGAGGTAAGGAGAGAGAGCATTGTAGCTATAAAGCAACACTTTTTCTAACTGATTTTATTTTTTTTAAATGCTACTTGGTGGATTTAACCTATTTTTTTACTTTATAGTTTTTCCAAGAAATTTGAGAACCGTATTATGATTTAAACTTTTTAATTCTTTACATTCATGTATCTGAAATACATAGTCAAAAGGCATTTATTAATTTTAAATTATTTAATAATGTCTTACTGTGTGCTAAGAACTGTGCAAAGGGACTCAGACATCTCTTCTTTCTATGAGTACACTCATGCAGATGGGTTCAACAAGTATGCAGGAGGATCTAAATTCCAATTCTACCTCTGATACTGTCTGTGTGACCTTGAACAAGTCATATAATATCTCTGAGAGTGAGGGTAGTCACTGGGAAAATTGGGGACTGGACTAGATGGCCTTTAAGATCCCTTCCATCTTTAAATATTTGATCATATGATTTTATCTAGTCCCAAACTCTTCTGAATGATTCTGAAGTGTCTATTTAGTTCCTGATGTCCAGAAGAAATTCATAGTTTTATAAGGGTGGCCGTATGATATCTTAGACTTTGCACACATCTTCTGAAGCCCTGTGTCAATAGGGATTCTCATGTAGTTTTAGAGGCTTGTCTGACTCTGCCTGACAAGACTAAGCTCTCAGAGGAAACTGCTTTGAGAGAGTTGACTATAGAGTTGCTCCAGGAAGCATGACGTTGAGATACTAATGAAGCCTGTTTTGGCTCTGGCCTCCATTTAATTAAGGAAAAATACTGGTCCACCAAAATTCCCTGGACTCTGAATCATTATTTACATACACTTCTGTTCCTGTCCCAGGGTATTAGGAGAGGGTTTAGGGCTCTCTGATGTGGCCAATGAGGGGTTCTGGTAGACTTGGCTACAGCATCAGCTTTGGTTTAGGCATTTCCCACAATGCACAGAACAGATAGTAGGAGAAAACTCTAGTAAAAAACAAACAAAACGACTTTGGTTTCCTTAAATACAGCCCTAGAGATTTATACGGTACTGTATCTTGGTATCCTTTAAGTGCCATTTTAAATAAAGACCACAAACTTCAGAAGAAGGGAAAGGTCATTGAGGAGTTCTGGCAAGGTTAGGGAATTACATAACTAAAAGGGAAGAAGTAAATGGCATTGTATGACCAAAATAGAATTTTAAAAAATTATAACTGTTCTGTACATGTCTTACTCTCTTGAAGTATTCTTTGAAAGCTCCAAAATTTCTTTACATAAATGCTAGTGCAAACTGCAAGTTTTCCTCTAATTTAAAGTAGAAATTGAATGCACAGAAAAAAGGTATTTGAAATCATAAGTCATGAAGATCACACCCATTTTCAAATTAGTGAAAAATAATTGGACTGTATGGTGAAGGGATATAATTTTTATCTAGAGGCCATGAACTTTAGCCTTGTGGGGGGGATTTCCCCTTTAAATTATTGAAATTTAGCTTGAGTTATTTCTTTCCTTGTAAACATGTTAAATAATTCTTTTATAGTATAGTTCTCTCTAAGTATATCTAGGTTTTGCCATATTCTTATTCATCTATTCTCTAAAGACTTTGAAAAGTTATCTGTAATAAAATATGTTTCTACAGATGCTTTAAATTCCCATTAAAGTATAGGTGTCTGCTTACTCAGGGGGTAAAAAGATCCTTTGGCAATTATAAAAGAAAGATCACAGTGTTTTCCTAAATGTTTCGAAAGAGTAAGCTGTAGGTGTCTGGACAATAATTTGTCTTACAAAAACTGCACATGTTCATGTAGTCTTCTCATAAGCCTGTAGGTGCTGGCTGCATCTGTCACTAACTCCAACTCAATATTTGCTTTCAATCATTTCTAACCCAAGAGGCCTGGACAATACAAACCTAATTTGAAGGCTAACAAAATTGTTTTCTCCCCCCGTATTTCAACAAGTCATATACGTCTTATCGAGGTGAAGGTCTTTATTGTCTCTGCTATCTGGCAGCTGATATTTTGTTTCAGCTTTTCAATAATAGTGCAACAACTGCTGTACCTGAAGACACAACACTTTTGTGCTGCCCAGTTTGTAAAGCAGCATGTACTTTACCCTTTGTCTGTCCAGCATTCTCACTGAGATTTCCTTCGACACATAAAAAGAGAAAAACACAAGTGATGTGCTATAGAGGGGGAAAAAAGATAATAGGCCTAAGTTGGTAATTTAATCAGAACAGTGACCGCTTTTGTAGATGTTCTTTTGTTAATTGGATTAGTTTTCATTTGCAGAATGCAATGAGGAGCTTCTCACTGTCTTCTCCATGAATAGGTTATAAAATTGAATATACTGGATTATAACCTAGCAGGTTTTTATGCTTGCCAAAATAAATTGTGGAAAGGCTAATGGCAGATAGAGATAGTTTGGTACCGTCTTGAAGATAGAGTGCTAAGAAATTGGGTCCATCACTGTCATTTTTCTCAGAAATTCCTCTCATCTGTCACAACACAGTAGTTATGAAAAATGAAACCATAAATTCAATTTAGAGGGCAATTTGCAGCTAATCTTTGGAGTAATTCCAGTGTGAATAATGCAGCAATTTGGATGCATGGTCAGTCAATTCAGCCTCTGATTTATTAGAATTTAGAAATTTTTCTTTCATTAAGGATAATTACCCAACAAGAGAAAATTATTCCTTTAAAATTATCTACCTTCACATCTGTGGTCTCAGATCCGAAGAAGTTTACAACTATTATTTAAGCTTACTTCACACACATATACACACACGCATACACATGTAAGTTTTAAAAGAGAGGGTAAGTACTTACATTTTGAAATGTATCTCTTTACAGCACATATGTAATCTGATCAGCTCAAGTTTGTGCCTGCTTTTCTATGACTCCCATTAGAGTTAACATTCTGAATATCTCAGCAGAAGGACGCTGGAATTTGCTATTGATTTTTCACACTTCTTACACCTTGAAGAATGCATTAAAATCTAGCTGAAGCAAGAGTGACAATTTTTTTTGTTCCTGTCTAAAAGTCAAATTTATTATCTGAGTCTTTTCCTGGTTATTAAACCTTGCTTTTTAATACAGCAATGTGTCCTGAGTGGTACCTATACAAATATTTATTTACATACTATGTTGCTCAGCATTTCATTATAAATTGTACATATAGTAGAAATGTTTACATGCAAGTTTACTATACAGTTTTTTTAAATCTACCCAACTCTCTTTCTAAAGTTTAGAGTTGGCCATTTATGCAAGTATCACATCTCTCTTTGAATTCTTATTCTTCTACTTTTTTTTCTCTTAGAAAGCAGCCATATCAATCCTCCAGATTTTGTATTGTTTCACTTAGCAGTGATAGTATGTTAGTTCTTAAGCATAAATAATGCTATTCAGTCCTAGCATTCATTAAGGTGAATAAAACACTTAAGAAGTGAGTGATGTTGCCAAAGTCACTGCCACTAGGTATATTATATAATGTGAGAACAAGGAGCAAGCCCAGTTAAACATATCATTGATAGAGCCTTCCCAGCAACGCTATAGTTTTGATGGCACATCGTTATATACAATGTATGTTCAATTGAAAGTGAATAAATATTACAATGGAATTTTCTCAGAGCATGTATACTTCAGAATTTTTTTCTCTTATAGCCAGTTATATTTGGCAACTGGTAGGTGTGATCACTGAACATAATTATGGGCCAAAAGAAAAAAAATAACATTATTTTCAGCTATTCCCATGTAAGTGACAATGGCTGATGATGCTGTGAATAAATGAGAGACTATGAAGGTTGTTGTGGATTTTTTTTCTGATTGCTCTGAAAATGGACATCTTGGTTTCAGTGTGCTTACGCCACCTTTTCAGGTTTATTAGCAGAAGATGGGTATGCTTTGCTTCATGGAAATTTAATGCCCTTGAAAATAAAGCTCATCACCCTTCATGAATTCTGAAGAGATTTGTTTTTATGTAATCCCTGCTTACCTTCAGAATTTGTGTCTAGCTATTGTCTCTGGACATGCGAAAATGTATTCCAAGATTGAACTTCACACATACAAAATGGTGAGAGAGGAAAGAGTATTTATTCATGAGTGACTTAGCCCCATCCACAGCAATTTTTCACCTGCCATGTAAAAAAGGTCAACTGTGCTATTAGGTGACATTGCAAAACTATTACAGTCCAATACTTCCCTCCTCCCCAAGTAATGTGACTTTAACATTTCCCTAATTCAAAGTTATAATTAAAAATGTTGCCTTCAAAATTCACTAACTACTTCAAAGTATATCTCTAATTCTGCCCTAATCATTTAAAAGCTAACTAAAGAAAGAAAACAAAGGAGGTGCCTGTCATTTGGGATAGGACTAAACAAATTGTAGTATCTGAATTCAGTGGGATAGTATTGTGCTCTTAGAAATGTCAAATACAAGTAAGTCAAGGAACCAGAAGATGACTTGCATGAATTTATGTAAAATGAAGTAATAAGAACAGGGAAAATACTCAATGGAAATAACAATAGAAAAGTAGTAAAATTAATCTTTCTGAATGCTATATAATTATAGCAAACAATCATGGCCCAAGAAAAGTGATAAGAAAAAATTACCTTCCTCCTTTCACTGGAGAGGTAGAAGGTGAACACGGTTGTAGAATGTAGTTGTGGGATGTTCTATACAGTTTCAGTTTTTAATATGTGAGTTGTGGGCTTTTTCTTTGTTACAGTGGAAGGTGCATTGGGTATAAGGAATAAAGGTTGTCTCTAACCAACAAACATTTATTAAGTATCTACTATGTGCCAGAAACATGCTAAAAACTGGGGATAAAAATGTTCAAGCAAAACAAAGGAAACAAGCAAACAGAAAACAAAGAAGACTGTTCTTAACCCCATGAAGCTTACAATTTAATAGGAAAAGATAGCACACAAACGGAAGCTGAAAATTTTGTTGGGGTATCAGAAAATTGGACATGTGGAAAAGTCAGAGAACTCCTCCAAAGTGGTGCAGCTAGGCTAGAAATAAGGGGATGCCTGAGCTGATTTTCCTCCTTAAAGGAGGTTTGGAGTTCATGACCACACCCTCTACTCAAAGAGGCTAAGGGTAGTGATGACCTGGTTTACCAAAGACTGATGGGATCTTGCAGGATGATGGGACTATACAAATATGAGCATGGGATGTGGTGAAAAAGTCAGTCAGAGTGTTTTCAGGATAAGTGTGTAGGGGTAAAGGAAAATATTCAGAAATGACTATAATATTTAAAAATATTAATTTTAAAGGGATGCTATTATTGTCAATTTCATTATTTTGATTATATTCTTTCTATACCCAAATTATGCTTCTGTCCTTATCTCATCCTGGAATTTTCATTATGACCTGAGGCTTCTTTACTTGCCTGGCCATCATCCCCCTCCTAACTTTTCTTGTCTTCCAGACTAGGTGCCTTCATTTCTCCTTCTTTCGCCTGCTTTTCAGCTATATTTTGTGTGTTACATTCCCCTTGTAGAATGGAAGCTCCTTGAAGACAAGGCCTGTCTTTCTTTTTGCTTACATTTGTGTCTTCTAGTGCTTTGAACAGTGCCAATCACATAGTAAGTGCTTTATAAAATGGTCCTTCCTTCCCTCCTTCCCTCCTTCCTTCCTTTCTTGCCTCCCTTCTTTCCTTCCTCCCTCTCTCCCATCCTTTATCCCTCCATCCCTCCCTCCCTTCCTTCCTTCCTTCCTTCCTAAGGAGGAAGGACCTGTAACTTATAGTCTTAGATGACTTTCTAGGACTCTGAGAGATTATATAATTTGTCCAACATCACATAGGTCATATGTGAGTGGAAGGAATCTTAAAGCCTAGATTTTAGCTCATGTTTAGGGTCTCCCCAAAGTATGAAATAGAAAAGAATTCAATTTACAATATAAAGCAGATATAGTTTAGCTCTTTACACAGTTGATTCTCACAAGTGTGCATTACCAAGACTTAAAAATTTCCTCATTTAAAACTCCTATTATACTCTACTAGGAGTTGGGACTGAAAGATTTAATAATAGGATGCTCTTACCATGGAAATATGGCCAATGTCCAAGATTTGAGCACACCAGGAGCAATTAAACATCCATATTGATATTCTCACTCAAAATGTAACCAAAGAAATAAAGAACTTGTGGCTTAATAGGACAACTCATAGATTCTTCTCAGAGAAGCAAGTAAGAGAATTTGAAGAATTAGTATTGTGCTTCCAAAAGCAATTAGAAACATTATATGGAGCACTTAGTTAAATCCCATTGTATTGCACATATTGAATAGATGTAAATACAACATCACAAAGACAGTTAAAGCACATGCACCAACATCTCAGATAAGGTAGTCCAATTATATGAAGATCTTGAGAACACAATCTAAATTAAGTGTGTGTGTGTGTGTGTGTGTGTGTGTGTGTACAATCTAATAAACATGACCTCATATCTAGCCCGTGACTCTCTCCTGATCACCAGTCAACTAACATTTGCTAAGCATCTGTTGTATGTGAGGCATTGTATAAACTGCAGGGGTGAAAAGGAAGGCAAACAAGAAGTCACTCTCAAGGAACTCACAATCCATTGTAGAGGCAGCATGCAAACATTTATATATACAAAAACTATATATAGGATGAATCAGAGTTACTCAAATGAAGTAAGGCACTACAATTAAGTTGAATAAGAAAAGCTTTTCTGTAGAAAGTGGGACTTTTATCTAGAACTTGAAGGAAGTCAGAAAAGCTAGGAGGCAAATATGATCAGGGATAGAGTTCCAAGTATGGGAACAATCAGTAAATGTGTAGGGACAGCAAGAAGGCCAGTGTCACTAGATTACAGAGTCTATGGAGGGGAGGAGATGTAAGAAGACTGAAAAGGTAGGAAGGGGCCAGGTTAAAAACAACGCTGAAAGCTAATCAGAGGATTTAATTTTTATTTCTTTAGGGAATAGTGAACCATTCGAGTTTATTAAATGTGTGATACGACCAGACCTGCAGTTTAGGGAGAATATTTGGCAGCTGAGTAGAGAGGATGCAATAGAGGGGAGAGAGGTTTAATTCAAGTACATCATACAGGCTATTGCAAAAGCCCAATCATGATATGATGAGGGTCAGTACTACAGTGGAAGCAATGTCAGAGAACCAGAAGACGGCATATATGAGAGACTTTAGGAAAGTACAAACAACAGGACTTGATAACTAACTGGATATAGAGAAGAGGTAAGAGAAGTGAGGAGTTAAGCATGACACCTATGTTGCGAGCCTAGGTGACTGGGACAATAGTGGTACAACAGTAATGGAAATTTTAGGAAGCAAAGAGGGGGAGGGTTTGTTGGGAAATGTAATAAAAGTTCCATTTTGGACGTGCTGAATTTAAGATGTCTATGTCTATAGTTCAAGATGTTCAATAGGCAGTGACAATGAGAGACTAGAAATCAGAATAGAAGTTAAGACTGAAAAAATACATCGGGAAGTTATTTGTATAGGGATGATAATTGAAACAGTGGAAACTGATGAGATCGCTAAGTGAAATAATTTAAAGGGAGAAGAGAAAAGGGCCTGGGATAGAGCTCTCTGGGAAACCAATGGTGAAGAGACAGAGAAAAAGTTGTCATGCGCAGAAGAGGAGAAACAGGAGGCAAAAGTGTCCTGAAAACCTAGAGATAAGAGAATCTTCTGGAGAAGCAGGTCACTGCAGAAATACCAGGTCCCTGGTTTCAGATGGCTCTGGAGGAGAAGTGAGGCTGGTGACCTGCATAGCCCTCCCTCACTCAAAACAAAGTTAAGTGCAAGTCATGTCATTATTTCTCTGATGTCATGGTCTTCTTCAGAAACGAAGGACAAACACGCACGCTCAATCTCAGCAAGTTCAAAATAGAGCTTTTAATCTTTTCCCCAAAATCCATCCCTCTCCTGAAATTCCTTGTTTCTGTTGAGGGAAACAACATCCTTCTAGGCATTCTAGTTTGCAGACTCAGTGTAACCTTCCATTCCTCACTCTCAGTTCACCCTAATGCTGAGTTTCCAAATCTTGTCATTGCCATGTCGATAGCATTTCTGATGTTTGTCCCCTTCTCTCTGCTTACACAGGCTCAACTCCGTTCAGGGTTTTATCTCCTACCATCTCAACAATTGTAATGGCCTCTTAACTGATCTCCCCATTCCAACTCATATACATTTCAGTGTGTCATCCTTACTCATTCTTATTCAATGAGGAGCTACTTCCAGTAGGTCTTTATTCCCTTTAGAATGAAATATAAACTCTTTATTTTCAAGGGTGGGGGACCGATTGCATCAATAAATCAATCACTTCACCCCACTTCAGTTCACTAGTAAGATATGCTAATCCTGATAGCTTTAGATGTGAAAATATCACTAATTATCTATCAATTAATCAAAGGCATTAAGCAAAAGTAATCCTTAATATCTTTAGAAATGGTAACCCATTAGATGAAATGAAGTGTTAATACACAGGAAATGAAACATTTTCATCCCACTTGGTAATGGAGGTAGCATTGTGGAAGGGAAAGAGGAAGACTCTTTCCCCCACCCACCTATCCCACTTTGATAGGAGAACAATATTGTGAACTTCAAAAGGTTAAAGACTTCTTTTTTAATTTACCACAGGCCTCCTGCAGTGAGTGACAACATTATCTGGATTGGGAGCCAAGGAGAAACCAGGCACACTGAGGAAAACCTGTTTTAGGACTATAAAACCCCAATAGAAATCTATACCCTATGAAAAGGAAACATTCTGATGACTTCATGAGAAGAGAAATGGACTTCCATCCAACCAGAAGTTGTAGTTTCCCCTTTGCCACAACTGTTCTTGAGGCTTGATCCTACTTTCACTAAAAATCTGTAAATACTTGTAAGAAATAAGACCCATATTTGGCAGAGATTTTTAAAAAATTGTTACAATATCACCTAAGAAAATATCACTGATTAACTGATATCAATCAATGGGGGAAACACACTAGCAGGGGCTCATAAACAATAGTACTAGGGAAAACCGTGCCCTCCATAGACTTTTAGGATTGCCCCTAGAGCCCTGAGTTGGTAGCCATCCTCTGGAGACCAACTTGCCAGTGTGAATGGGGTTTAATTTTAGTGCCCCAAGTCTTTATTAGACTTTAATTAATTCCATTAGTTAAAACCCCTCAGAGTCTGAAACAAATTTACTTTTCAGTCTTTGATTTCATCACTCATCATTCTTTGTTCTACAGTGCAGTAAATCTGGCCCTTTTACTCCTTCTAACACATGACACTTCATCTCCTCTGTCAGTCAGTGCCTTTTTAAATAGCTTTCCACCATAGACAGCAAATAGATAATGCATTTATTATGTGCTTACTATCTGCAAAATGGGGATAAAAAATCAAGAAAACATATGATCCCTCCTCTCAAGAGAGAAATACAAAACATAAACATAAAAGCCTTCCTCTGAAAAGGGTAGAGGAAAGTCCCTTTATGGAAGCAAGATTGGTGTAAAGTTGAAGCACATCAGAAGGTGACTGGAGATTTCATGATATATGGTGCATCTTAGCAGAAACTCAACCATCAGTGAGGACCTCTCATGGTACAGTTATCTAAAGGCAAGCTAAGCCGTTGGGGTGGAAACAGAGCAGACCAGAGAGGGGGCACAGGAAATAAAATGCACCTCCTCACCTCTACTGTTTAGAAGACTTTCTTTCCTTTAAAACTCATATCAAGTGCCACCTTCTACATGAAGTCTTTCCTGATTCACTGACTGTTAGTGTACATCCCCCAAAAAAACCTCTGCAAGTATTATACATACACACATACGCATATGTATATGTATGTTATATATGTACCACATACTACATAAACATATGTGTATGTGACCATATATATATGCATGTGTGTTTATATATGCTCATTGATATGACAGGTCACCTACATGACCATGTATTAGGCAACACATAGATAATAGAGATAGACTTGTTTTAATATAACTATAGATAACTTTGATTACTTTATCCAAAACTGCCTGTTTGTAGTCTTTGACCATTTACGAATTGAGGAATGACTTATATTCTTAGAAATTTGACTGAGTTCTCTATATACTTGATAAATGAGAACTTTATGAGAGATACTTTCTGTAAATCTTTTCCCCCCAGTTTTCTGCTGAACTGGAACTTAAAGAACACTAAGACAGCACATTCCAGATATGAGGAACCAACTGCAAAGGCACAACTTGTGTAGTAGAGATATTGACTTCAGAAAGCAGCTAGCAATATAGTTTGGCAGTAATGTAATATAATGTGTGTGTGTGTGTGTGTGTGTGTGTGTGTGTGAAGGTGAAATAATATAGAGCTGTTCTGAAGAGGCATTTTAGAGCTAGATTTTCCTGGGCTTTAACTGCTAGTGTGGGACATTTGTATTTTATCCCAGAAGTAATAGGGAACTGCTGAAGATTTCTGAGGAAGATATGGATGCCTAGCATAGTGCCCAACACATAATAAAAGCTTAATAAATGTCTCTTGACTGAATGAATGATGTTATTTATTCTTGATGTCATTGGTCCTCTTTGAGAACTGAGGATGACCAAAGAATAGCCACAAAGGGCTCTACATGAGGTCTCTGCACAAAGATAAAGACTTCCAGAGCAGCTGTTATGAGTTAAACCTTGGTCATATGTATTTCTTCTCGCACATGTGCCTCACTGCTATTATGCTTTAAGGTTTACAAAGTTGTAGTATTTCATTTGATCCAATAATCTTTCTGGAGATGCCATTATTATCCTTATTTTACAGATGAGGAAACTGAGGCTGGCAGAGAGTAAGTGATTTACACAGGGTCACAAAGCTAGTAAGTGTCTGAGGAAAAATTTGAACTCACATCCTTCAGACTCCATGTCTATTGCTGCATCCATTTCGTTACTTGACAAAGTCATTAATTTAGGTGGTAATCATATGAATAGAGAGAAGGGAACAGATAGATGAGAGATTATCTATTACTTTTCAGTATGTTCTTACATAATTCCATAAAACATATAGTTATCCATAGTCATGTCTCCTTTTAAGATTTATAGCAGTGACAAATTAGTAATGTTTTGTGTTACCACCGTTAGATTTTAAAACAATACCTCCTGAGTTGTTTACTATTCAAGGAGGCATATCAAACAACAAGAAGAAAATAAGAATTTTGCTGAGTTTTAAATGACGTGACTCTAGGGATTAATAACAATAACGCCAGTCTCTTAAAGGTGATGAGATGATTAATCATCGGTTTCGAAGTGTGTTGGCCATGGAACCTGCATGCTCTAAGTGCTAAGAATTATTAATTACACTAATCCTGACATCTCACCTTTTAGAAGAAATATTTACAACAGAAGTGGGGTCCAGCATGGTAGCTAGTAATAAAAATGGAAAATATATTTCTAAAAGGCACCAAGGAGATCACTATGGCATCTGCTTGCAAAAACAAAACAGGAGCATTTCTATAATGTTGGTGATATGTGAGGTAAGTGCAGAATGCAAATGACCAATTCTCTGCTACTGAAGTGGCCACATGGAGGTAGGGAAGTTTGGTCAGACTGCATCTGACAGTTTTCATCTATCAAGTTTCTCAGCTTAAAGAACCTATGAGAATATAGAGGAGGAAATGCTGTTTCATGTCAATTATTTTCATTTCTGTCTGTTGGTTTTTCAGGGTGGATCCACTACATGTGAACAAATGCTAGGCAGAAGTGGAAATATCAAAGAAGGCACATAGAGAGAAATAAGAGGAGAAATCAATCTTCAAACCATAATGGTACGGAGGGTAGAGAAAGAAAATGAAAAAAATAAGGGTAGGTTAGGGAGAGTAAGCTACAGTAAAATTAGAGATGTGAAAAGAATTGAAAAAGATCCTTGAAAAAGAGAAGTATAACTTGAATTGGATGCTCACAAAAGCACACTCTCAAAGTAGAAGGTCAGGAAGATGTTCTTAATACTTTTTCAAGTAAAAGATTTGCAGGTAGAGAATGGGAAAACTTTTATCTTAAAAGAAGATTTGAAAGCTTTTGGCAGGAGAATAAGACCTTTAAGTTATTCCTACATTGCTTACTTGTGGTTAGAGACTTACAAATCTTAAGAAATATTGTAAAATTGTCTTCAAGCAGCAGCAGCCATCCTTAGGTATTTTCAGCTCCTTTAGCACTTTAAAAAAAGGGTGCATTAAGGGAATTCCATTTGTTCAACTAATATTCTATGTTGCTAGACACAATTCATATAAGGGAAAGTCCTTTTTGATATATATGGGTTTACTTTCAAAATGTGCTTTATGTGTGTTTCTTCTGACTCTCTCTTGAAATTTCAACTTTTTTTAAAAGATAAGGACCCAGTTCCATGTTAGCTTTTTTATCTTTCCTACTGCAATGCTCTTCATGAGTTCAATTCTGGTTTCAGACACTTGCTAGATGTGTAACCCTGGGAAAGTCCTGTTTGCCTCAGTTTCTTCATATGTAAAATGAGCTGGAGAAGGAATGACAAAACACTCCAGTATCTTTGCCATGAAAACCCCAAATGGGTTCACAAAGAGTCAGATACAACTGAAATCATTCAACAGCAACACCATTATGCTTTACATAATAAATAACAAGCTGATAATTAGCATTTATTAAGTACTTACTAAGTGCCAGTCACTGTGATAAGCTCTTGGAATATAAATACAAAAAAATAAAAGTAAAAAAGAAGGAAATAACAGCAATATCTACCCTCAAGGAGTTATGTTGTAATGGGGGAAAATGAAACATTAAAGGATAAGAAGAAAGGAGGGGTTATTATAACAAAGTGCATAGAGGCAAAAGCATACTCAGAATGATACAGGGATAGCCAAGACCCACCTCCTTTTGTGGAAGAATATTGCAGTAGGAGAAAGCCTAAGTTGGTGAGAGGCGGGGTAAGAGGGTAGTGGAGTCATGGTGGGACAATTCTTTAGAATCAAAAGCACAATTAGCAGTGAAATAATAGCAATCATGGAAATAATTCAGTTTGTTTAGCCCGTAATTATTAAGTTCATTTACATACTGTCTCATACAGTCCTAATAGCCGTCTGCTGAAATAAATAGTACAAGTGTTATTATTCCTATTATACATCAGAAGAAAGTCTTGAGCTCAGGCTTGAGCTCATCTTCTCCACTTGGAGGCTAGATTCCTATCCTTAGGAGACAATACTTCCTCTTGTGAATTTGAAAGGAATATTAATTCTCTATCTACTTATAGTCCTTGGAACTAAAGCAGCTTTCTGTCAAACAAACTAAATACCATCCCCACCACCACCAACAAAAATCACTTGTGGCTACATAATCTGTTTGTGACACAGAGGTTTGGAGGATGGGGTAAAGGAGATGCTCATCTCCTTAGTGCAAGAGGAGGGTGGAGGATGAGAGGCTGCATGAACAAAAGACAGGGCAGCAGAAGAGACTTAATGTCACTATGAAGGCAAAGGTAAAGATGGCAGAAGAGGCGGTGATGAAGGAAGAGGTCCCCCTAGGTGAAAGCACTGATGACCAGGAAAGAAAGAGAAGAAGCAAGGGTAATTTGGTGGAATGAAATTTCTGACAGTGACATGGATTATTGTAATATACCATCTTTCTTTTACTTCAAAACTTCAATTTCCTTGTAATTTCCTTGAAATGAGCTCTTATCTCTACTGATGCAGATCACATTTTGTCTATTCTGTATTTTATTGATATCTTTTGAGTTTATATCACCTGTATTTCTCAATGTGTTGTTCCTTTCCTCCTGTTATAACCATCCTTTATAACAAAGAATTAAAGCAATGGGGAAATCACAAAAAAATTGTTTAAATAATATCTCCCAACATATCCAAAAAGTCTCACATTATTTGGAGTACTCCATAATCATAATCTACCCCCCTACCACACATACACAAAAGAGAACTGGGAAAGGCTTTCTCATCTCTCTTCTTCAGGGCCAAGCTAAAGCGTTATAATTGCTAGCAATCAATTCCAAGTTTTTGCTGTTTTTCTTTCCATTTACATTGTGCAGTCATTGACAACATCATTTCCCCATTTCTGCTCATTTTTTATCAACTGATGATTCTCTATAATTATCACATTAAATAATTTTTATAACAGAATAATACTCCATCATATATTTGTTTAATGCAATTAAATCCAATACCCAATTCATTGACACCCATTGTGTTTCAATTTTAGGATCTTTCTTTTTAGTATTGATCTCCTTGGGGTATATGGCTAACACTTGAATCTCTGAGTCAAATGGTATTGACATTTAAGTCACTCTCTTGACATAATTCCAAATTGATTTCCAGAAGCATTGAATAAATCCATTGCTTCATTAACAATGCATTAATGTGTCTGTCCTTGCAAAATCTCCCTTGCTCACCCCCAGCATTGAGTTTGCTTATTTGCTAGGTGTAAGGTGAAACTTACTATTTTTTCAATTAGAAATTGTCTTATGCCATTAATTTTCCATAGATGTTTTTTTGGAGTTTAAAGGAACATTAGAGGCATCTAATTCAAACCCCTAATTTTATAGCTGAGGAAACTGAGATTTTTAAATGTTAAATTACTTGCCCCAAATTACTTTTCTTTAGCCCAAAGGTTCAGATGGTGTTCAGAGTAGGGGGCACAAAATGAAGCTTGGTGGACAAATATACATTAATTTATCCAACCAACATTTATTTATTGTTCATTAGATAGAAGATATTGTGTCACTGCTGAGGCAGAGAGATAGACTGTATTAACTGATACTCACTATCATGAATATTACGGTCTAGTAGGATAAGAGAAAATGAATAAACCAGCCAACATTTATTAAGCGCATACTATGTGTAAGGCACTGAAAATTCAAAGAAAAGACTTTGGCAGCTGAGGAAGTTGGTAAGACAGACTTCACTTAAGCACAAACAATTTTAATATAAAATATTTTGGATGTATCTTTGGAAGTTGCTAAACAGAGAGGTAAGAAAGGTCCAGGCAAATATAATTTAATCTTCCCCTTATCATTTCAGGCTCCAAAACTTAAGCATACACAGAAGGAAAAAGAATATGTTTCATTATTCTTACTAGGTTTCTCTCTCTCTCTCTCTCTCTCTCTCTCTCTCTCTCTCTCTCTCTCTCTCTCTCTTTTTCTCTCTCTCTTCCACTGTTTAAGGTAATTTTAGTGAACTCTTTTCTTCCCTCCTGTTTATAGAGACCCTCCATGTGTATCTTGCACATAAGTTAGGAAAGAAAGCTCTTTTCTACTCCTGTTATTCTAGTGAAGTCAAAGACAGAGATAGCTGATAGGTTTTCAATACCTTGTAGTCATGGCCTTTTTTCCAAATAGGAATGCAATGGAGAAACTGGCTGATGAGGGCCTAGTATTTAGGGAAGGCATGAATTTGTCCTTTATCGTGAGCTATATAGAAATGTGCAGTTATTTTCTGACTGCCACCAATCTATCACATAGAATTCTGGAGGCCACTTTGGGCCACAATGACTCAGGGTTAGTCATATGTGATTATGAGAAGTTTTCTAATTAGCTTCATAGACAGAAGAAGTAAGACTGATGAGTTGCTGAGCTGGAACTAAGTATACATTCAGAAGGTTCTGGTGGATCATGTCTTATTCTCTTCCCCAGTGGTTTTCAAATGTGAAAGATTGCTGTGAACTTCCTGGTTTGAGAGAAAAGATTGCCACTTTAGTTTCATACTGCCATGGATCCATGAGCACATGGTACCTCTGTTTCTTTTATGTTTACTATTTCCTGTTTTGAAGTTAATAGATATTCTAAGAGGAAAGTTCTTAGAACACTATGACATCTCTCAGAGGCATCAGAGTTTTTACCAGAAACTGGAGTTGGAAGTAGAATCTGACAGAGTATTAATGGCTAATGACAAAGAAGCACCTCAACAAAGATGTGGAGAATGACCTGAAGATGGTTGTGCCTTCAAAGATTGTAACTCCTCAAGACAGAGAAAAGTGATATGTACAGATTCTAGGAAGGGACCAGTCCATGGAAGCAAGCAAAAAGCTACCTTTAGACAGTACTCAAGAGTACTCCAGAAAGCTGGGGTAAAGTATTTATCAGCAATCAGAAACTATCCCTTTACTACAGGTATTCTTTACACATGTGCTTCATTAATATTGAATATTAAGTTGGAACCTACTTTCGTGAGGGATATTGTGTGTGACAGGAGAAGGTATGCATCTATAACTTTTCAGTAAGTAACCTCTTCAAGAAGTTAACAGATTCATTGGATGATTGATAATAGGTTCAAACAGCAGAAAGGTCTCCTGAGAAGCAGTATTTGAGACATAACCTCACAGGTTTATTCCTAGCACCCTGGGTGAAAAGTAGCAGTCTTCCTTCTGGGACTGTCATCTGAAAGCTCAATGCAATCTAGGGAATTGAACCCAAAGGGCAACAAGTACAAGCTTGTCATTTTAAAAAAGTGTTACCCTACCCAGCTTATTTTTTTTTCTTTTTAGTTTTTCACTTAGGCTTGAAAAGTAGCTTATGGGTGATAGAGGATGCATTGCCTCTTTCAAAGATACCTAAAGGATGATAATAAAGTCTTCCTCTTAAGGTATATATCTACTCACTTTCCCACATGAGTTAAATCCAGTCAAGTTATTAGTGATGGATTTATTTTTAAATTTATCTTCCACAGCACAAATTCAATGAAATGAAACTGGTTACAGGGAAAACTCCTTATATGTTTCTGGTTTGACTATAGGGCTATAAAAGTTTTCAAAGGAATTGTTTTAATTCTTCTTTGAAAGATTGATCTTCTCCCATGTAGTGAATATACATATATACATACATACATACATATATATATATATATATATATATATATATATATATATATATAAAGCTTTATGGAAGAAACACATCACACACTATATATCCCTTATTTCAGGATCACATGTTGGAGACATTTCATCCTTATCTACCTCTGTGAACTTCTTTCTTTAGTTCTATCTCCATGTCTCTTAGGGCACATCTCATCTCACCTTTTCACCTTGTCTCTGAAGTGCATACCCAGACACTTTTCTTTCTGTGGGTTGGCAGGTAGTATGGTAGGAAATGATTATTTCATTCCTATTGCATCCGTTGATGTTTTATATCTTTTCTGTTACCCTGGTGGCAGGCTGCAGTATCTCATAGAAGTTTCTGCAATGAAAAGATACAAAGTAGCAGTCAATTGGAAGACTTGTTCCAGTTCTTTGTGTGACTGGTATCTTAGAATGCTGTGCCCATAATTTTAAGGGATATTTTTTTTATTTATGAGCATGTTTGTCTTATTACACTTTAAAAGGTTACTGTAGTACTGTATTGCAAGAACTGAATCACTCCATATGTTTTGTCCTTTCCATTTTGAGATATGATTTAATTCAGTTCAATTGTTTTTTTTTCTTGTCCACCTTTATTTTTTTTTTATTTTTTTTAATGTTTTACAATCATTTCCTTAAAGTTAAGATTTTATCCCCCCCACCCTTTCCCCAATACCCCCCTCCCTCCCCATGACAGCATACAATTCTGTTTAGGTTCTACATATACTTTCCTATTGAGCACATTTTCACTATATTCATGCTATGTAGTCGAACTAAAATAAATGGAAGAAATCATATAACAAATCAACACATAATACACTGAAACCCACCCACACACAAACATGATCTGCTACATTCTGCAAATGACTTCCACATTTCTTTCTCTGAGTGTGGAAGGCATTAGGATTTTTTTTTTCTACCTAAATAAATCACATACATGGCAAGTTCTTCTTTCAATTCCTTTTTTTAATGTGAAAAGTACCGATTATTGTATTCATAGAATTTAGATGCACAAATTGAACAAGACATCGTTTCCACCCTCATGAAGCTTATGCTTTGACGGGGGATAAAATGTTTGCTCAATAATCTTTTTCTTCCAATTCATAGCTGTGATTTCCTAGGTATGCAGAACTGCCAATATGAAATGTCTGCTCATGCAGATCAACAGCTCATGTGTAACATAGTCTTAGAGTTTCCTGGGGTCTGAGAAATTTAGTGATTTGCCCAAGGGGATAGAGAGAATATGTGTCAGGGGCATAACTTAAACCTATGCCTTTCTGACTCTGATGAAGATCATTATCCTTTATTCCATGCTGATTCCCACATATAAGTGTAATAGAATGTAGTATGTGGTTAGGGAATTAGGGAGGTTTAGAAAATGTGCTGTTAGTCATCATCAAATGGAAGAATGGGATCAAAAAAGGCTTTTTGGATCAGTAGCATTTGGGCTAATAACAATAGGTATTTAATTATATTTAATAACTAAGTAAAAATTCAATGATGATGGTGATGAGGAGGATAAAAATTCAAGGTGATGAGGGAAAGTGATGGCATTTTAGTCACAGAGAAGTTTGAACCAATGTACAGAGAAAGGAAAATGTGCAGTTCCACCGAGGCTGGGACCCTTCCTCCATTACCTTGTCCCTCAAAAAGCTCCTGCTTTTTAAAATATTAATCATATTTATGATTAGATTTTGATCGTGTAATCGGCATCATATTCTCTATAATACTGCATGCCTTGCCTTCCTGAAGGGGCTAAATTCTTCTAAGGACTTTTTTGTGTAATCGGCATCATATTCTCTATAATACTGCATGCCTTGCCTTCCTGAAGGGCCTAAATTCTTCTAAGGACGTTAGCCATTACTGGAGCATGAAACCTCAAAACTATAATAAATCTTTCCAACTGGCTTGGAGTCAACCTGAGTCTTTGAAATTCTTTAGAGACGTCCTATCGCAACTCTACATGAACTTCATCACACACACACATAATATCAGGTGAAAAGTCTAATGCCCTTGTTTTACTGCCTTATGGAATAATCATTCTGCATTTGCAGAGAGATTCTTCATTTCAGATGCTCAAGCAGATCCATTTGAATGGTTCCCCAATCCTCCAGTCTGCTAACATTGTTCTTTGACACACATTTCTTCATTTCAGTGCTGAAGGAATGCTTTATCACCAATCCATGTGGGTTATTAATAGGATGCTGTGCTAAGTTGGCATTTCACAAGTTTATTTTTATATGGAAGGGAATAACATTTTTTTGGCATGTAATTGCTGTGCTTAAAATAAGGATCCTTTGTTTACAGTTTTCAAATTCAGCGAGTTTATCCATTGAACGGCTTTGGAACAGGTAATGGGTATTGAACTGTGATTTGTGTACCTTTCAAATGCTGTTGATTTTGAGATAAATCAAGACTTCATGTCTTTGTTTTATGACTAAGATAAAATTCTGATCAGCAAAAATAATAATAATAAAGAACTGCATGGGACAATTCTTCCTGTTATAACAATGTGCATGTTACATCTCAATCTCACAGTTTTTCAGGCATTTCTGTTTTCAGACAGCAGAATAACTGGTGCTCCAAAGGCTGCTGGGAACTGCACATTGCCATGGGCTAAAGATTTTATAGTTTGAGAGATGAATAGATTTCAGTTAACTTTTTTTTCTTCGTCATAGCCTCAGCATTTTTATCTCTTAAAACTGAATTCACAGAAAGGCATTCTATTCCACTTCTGCCTGGTATATTTTGCATAGATTTGGTCATTGTTCCTTTAATAACACACAATACGCATACAAGTATATGCACAAATGCTTGGTGAATCTTTAAGCTCAACAGAAATCAAAACTAAGAAGAACCTGCACTGTTTCCTCTTTAGCTCCCTAATGTGGTTTTCACAAATCCACCCAGAACAACTCAGATTCTGAACAATTTTATTTACTTTAAAAATAAATCTCTCTAGGAAACTTGCTAGTTCTGCTGATCAATGATAGACTGGAAACTTGGGCATAGAAGTAAAGCAAAGAAATAATCTCTCTGTCCTTGAAAAAAACTACAGGATATAAGATCTTACAGTAGATTCAACTTTTAAAGCAGCAATTGTAGAGACCAGTGAAAGCAGTCTAAAGTCAAATCTTATTTTATCACTTGAGATCTAGAGTTAGAAGGAAACTTAGAGATTATTCAGTGACTTTCCTGTTCAGTACCAGACATGCTACCATTGTGGCTAAGCTCAGATTTGAGATCACATACTCAGACTCCAATTATCATGACCTTTCTATTGTACCATCAGCCTTTCCTCCAGCTAAGTTTTCATTCCTCACCTCCACTCCAAGGCTGACTATGTGAATATAAATATATTAACTTGAACTCAGAGGTTGTATTAAGTAATTTAAAGAGGTAGCTTCTGTAAGCAGGGAATGTTATTCCTCTTCGCACAAATGTAACATCTCAGAAATAAATGAAATAAACTTCACAATACAATAGCTCTGATTTAAAATATAAAATAAATTACTAATTAGATGATTAACTTTTCTTGTGTTCCTTTAAATATGTATTCCTTGTTCCTTTAAGTATAAAAAAGCTTCTAAAATTAAAAAAAAATATATTAAAGTACTTATTTTTTAAAAATATTTTTAAAAAATTCTCTCTCCTATCCTGGAGTTTGAGATATTATTCCTTTTTGAAGGTAAGAGAATGACCTCATATTATACTGCCTTTCCATCAGAAATAAATCTTAAATTAACCAATGAAACTATTCCTAACCAAGCCTGAAATACTTAATGCAAACAAGTTTACTCATTCACTCTTTGATTTAATGTTCAAAATGGTAATATCATGATGCTGTGAAAAGCACTGAGCTGGATCCCAGTTCTGGCTCTGAAAATAATTAGCTGTATGACTTTAAATCTCCATTTCCATATCTGTTAAAAGGAACTAATTTTACTAGGTGATCTTTAAATTCCTTCCAGCTTTAGGATTCTCTAATGCTAGTAATTATAATTAAAAGACATATTAGAGTCAAGAAGACCTGAGTTCAAATTCAGCTTCAGACATCAGCTGTGTGATCCTGGGCACATCACTTAACCCCTGTCTCAATTTCCTCATCTATAAAAGAGATAAATAATAACATCTACCTCCCAGAATTGTTGTGAATATCAAATGAAATAATAATTTATAATGACTGGCACATGGTAAGTGCTATACAAATATTAACTATTCTTCTTATTAAATACTATAAACAGGTTATACGCCTCTGTGTTATTTATATGTACATATCTATGCCAGTTCTGTGAGATTATCTTTCTTTGATGTTTCTGGCTTTGAATATATTTTTCAGGCTAGCAATAGTAATAGAAATTCTCAGTAGAAATGACATACAGAAAGATGAAACAGCATGTTATCTATTAATGCATTTGGGTGCACTTCATGCCATGCTGTCCACTGTCTTCAATGGAAATATTATTATTTTATTTTGTTATTACAAATTCAGGAGCAAACATCAATATTTTATAACATTTGATTAAAATAAAAATCATCTAAACCTTCAAAGGTTGTCACCTATCCCTTGTTTACAGATGCATGAACCCTGAAAAATTCTCTGTGAATATAAGAACACTGACCTTTATTAGAAATCTTATTACTGAGACATGAAGAGTCTCTGCAGAACTATGGAGAGGCCAGCAGGAGAAATATCCAGCTTTTGTTACTGCTTTCTTCATACATGGGAGGATGTGGGAATCTTTTCTCCTTTTTCATGGTGAAATCTTCATTATTTTCTTAAACCCCATGAAAATATCTCTTAAAGTATCCATGAAGTACAGAGATAAGGATAAGGTGAGCTGTCAAAACTGATGGAAGGTTATTGACGGTTGTTCTGATGAGAGAATAATTTTATAAGAATGTCACAAAGCTCCTCCCCAGCTATACTCAAATTCCCCCTAAAGAACATTGAACCTTTCTTCAAGAGGAAATTCTCCAGGAGTAACTGGTTTCCTGCTGGAATGCCTTGGAGGTATTTCAACTAAGTAGTTCCCTCCATGATTTTGCTGCCAGCCACCACACATATTCCTCAGCAAATTACATTTACCAGTTGGGCATGTAATTTGGCAGCTGAATGAGAGGTAGCAATTTGGCAGCAATTTTTTTTGAGGAAAAAAACTGCATGTTAGGGATATACTATATTTAGTAGTGATTTTGCAAATCCACAGTATGCTTTTATAGAAACATCTGCATTTAAAGAAAGAGCAAAAAAAAATAAACTTCCTCCCAACACTCACAGAAAGTATAGGGTAGGATTGGCTTTGCAATTTTTCTTTCTGCATGATTCAATTACTGCCACTTTCTTCTTCCTCTCTGCTTGCAAACATGCACGCATCTCTCGTAGCTTAAGAAAAAGAAATTGCTTCACTTGACCCAACTCCTTGAGAAGGACTCTATCTTTACTTCACAGCGCATTCTGCTTTTCCGCTGCAACCTGGCTTGTGCCCTTAACACTCTGCTCAAACTGCCCATTATATAATCACCATCATCCTTCTAAATATCAAAGCCATTGGCATTTTCTAAGTCCTCATCATTTTTAGCATTTCTGCCACATCTGTTGAGGCTGATCATCTGTTCTTCCATTTTTCAACTATTTCCCCCTTTTCCATTTCTGAAGATGACACATCATCCTACTTCTATTCCTCCTTATTCACTCAATTCTCTTCTTCCCCCTCATACCTTAAATGGAGGTATTCTTCAGGTTCTTCTTTTTGTTCCACTTTTCATTTTTTCTCAATGTGTTCTCCGCTGGAGATTGCATGCACTTCCTTTGCTTTGCTTCTCACATACATACATGTGGAGTGACTCCCAAACCTTTATTTGGAGTTTTGATCACTCTCCCAAGCTCAGGCTCCATATTTCCAACAATTTTTCAAGCAATTCTATTTGGAGGTCCTGTTGGCACCTCAAAATTAAGATAGGTGGGACTTGAACCTGGGATCTCCTAACTCCAAGAACAGCTCTCTTGTTACTATGTCTCTGACTTAGAATTAGCATGTCCAGAATTGTACAATCTGTGTTCTCCTCCGAATCTAGCTCCCCCTCCTGATGTTAATATTTCTTTCATTCTTTCAATGCTCATCTTTTAGCCTCCCAGGCTTGAAACATCTGATTGTTTCTTTAATTTCCCCCTTTCTTTTACTCTTCAGTAACTACTGCTGAGTACTTCAGTCTTTCTTCTTGTGTAACTTTTGCAAAGATTTCTTCCTCTACATTCCAAAGGCCATTATCATAATTCAGATGCTTGTGATAACCTATTAAAACTAGTTTTTTACTGGTTTCTTTGCCTTTCGCTGCCCAATTTCTAAGACTTTGATTCATACTACCTATAACTGAAAAGTTAATTTTCCTAAAACCTTGTACTCCTCAATAAATTTTAAGTTCCTTAGTCATTCAACCATTCAAAGGACCTCCACTATGTTACCACAGTTTACCGCTGTAGACTTTTTTCACGCCACTTCTTTATAGGCAACTAGGTGGTCCAGTGGATTGATTTCTTTACCAGGGGCAAAGCAGATCGAATTTCAAATCCTGGCTCAGAATATTTACTAGTTATGTGATCTTGAGTAAGTCATTTAACTTCAGTTTCCTCATCTATAAAATTGAGATAATAGCATCTGTCTCTGAAGATTAGTGTGTGAGAAAAAAAAATGAGACTATATTTGTAAAGTGCTTTGTCAATCTTGAAGAGATACATAAATGCTAGTTATTAATATTGCATGTACCCATTGTTCTACCTAGTCAAAATGATTCACTTTGTCCTCTGAATGTGTTTTATGTTTTCTCACCTGAGTACTTTCTTTTTCTATATAATTTTATCAATCTAAATGCACTCCTTTATTTCTACATATTTCTTTCTTAATACTTTGAATCTACAACACTCCAGTTCCAACTCCATTAATTCTCTTTCCCATCCCCACCCCCCAACCAAATCAGTACTACTTGAAAGGGCAGGTTAATTAGTTATCCTAAGGCTCTACTTATCATCCCTGTGACTCAACAAACTCAAGAAAGCACTGATCCATCCCTAGGTAACACTCCTTTACATTTTTTGTCTTCCCTTTGGGATGTCAGCTCACTGAGGACAAGGACTGTCTCTTTTTTGAGTGGGTAGTTCCATTTCTTAGCACAGTGCTTGGCACATAGTAAGACCTTAATAAATGTCCTTTCATTCATTCATTCCAGGACCATTGAGATCTTAAGGGATTTTTCCTTCCTCTGAACTTCTCTATCAACATCAGCTGTGTCTGCATGTGGTATTGAACTTAACAAGAGTCTTTTCTAGCTACTTTAGCAATCAATACACATCACTATGGCAGAATTGATCTTGAGGTTATCTAGATGTGTTATTAACACAGCTGAAATGACTGGATCAGTCACAGTCTAGCCATTTTGCTAGTGGAGATCTCGTTCAAGTGGTAGACCCTGTTGTTTTGCATCAGACCATATTTTTTAAACAGGACACAAAAAGTCATTTTGCCTCCATTCCTGAAATTTTATTGTATTTTTCAAACTGTTTCTTGCATTAGCGACCATTATAATGAGTAAATCAATGGCATTGGAACAATTAACTATTGTTGTTTGTTTTGGGTTTTTTTTTAAAGAAACATTTATTTCTGGTTATGAAATAAAAATGCAGTTTAAAGATCCAGGATGCTTACATTCCCTTAATAACAAATTGATAGGCCAAGCTTTTCTTTCTACTTTTTTTTTCCAATCACAAACTCCCAGTCCCCCTTCCCACTTCACCCCCCCACCCTTTTCAATAGAAGAAACGCATCATGGAATCACATATTTATAGACAGAAGGGATCTTAGAGGTGATCAAGTACAACACTCTCATTTTTCAGGTGAGGAAAGTGAGGTCCAGTGAGATTTGTTAACTTGCCTACATTCCCATTGATAAATCTCTGTGGTAAATCCAAGACCAGGTCCTCCAAACTCCAAATTTAACCTATGTACACTATACATTATTTCTTTCAACTGCAAAAAAGCCCAAACCTTGGACATTTAAGTTTATATTTTTAGAAGTTTTTTTTTTCAGATAACTTATACTTAATGAAATTCTAGATACTGAATATATTTAACTACTTTAGGAGTATCTTTAAATTGCCACACCCTCACTTTGTGTATCAGCATTGTTAACTGCCTTTCATGATTTTTGCATAAACATGAAACTTTGCATTCAGAATTTTTTTTTACCAGCTTCCAATTTAATCCTACTAATCTATCTGCCATTAATTTTGACTCCTGAAATGCTCTAGATGAAATATGATTCTTGTCTGCATTAAATTTCAATAAATTTGACATCCCTAAGTAAACTTTCCTTTGGTGACTGACATTCTATAAACAAGATGATTTATTATCAAACTTTCAGCCGAAGGCTAAGTACAAAGGCAGAGGCCTCCTTTTTGTCAACCCATACAGAATTTGTTATTCAAGAAAAATTTAAATTAATGTCCATAAACTGCCTGACTTCTAATCATTAGGAATTATTGGAGGGAGGGGCAATTGGATACAAGGGATTTTAGAAGGGCTAGGAAATTGTTTATTTTATTAATAAAGCTTTGCAAATTCATAAATTTTTAGTGATACCAAAGAGGTATCAAACATCTCATGTGTTACAAATGCCCAGAAACTTCCAAGTCATATCTATATAGGCTAGAATAGATATATCAATTATATATGCATAATTATACATAGTAAATATATAAAATATATAAATATGTAATATATTATAAATGTAAATAAATATGTATAAATATATTAACTATAAATATATATTAAATATGTTAATAGATATATTATAGCACTTGGCTATTGTTAAGTAAATATGCGACCACTTCAGAAAGTAATTATCGAATGGATTGTCTTGACTTGAAAGAGTATATCTAGTGAAGCCACAAAGGAGATTAGTTTTCTACTCAGAATAAATCAATGCTTCAATCTTAGGTGATACCTGATGTTACGGGATGGGGAATTTTTCTCCATAATTTGGCATTTCAGAATTTTTTAAAGTGGGTTTCCTTATTTATAAAATGCAAAAACAATGGCCCAACTTCGAAGCCAGGCTCCTTGTCATTTTTTACCTGGACTGTTGTTAACAACCTCCCAAATGGTCTCCAATATACCTCCCATAGACCAGCCATCATGATCTACCTAGAGTACAAATCTAAGTGCCATCCCCTTATTCAAGAAACTTCAGTGGATCCATGTTAATTCTAGGGTGAATTGCAAAATTCTCAGCATGGTAGCTCTATGCAATCAGGATCTGACATATCTTTCTTAGCTTATTGTCCATACCCTAATTATTTTATATGTAGTCTAATTCAGCTAGCTTATACATATAATCTCTTCATGAGGAAGTTAAGTAGTGCAATGGAGAAAGCATTGGACCTGAAGTTAGGAGAATCAGCCATGTGGCTGAGTCACTTAACCTCTGTCTATCTCTTAATTAAATTGATTGGAGCATTGGCAGCTAGAGAAGCTTGTCCATTGTTACTTAGACTGTGCAATGGGAAACTTGAACCCAAGTCTGAGTGAAATATTTGCTCTTCATGCCAAGCTGGCTATATGCTCTGCATATGGAGAAGTTGGAATTGACTAAATATTAATGTAATTGATTTGGATGGGAATCTTGAGAAAATATTGTCCCAATCCCTTTTCCTTTTGGTTATTGACCTCTAAGTCTAATCAAATCAGTATCACCTGAGTCACATGCCTAGATTCAAGGGCATTCAATTAGATGTCCTCTTGAGGTCAGCTTCAGAATGGGACTCTACTGGTCCCACTCACTTGACCTCCAATTTTCACAAACCATTAGAAGGATTTGAGTACTGGTTATTACTGTTAATAACCTTATTATGAATCTGTTAACCTTGTTACGAATCCTTTTTTTCTTCAGCACTTTGCATTACTTTATGATGCTTCCCCAACTGTACTACCCTGCTGATCCAGGGAGTAAGTACTGCTGACTATTTAGCTCTCATTTGTGACCTCTGATGTTGCTCTAAGAAACCAAAGTTTCTATATTCCATTTAATTTGCACAACTCTTGCTGACATTTTAAAGTAGATGAGTTAACACTAAAATTACATCAAATGATGGCAAACAGAAATGGTTCACATTTGGTCACCCCAAGCCCTTGATGGCTCTTTCTGAACTATGGATGGTTAGGTAATAAAAGGAACAAATTAAATAATCCAAATAATGAAAGAAGCATTACATAGTTGAATCATCTAAGCTTTTCAGAGTCATAAGAGGGTGTAGGTAAAACTATAGGAGGAAGAAAATTGACTCTCTTTGAGTTTTGATTTTCTTTTTCAAATGATATTTTGTCTTTTATGTCCAGTACAAATATTGTACTGATAGATTCCATAAAGAGGTCAGGGTTTAACTTGTCTTTAGTTTTACTGACAATTATAGATTACTTATAACATATAGAGCTTTATTCTAGGTGCTAAAGGGAGGGTGAACTTGTGTAAGTCAAAGTATTATAATTACTCACAAGATGTTTGTATTATGAGGTGAATACAGGTGAATTTATTTAGATATTCATATTTAAGTTATATTGTTATATATGTTATATGTTACATGTTTAGCTCAATAAGAGCTGTACATATCTATCCATGCACAGGTGACATACTAATCAAACTAATCATTTAATCTTACATTGATGTTTTTTATTTCTATGTCTTCTGCATAATTTCTCCAAATGATCCACATGGGAATATTCTGTCACTAATGGATCCTGCTGCCTTTTCTCTAACCTATTCCTCCATTATTTTTTATCTCTTTTTATCCCTATCTTTTTTCCCTATCTTTTTATCCCTATCTTTTTTCCCCATGGATCCTATTACCTTTATCTTTTGCTTCCTTTATATTTTCCTTTTTTACTTTCTGTTCGAGGAAAAAGAAAGTCAAGTTATCTAATAATATCCTATCGCTCTCTATTTCATTTCTATTTTCCAGAATAATTTTAAAAATCATGTTCTTTGTCTTTCCCTCCTTTTTGTCTCACCCATCTTGTCCAGCCTATACCTCCTCAATCTTTTCACCCCTCTGAATAAGCCATCAGGTTGAATATAACTCCTCTAACTTGGTAATGAGAATCACCACATTCTAGGACCCCAAGTGACAGAATGGAAGTCTGGTCATGATGGACAAACATCAGTGGTTCTAAACATCACTGGGGGAAGAAGTCAGGAACAGAGACATATGGTACATGAAATAAAATGAAACTTCTTCAAGTTTCTCTTGCATCATCTTTGGGGAAAAATAGTGTTCAAAAACTTCTGTCTGTCACTGGAGCCAAGGCAGAAATCCAAAAATGTAGCATAATTAAAGTTCTATATTTTTACTGAATTCTACTGATAAATTACTTGATTATTTTATTGAAGCTATTTAATTTTTACTGGCATTTACCCATTTTTCAACTCACTCCATAATATTTTATGGTACTTATTTTTATGAAAAGCCATTTCAGCAGAATATGTTGTCATAGTACTAAGACAGAAAGGATTCTTAAAATACAAAACTTACTCCAAACCCATGATAGAGCCATTCAGATTAAACTATGTTGCCATCACATTATGATTGGTTCACATAAATAAACATTTAGTGCTTCAGTTTAATGTGGAGTTGAATAAAACATGCACAAGAAAAAAGTAAAATATATGTAGAAATCATAAAGCTTTATGAGACTATATCCATGAAAATCAGTGTTTAGAAATAATCAAAAAAAAAGGAAATAGAACAATTAAGAGGATGTATTGTTCATTGGATACTGAAGCTTGAGCAGAACACTAAAGAACTAGAACTCTTAGAAGTAGAAGGCATATAAGGAGCCTTCTAGTCTAATTTTCTTATTTTACATATAAGGAAAATGAAGTCCAATGCAGGTAGGAGATTAGACCAGGGTAATACAGGTAGTGAGAATGTGAATTTGAACCCATGTTCTCTTCAGAGTCACGGTTCTTTCTACTCTCCCACAATCCCTCCTGTCAGTCTTCATAATAGCAAGATTAAAACAAAAATATAGAAAGCAGCAATCATTTTAAATGAAAATAAAATAAAGGCTAAAAAGTTTATCTCTTCAGGGAATTGTGAAACAGAACTTTAAATGCCTGTATAAATTATTCTTTGTCTTACATTTCACAATTTCTGCTCCCCAAGGAGAATACTTATGTAGTAAATATTTTTCCCAAAGTAAATTTAACATGATTGAATCATAGGATTACAGATTTAGAAATAGAAGAGGTCTATCTCTTGTTGAGTTATTTTTCAGTCATGTCTGACTCTTCATGACCCCATTTTGTTTTTTGGGGGCAAAGATACTGGAGTGATTTGCCATTTTTTTCTCTAGTTCATTTTACAGATGAGGAAACTGAGGCAAACTGTGACTTGCCCAGGGTCACCCTGCTAGTTAGTGTTTGAGGCCAGATTTGAACTCAGGAAGATCAGTCTTCCTGACTCCAGCCCTGGCACTGTCTCTACTGTACCACCTATGCAATGAATAAGCTGAGATTCAGAGGTCTATGGTAATTTATCTAACTTTTCGCATCTGGTTCATGGCAGAGATGGGACCCCGACTAAATCAAATTATAAAGAAAATAAAAGAAGAATTTCTCATCAAGCGAGTACAAACACCTCCTGTTGTAATGTAATTACTTAAATATTGATATGAAACTATGTGCTTCCTATATAGCAGCTACTTAACATCTGTTGAATTTAATTGAATGAATCACAGGCATACTAAAAAAAAGTGTGTACATATTTATTTTTATTATTCCTGGTTCACTTATTTATCTTTCCAATCTAAATTTAAATATATTTTTGTTTATAAGGTAAATTTATTGTATGCCTATTACTGACAGTATTTCTTTAATAAGCACAGGATTGAGATTGAAGAAAATTTCATATTTAATAAAATAAAGAGACTTGAAATTCATCATGCATGTTCTCTGGAAACAATTTGTATTCAAAATTCATGCTAGACCAACTTAATTATTTACAGATGATGGACCTAAGAGAGAGAACTAAAAGAGATGGAACTAAAAGAGAGAAGGGAAGAATAAACAGAATGAAAAAATCAGAATTGGAGCTAACTTCAGTGACCCTGACATGTGTATGTGCACATATTAGGAACATTATAGGTGTGGTCATGTTGTACTCCATATATGTGTACATGCATTTTTGTGCATACGTACATTACGTAGTTTATAAACATAAACTTCTGAATAGATACACATACACATTTGTATATGCACATACAAACAATGTGTAAGAGTCAACTAGATAACTCAGGGGATAAAGCTCTGTGTCTGGAGACAGGGAGCCCTGAGTTCAAATCTGACTTCAGACACTTACTAGTGGTATGATCTTGGACAAGTCATTAACCTGTAGGCCTTGATCCACCGAAGAAGGAAATGGCAAACTACTCTAGTATCTTTGCCATAGACATAACGCTCCATGTGGCTAAGAGTCAGACATGGCTGAATGACTGAACAACAAAAGTCAACTTAAACATATACAACTTATACAACAACACACATACAACTGTATGTATATATGTACACACATTGTCATGGGTACATATGCACACATATGTGTATGTGCATGAATGTGCATGTGTGCACTGCTCTCTAGGATATAGTTGCCAAGTGATAGACAAATGGTCATCTGCATTGTTGAAGGAAATCCTTGCATGTGAACAACTGCAATCACAGTTTATTCAGGTATATTTCAGTATTTATTACTAAGGATTTAAAATTAAATTAAAAATACAAAACAAATACATTACTGTTGTGATACAAACAGTTATGACTACCCACCAATGATAATTTGCATTTACATAGCACTTTAGAATTTGCAGTGTATGTTACGTACACTCCCTTATTTAAAACTCAGAACAAACCCATAAATATTGTTGGGAAAATTCTCAGTCTGGCTTTCTGCAGAGTCCCAGTAAAATGTCAACCACTAGCTGGATGTTCTGACTGGAGGTCAAAGAATTTGAGTAGCCTATTTGAAAATGAAAATATATATATACACACACACATGTATATACACATATACACACATGTGCATATATGTATGTGAGTATACACATACATATGTGTATATATGCACATATATGTGGATATTATGGATGTGTATATATGTATGTGTACATGCATACAAGCATATATACACATATACATCATAAATACATGCATGCATACATACTCACTTATCTGATAATAGTTTCAGCCTCCAAGGGTATAGATTTGGTTTTTCTAACTTTTCAGACCCGATTGCAGGATACAGCCAATCAGCAGCATTCTTTGGCAGTTTTTAGCTTTGTAACACCTATCCCAATAGAAGAAAGGGTAAAGAAAAAGGAAATTGAACCAGGGAAAGAGGGGATTTCTGGGATAGTATAAGCCATGAATCTGGTAAGATTAGATACTGGAACGAGAAAACATTTTCTATTTAACGTCAGGAAAAAGGAGGTGACCAAATACTTTTACAATTACTAAAAAAAAAAAAATTCATCTAAGGCAGCCAGTTTAACCATTTAGATAAAGCTGTATACATCTATATCTTATCCAAAGATAACAAATTGTTCTTACAACAGCATATGCTTTGCTTTACCTTTAATATAGTTTGTTATTTTTGTGTTTCTTTAGTATTATAGGCATCCTTCACATTTTACAGAGGAGGAAACTTGAGGATCTGAGTTTAGCATGTCCATGATCTTACAACTAATGAAAATCAAAAGTAGATTTTGACCCAGGTCTTCATAAATCAAAGGCCACGTTGTTACTAAATTGCTATGGGATAGATGTTTAAATACGACAGTTCTGGTATTTGCAGTTATTTGGATCAGTTGGTTAAACAATGACTCAAAATTATGTAGTATTTTACACTTTACAAAGTATTTTGCTCTTTGCAGCTCTGTAGGATGAGGAGGAGGAGGAGGAGGAGGAGGATGATGATGCTTATTTTATAGATGTTATAATTGAGTTTCCAAGAACTTAGGTGACTCACTGGAAATCAGAGAGCTGGGACTTATTTTTTTATTTTCAAAAACCTCTAACTGAAATTTAGCCTTTCTTTCAATTATTTAAAGGTATAATTTTGTTAAGTTTCATCATATTGCAAAAAATATTCATGATACAATAAAGGTTTACAACCCTTGGTCTATAGAATTGCCTAAGACTCTGGGCAGGTAAGTGATTTGACCACCATCATACAAAACAAGCTTTTGTCAGAGACAGGAAGTGTTCAGTCTGAACAATCCTGAATCAGACGAATGTTCACACTGCCTCAGTGAAACTGTCAATATAGAACATCTTTATATTAGGTTATCTGGTAAAATCGAATATTTACCTATTTACCTAACATATGGATATACTTATTTTCATGAATCCACAATTAGCAACAGAAACTAGATAAAGTGATTTCCTCAAAATGGTGTTCTAACACAATTTCTATAGCTCATGGAGGCCGGCTCAAAATTAAAGAAAAAATTTGGAACTCAAAATCTTGTGGAAGCGAATGTTGAAAACTGAAGATCAATAAATTATATATTTTTTGAAAAGCAATAATAATTTCCCATCTTCTGTTTTTTCCTCACTGAAAATATCTGCCAACCAAGGAGAGTCTATTAATTTGCTTAACAACTATACCATGTATTCTTTTTGAATAAACAAGGCAGAGTTGCATTACATGTTGGTCACTATGTAAAGAGCTCTTTAATCTAGCTTTATGCTCCTTCACTGAACTGTTTTCCCTTTTAACTGAAGATTCACTTTTTCCCCTTCCTAGAACAAAGGGCAAATATACAAACTGAAGAGTTCCATATCCTGGGCTTTAAGTGGCATTTTAGGAAATGTGTCTGCAATGCACGAATACAGGTTTCTGAGAGGAATTGGAGTTGAGAACCAGAATAAATCCAGTAGATCAGACCCAATCTTTACATGGAATCATAGAATTTTAGAGTTTTAAAAGGTTTCAGAAAACAATGAGTGTAATCTGTACCTGGACAGAACTCTTCTCTATAGCATTCCCAATAAGTGGTCATTCTTCCTTCATTTGCAGAGCTCCAATGACTAGAAACATACAAGGTCACAAAGCAACCCATTATCCTTTTGTATAGCTCTAATGTGTTAATCAATCAAGATTTATTGTGTTTTCTATGTACTGATTACTGTGCTATGTACTGAGGATCTAAAGGAAAAAAACTAATGAGATGTCCTACCCTAGCAAAGTTTACATTTTATCAGTGAAAATATGTGTATGCACATACACACTCACAGTAGTAATAGCTATAAGAGCTAATATTTATATAGTGCTCTAAGGGATGTAAAGCATTGTGCAAGTGAGGAAACTGAGACAGATCATTTGGGATATTGCAAAAGCATAAAGGGGTTTTCCTAAATTCACATGACTGGTAAGCATCTCAGGCTGGATTTGAACTTGAGTCTTCCTGATTCCAAGTCCAATACTCTTATCCACCATGGCATCAGGCTGCCCAGTACATGCATGCTAAATACAAAGTAGCCTTCAAGGGCAAGGGTAGCTAGCAGTACAGGGTACTAGGATAGTTTTCCACCAGAAAACAGTACTTCAACTGAGTCTTAAAGGCAATCAGGATTCTAAAAGGCAAAGATAGATAAGTAGATAGATAGAAAGACAGACAGACAGATAGATAGATGATAGATAGATACATGGATACATGGATGGATGGATGGATGGATGGATAGAAAAATAGGTGGGTAGATAGATAGATAGATAGATAGATAGATAGATAGATAGATAGATAGATAGATAGATAGATAGAAATAGCTAGGTGGTATAGCAGACGGAGTATTGTTTCTGGAGTCAAAGATGTGAGCTTACATTTGGCTTCAGACTCTCATTTGCTGTGTGACCCTGGTCAAGTCTTAACTGAACCTCTAATTACCTCGGTTTCCTCATCTATAAAATGAGGCTAGTAATAGCACCTTCTTCACAGGGTTATTATGAGAGTACAATGAGATAATATTTGTGAAGATTTTTGCATACCAGCAGTGCTATATGAAAGCTATTATTGTGACTATTTTATTGCAGAGAGATACATTGATAAAACATTTATTAAATGTTTACTATGTATGCACAGGAACTGCGCTAAATGCTGGGGATATAAGTACAAGCAAACAAGGCAGTCCCTACAAATACATTTTAATAAAGACCGCAGATAGATGGGAGCTGGAAATCAGGGGATGGGGGAGGAGATCAGGCAAGGCTAGCTGTTGAAAAGGATGATGAATCCAGTCATTCATGAGGCATTGTATTTGTGGAGGTTCTTCTGAAGTGATGATACAAAAGAGGGAGTCAGTAAGAGTAGAATCTTAGGGTGGAGATTCTCCAGAGTAGGACGTCAGTGATCAGAAGGAAGGGCTTCTCTGACTTGGAGGATAGTCAGTAAAAAGGTAAGATACTTAGTATCATGCAAAGATGGAGTAGCGTGTGTAAGAAACAGCATGTATTGTAATATTGCTGGATCACAAATTTTGACTTTCCATTTACAAACCTGTGATGTATCTCTTGAAAATTTCAAGTCAAATCAAGTCAACCAGCAGTTACCAAGTGATTACCATGTGCCAGGGACTGTACAGGGAATACAAAGAAAGGCAAAAACAAGTTCTCAAGGAGCTCCTAGTCAAATGGAAATGAGACATGCAAACAACCATGTACAAACAAGATATACACAGGATAAATTGGAGATAGCCAAGAGATGAAAGTCATTCTCATTAAAAAAAGGCAAGAAAGGTTTCTTGCAGAAGGAAGGATTTTATTTAACACTTGAAGGAAGTCACGGAGCAGAAGTGAGGAAGAAAAAACAAAGAAACAACATCGTTTGAAAAAATATTTCACTTTTTCCTGAGAATAGAATGGTGTTCTTAGAATAAAACTAGCCTGTGCTCTGAACATTGATAAAAATCTATCACAGTCCCTGGTGTATGATAGTTACTTGATAAATGCCAGTTGATTTGATTTGAAATTTGAAAGAGATCCATCACAATTTGGTATACGGAAAATCAAAATCTATGATAAAAGTGAATGGATTATGATAGAAATGCAAATATAGCTTACTCACTTGATGTTGCTATAACTTTCTCCCTGGGTGAGAAAGGAGAGCATTGCAGGTAAAGAGGGAAGGTGGGTAAATTCTCAGAGATGAGAGGTGAAACACCTTGTGTGAAAAACAAGAGACCAGGGTACATGGAGGTGCAAAAATACTGGAAAGATAGGAAAAATCCAGGTTGGGAAGGTTGTGGTTGTGTTCATCCTTCATTTTTGAAGAAGACCCTCACATCAGAGACTTGATGACATGACTTGCACTTGACTTTGTTTTGAGTGAGGGAGTGCTGTGCAGGTCACCAGTCTCACTTTCCCCTCCTGAGCCATCTGGGTCCAGTGATCAGATATTCATCAGGATAACTGGAGATGAACCAGGATGCAATGGGAGACCTTGGCCTTTTCTGATACTCAGATGGAGGTAATGCCCATTGAGTGAATAGGAACTCTTGAAGAAGTAGTCAGGGAATGCCCTTTTAATGGGCAAAAGAAAAAAAAATAATTTCATTGCACTGGGAGGTAAAGACAAAGTATTACTAGTGATAATCACTCTAAGTCAGCTATTAAGTGGGGCTTGGGTAGGGACATATTGTTGTCCAACCTATGGCCTTTAGAGTGCACTGGGTTTAAGGTTTTGGGAAGGAAGGAAGGAAGGAAGGAAGGAAGGAAGGAAGGAAGGAAGGAAGGAAGGAAGGAAGGAAGGAAGGAAGGAAGGAAGGAAGGAAGGAAGGAAGGAAGGAAGGAAGGAAGGAAGGAAGGAAGAACATGTAGCCAAGAAACCCCAAAGGAAGGGGAAAGGAGGACAGAAGGGAGAGGATGAGCTGGGTTACCCAGCTAACTGGGTCCATACTCAAGCAGCTTGGTATACTCACAGGCTATGCAAGGTCACCAGCCTCACTTTCTGCTCCTGAGTCATCAGGTTAGGAAGCACTTTAAAGACAAATAGAGTATTTTATATTTGATTCTGAAGTGAGTCATAAGAGTTTATTTACCAGATGGAAAATGATCAGATATGCACTTTAGGAAGATCAGTTTGATGTTGGGCTGGAGTGGGTGGAATCTTGATGAAGAGAGACTAACCAAAGGACTATTGCAAAAGTCCAGGAGTGAGATGACAAGGACCTGCACTAGAATGGTGGCAGTGTGAAAGGACGGGAGAAGTTGCATACAGTAAAAGTTATAAGACAATGGAGCCAGCAAGATTTGGCAGCTGATCTTATGTGAGAGAGGAGGATGGGGAAACCGGAGGAGTTGAGGATGACACCTAGTTTGTGAGCCTTAGTGCCCGGGATAATAATGGTGCCCTCAATAGTAACAGGGAACTATAAAGACAGGAGAGTCTGGGAAGTCTGTCCATTTTGGACATGTAGAGTTTAAGATGTGTAAAGAATATTGAATATGAAGGAGGTAGCTGAAGATGTGAGATTAGAAGTCAGCAGAGAGGTTGGATAAGTCAATTTGAATGAAAGAATATAGAGGAAGAAAAAAAGAATCTAGGGTGTTGTGTGAAATACATAATAATCATAAATAATAAAAATAACATTTTGAGATACTTATCATGCATCAGGGGTGGCTAGATAGTGCAGCAGCTAAGAGTGTAGGGCCTGGAATCAGGAAGACCTAAGTTCAAATCTGGCTTCAGACACTTATTAACTGCACGAACCTGGACAAGTCACTTAACCCTATTTGCCTTAATCTTCTCATCTCTAAAATGAGTTGGAGAAGGAAATGGCCAATCACTCCAGTATCTTTGCTAAAAAGACCCCAAATGGGGTCATGAAACGTTGGATACTACTGAAATGACAGAACAACTGCAATGCTATGTATCAGGGACTGTGGCAAGCACATTATAATTATCTTCTCTCATAACAACCCTGGGAGGTTCAGCGCTATTATGCTTATGTGTCATTATTTATATTGTTTATATTGCATTACTTATATATGATTTTGTTCCATTTTACAGTTGAGGAAACTGAGGTGAACAGAGTTTAAGGGACCTGCCCAGAGTCACACAAATGTCTGAGGTGAAATCTGAACTCTGTTCTTCCTGATTCCAGGCCCAGAACTCCATTTACTCTGCCAGGTGTTTGTTCACTGCACATGTTTTATTGGCTAGCACTCTTGGGCTAATCTTACTACACTTTGCCCCAACACCTCAGGGATGCACTCTACCCTACACTGCTTCAGTTTCTGAGAAGAGTAAGCTCAAACATAGCTCATTGGCTACCTGAGTCAAACCAAATTCAAATCCAAAGGCCTCATAGCTTCTGGTTGCTGTCCTTGCCTCAGCTTCTTCAGGACTAGGTCTCTACGGTCACTGGCTGGAGGCCATTCTTTGACGTTCAGTACAAAACTTTGCATGGACTCAGACTCCCAGAATCCTAGAAGGTCATTCTCTTGACCTTTCACAACTTACAGGGTTGAAATTTCAGAATTAATCTCTTTCAACTCATATGGAAAAGAACAAATGATGAAATAAAATGACTATCTTGATAAAAGTCACATGTCATCCTTAATAGTAAACTAATATTTACATAGCACTTACTCTGTGTATGTGTGTGGGGGCGGCAGGGAGAGTGTGTCCTCCTTAGGGTATCATACCTTACCTGCTAGGCTCTGCCCAAAGGAATATAAATTTTGATGGCTGAAACCTAGCAAGATATCTTGGGGTTTAGAGGCTAGATTTCTTTCTTATAGGCTATGTCTTAAACCCAATTCACTCTGGCTCTCATTGATTAGTCAATAATAGATCCAAGCCCAAGCCCACTTAGTAGTCATTGTTTGGGCCCCAGATGGCTCAGAGAGAAAGTAAATAGTAATTGTTTCTGTTTTGGCCAGAAATCCTGAGGGTCTTCCCCTCTCAGATTGATTTTTTTTATTAGGTAAAAGGGGCCATTCCTTGACTCTTTTCTTGCCTAGCCTTAATCACTGAATGGACTGTGCCTCAGTCAAAGTGAGAACTCAAAAAGACCTTAGTTTAAAAAGCCAAGGTCTCCCACTGCATCAGGGCCATCTCCAGTCATTTTGACATATATCTCAGTGCTGGATCCAGATGATTCCAGAGGACAGAATAAGGCTGGTAACTTTGCACAGCTCTCCCTCACTTAGAGCCAATTCTCTTGCAGGTTATGGCATCACCTTCCTGACGCCATGGTCCTCTTTGAGAATGAAGGACAAACAACAAGAAGAACGTATATTGTAGCCATAAAACATAACCCTAACAATAAATGATTGAGAATGGAGGCCAAAACAAAACAAAACAACTATATGCCAGGCACTGTGCTTAGTGCATTGCTACCTCATACCAAGGACTACCTCATGTGATCTTCACAATAACCTTTGGAGTTAGGTGCTGTTATCATACCCATTTTACAAATGGGGAAACTGAGGCAAAAGGGGCTAAGTGACTTGCCCAGGGTCACACAGTAAATGTCTGAGGTCAGATTTAAACTCATGTCTTCCTGACTCTAGGCCTAGTGCTCTACCTACTATAATACATAATATTCCCCTGTAAGCTGTCCTTACAAGGGAAGCACCCTTCCTCCCAACGTTACTTCCATTTCTAGACTCAACAAAGGTAATTCTTACTATACCATTCAATTAGAATTTTATTGAAGGATCAAGCTCATTTCTTTAGTAAGGACAGCTTACAGAGGAATTGTGCCATATATCTTTGTTTTTCAATAAACATCATCACTTTGAAGTCAAATCATCATATTAGAGCAGTCAAAGAAAAATTACAGAGGCTCAGGTAGATAGTACCTTTTGAGGTACACCCAGTTCCTGCTCCACAGCCAATTGAAAAGGTTTCTCCTAACCAGATCATTAGCAGACCAGGGCCAGTTCCAGTTCCAGAATATCTAGGCAAGCTTGATTCTCTCCAAAGTACTTCCATTACATGTCAGCTCAACTTTTCCAGAAGCATTTTCTCTTACCTTAGCACAAGGGATAATTCCATGAGAGATTCTTTATGCCTTTTTCATCCTCTGACATACTCATTCTCTATTTAATGCCTTCCATTTTTTTGTTTGTTATTTTAAGATATGGTCAATGGATTCTCTATCATTTTAATCTCTTTAAATGAGCCATACTTTTTAATCATTGATAACTTTTTAAAATTATTTTTTTCAATCAACAAATGTCAGCTTTTTCTCCCTCTCACCATGCCCCTTAAAACTGAGAAAGAAAGAACAAAACCCCCATTACAAACATGTTTAGTCAGAAAAAAATCCACATTAACCAAGTAAAAATAAAATTTCTATCCACATTCTGAATCCATCACCTATCATGAGGTAGGTAGCCCGCTTCTTCATGAGTCTTATGAAATTCCAGTTGGTCTTACATTGATCAGAATTCCTAAGTCTTCCAAATTTGTTTAATTTTCTTCATTATTGTTATTGCAAAAATCTACTCGCTTCACTCTGCATCACTTCATTCAGTTCTTCCCAGATTCCTCTGAAACTTTCCCCTTCATCATTTTTTGCAGTATAATAGTATTGCATCACATTCATATGCACTATAACTTGTTCAGCTATTCACCAATGATTGGGCACCCATTCTGTTTCTAATTTGTGTCCACCACACAAACAGCTACAAATAAATATTTTTATCCTTAATATCATTTGTACTTTTCATAGTCAGAAAGTCAGAATTCGGTCTGTGAGAAGATACCATCTGTTTTGATCTAACATCCTTTATAACTTCAGGCCATTGATTTCTTTGAAATCTGATTTCCCAATATCTAGATTTTGTATTGGAATACTCAGTTCTCCACTCTATACATGAAATCTTTGACTTTTGTGCACTCTTCCTCCCAAGGTTACTTCCATTTCTAGACTCAACACGGGTAATTCTTACTATCCCATTCAATTAGAATTTTATTGAAGGATCAAGCTCATTTCTTTAGTAATGTTTCAGAGGCTCTGTGAAATTGATGTTCAATAATAATAGTAGTGGTGATAATGAAGACATACTTTAGATTAATATAGAACTTATGAGCAATCTTTGATACATGCCCACCTGCTAAGATAATTAAATCTATATTCTTATGAGCTCCAGGGATCTCAAGGTTTAGAAGGTGTGGGTTGTATTCCACTCACTGAATTCAGTTCAGAGTGAAAGTTGCCTAAGCAGGCAAACAAGTCTTTTATTTGATCAGTATATTTAAGAAATTTTAGATATCTTATCTTGACCTGATGTATAATGTTGCTTTTTTGTAGTAATGAAAAATTTCCATGGAAATACATAATGATATGCATTTAAATTCACTGTTATTTCCTTGCTAATTTGACTCTGAAATTTCTTCATTCACTTGTTTTACTTGCTCTAAACTCTTATGTTTACTAAGAATTATAGCTGGGTCCACCTGTAATTGCAAGGTTATTATTATCCATTCATTCTGTTTGTATCTGCTGAATCTGAGCATTGTTTCTCCCTATTATTCAAAATATCCAGAAGAAGAAGACCCAACCATCTGTGCTGAAATTACAGTCCAATGTTTCTAATCAAATAGTCATGATAGGATTATAGTCTGAAGGATAGATGGTGATGACTTTAAAAAACGTGTAGCAGAATTACATAGAGATGCCTCTATACTATCCCAGAAGCTATTGAACTTTCTGGTTATTTTTAAAAATAATTATATCTACTACAGCAACAATTTTCAGACCTCAGATCTCGGCAACAATTTAAGACGGAATCACTCAAAAAGGGTCAGAGGAAGAAATGAAGATTAGTAGTGCTGTTTGGTCACTGTACACTTCAGGGGTAGCGAGAGGTAACCATTTGTTCACCTGACATCAACAATAACCAAGGTCTATTGTCTTCCTTACACCTCCATCCACAGGATGCATTTATGCAAGATATAACAGAAAACACCCCAAGCCTTGGTAAAGCAGTGAATACTATTAATTCCAGAAAATACTGTCAAAGATTACAAAATCCTTAGTAAGAAACCAAAGACCATAGGAACAAAATGGTATATTCATCATCGCTACCTATTTAAAGCAAAGGATGTAAAAGCGAAAAAAAAAAATGACTTGGTAAAAGACCAGTTGAGTCAAAAGAAGGTATTCAAGAATGGGATATAGATTTGTGGACTGTGGCTTAAAATAAACAACAAGACTCCTGGACCAGGTTGTAATTGCATCTAATGAAGGATAGTAAGAATATTTCTTCCAATGTCTTGCAAATAATTAGTGAAAGGAATTTTAAAGAGGAAAGGACTGAAGAGAGAGAGAGAAAACTAGTTTCCCAAAGGAAGAAAATGGTAATCCCACAGGGTTTTGGTCCAGGCTAATGTCTTCTTGAGTGCTGTGTACAGTTCTGAACACCACAGTTTAGATAAAACATTGATATGAAGGAAAGTGAGAAGAGTAAAATGGAAATAAAGGACTTTGAGTCTATACCACATGAGAGAAAAAGTTGAAGGAATTTGGTGTGTCTGAGTATAGGGAAGAATTATGAGGGATTTGATGTTTCTTTGCAAGCATTTGAAAAACTGCTATTAGGAAGAGATGTTATATTTATTTTATTTAGTCTCAAAGAAGAGAACCAGATATAATGAGTGGAAATTGCAGAGGCAAATTTAGGTTTAATTTTGGGAATAACTTCCTGACAATTAGAATTACCCCAGAGTAGATTGGGCTACTCTACCCAATGAGGGTTTTCTGATCATAGGAAGTCTCCAAGGAGTGGCTGGTTGACAATCTATTATGTCTCTGTTGTAGAGATTGTTTTGATGTATTGATTCAATTACTTGTCCACTGAAGGTCCTTTCCATCCTAAAGTTCTATAGCTATGACAATTTTTATAAAAGCATGGTGACTTATGACAGAAACTGAATATTTCGAATCACAGGTCTCTTCCCGGTTTCTCTAAGAACTCTATGTTTAAGCTAGTTGTTTCATTTCTCTATGTCTTTGTTCATCCATGAAAGTAGATTATAGCAATAGCACCTGCCTCATAAAGTTATATTATTAAATAAGATAGTATATGCAAATCATTTTTAAACCATAAAGTGCTACAGAAATGTTAGCTAATATTTTATTTATTATGATGATGATCAAATAAAATTATGTGTGCAAAGCCCTTCATAAACCTTAAAATGCTATGTGAATGTCAGGTATCTTTATTAAGATAGATTTTTATTATTACTGGAAAAAGTCCCTCACTATTAAATCCTTGACTTTAGTGTAAAAGATCAAAAATTAAACTCCTATGCCATATCCCACACTGTAGAGTTTTATTTAAATCTATCTGTGTATAAATGAATACACACATATATACATACATGTCTATGTTTGTATATGCATATGTGAATATGTGCTCACATACATATGAAAACATTTAAATACACAGATATATCTCTACACATATACACACAATATATGTGTATGTTTATATATGAAATTGCCACATACACAGATGGGATCATGTTTATGTACATATCACACACACATACACATAAGAGAGAGAATATCGACACCCACATATATATATATATACATAATACATATCTCATATTTCTAAGGAGAAAAAACTCAAAATGTTATTTCCCTATGAATATGAGGTATCAGAAAGTTTCTAGGGTTGTGGAGTAGAGAAGGGAAAGATATGTGTGTGTGTATGTATGTATACAAATATGCACTCATGTGTTTTTCACATATATAGGTATGTATTTCATATGTACCATTGTGCACGTGTGTTCACAAACATATATACCAATACATACACAAAGACATATGTCTTTTCATCCCCACACTATGCCAAATTCCTTCTATACCACAGATGAAAATATTTTTAAATTCTTTTCACCTCTTCCTTCTCTCTCCCGCCCCAACCAATATTTTTTTAGACATCAGCTCAGATGCACATGGAAATGAGTCAGTCATTTACTACGTGCTTCCTATGTGCCAAGCATTGGGGATATAAAAGAGGCAAAAGTTAATCTTTACCCTTGAGAAACTCAGAATCTGGTGGAGGAGACAAAAAGCAAATAAATATGTACAAACAAACTAAATGCAGTATATAAACAGGGAATAATTAAGAAAGGGAGGAACTAAAGTTAGGAGGGATGTGAAAGGTTTCCTGTAGAAAATGGAATTTTTGTTAAACCTTAAAAGAAACCAGGAAAGCCAGATGGTAGAGATGAAGAGGGAGGGAATTTGGGACATAAAGGGCAGTCAGAGACATTGCCTAGAGTTAAGAGATGGAGCCTCTTCTTTGTGAAAGAGCAAGGAAACAAGTGTTACTGGATTGAAAAGTATGTGACAAGGGAAGTTGAAAGAAGCCTAGAAAGGTAGGCAAGAACAAGGCTATGAAAGACACTGAATGCCAAACCTAGGATTTTGTATTTGATCTCGGAAATGATAGGCTTTTATTGAGTGACATAATCAGTCTTGTGCTTTAGAGAAATTACTTTGGTGGCTGAAGAAAGGATATATTGGAGTGGGAATAGACTTGACACAGACAAACCCATGAGCAGTCTATTACAATGATCCAGGTGTGAAGTGATAAGCACTTGCACTAGAGTGTTGACAGTATCCAAGGAGAAAAGGGGGCATATTTGAGAGATGATGCAAAGGTGAAACCAACAGGCATTGTCAATAGATTGGATATCGAGAGTAAAAGAAAGTGTAGAATTGAGGAAGATACCTGGGTTCCAAGCTCAACGGACCGTAAGGATGATGTTGTCTTTGACAGTGCTGTTATTGCTCATGCTTTGTTTTCACAGAGGATCAATGTTATCTCTGGGTGAAGTCTTGACTTGGGCATGAAATGGATTTAAGTGGGGACATTGTTCAAAGTCATCAGCTTCACTCACTTCCGGAGTCAGAAGTTCAGTGGCAAGACAAAAGTCAAATATCTGAAAGGTATTTGGAGATGTGAGACTACAGTACATAGATAAGATGGGGAAGGATGGATAGAATTTAAAATCATCAGCATAGAGATGATAATAAAAACCATGGGAGCTCATGAGATTGCCAAGTGAAGTAGTATGGAGGGGGCAAAGAAGACAAACCAGGACAGGACCTGATGGGACACCTACTGTTCAAAGTGATGATTTTGATGAGATAGCAAAAGAGACGGAGATAGGCAAGAGAAGAACCTGGTGAGAGTGGCAAATTGAAAACTTGGAGAGAAGACAATGTCAAGGAGAGTAATCAATAGTGTCAAAGGTTTCAGGAAGAGGTCAAGGAAAGTGAGGATTAGACCATCTGTTTGGTGATCAAGAAATCACTGGTAGTTTTGGAGAGAGCCATTTTGGTGGAATGATGAGATCGGAAGCTGTATTGTATGGAGTTAAGAAGAGAGTGAGGGGAGACAAATTGGAGTCACAGTGTTGCGATAGCATTTTCAAAGAATTTTGCCCCAAAAGGCAGAAGAGATATAGAACAATAGTGGCTACAGAAGGGTAACATGGGGGTATGTTAGGCATGGAGGAACCATAAGTGTATTTGCAGGTAGTATGGAAGGACCCAATAGATAATTGAAAGAGTGAAAATGAATGATAAGAATGGGTATGATAGAGGGGGCAATCTGTTGGAGAAGACAGGATGGAATGGGATTGCTTGGGCAGGTAGAAGGATTTAGCCTTCATACAAAGTATGTCCTCCTTATTATGTGAGACAAGGAGAAAGGAGGTTTGTTCATCCTTTGTTGCTGAAGAAGACCATGCCATCAGAGAAGTAATGACATGACTTGCACTTGACTTTTGTTTTTTGAGTGAGGGAGGGCTGTGCAGGTCACCAACCTCACTTCTCCAGAGCCATCTGAATGTGGCGATCAGATACTCATCAGGGTGACTGGAGATGACCCAGGATGAGGCAATTGGTGTTAAGTGACTTGCCCAAGGTCACACAGCTAGTGAGTGTCAAGTGTCCAAGGTGAGATTTGAACTCAAGCGCTCCTGACTTCTTCACTGGTGCTCTATCCACTGCACCACCCAGCTTCTCAGATGATGGAGGAGATAGTAGCTGAAGGTATATGAGTGATATGAAATGAGGAAGGTGCAAGAAAGGAGAACTCTTGGCTAATGTCCTCAACTTTTTCTGTAAAATATTAGATAAGATTCTCAGCTGGGTGAGGGTGGAGGGCCATTGGGGCAGCCATGGAAGATTTGAAGGATTAAAAGGTTGGGAGAGCTTCAGTGGAGAGTGGGATAGTGAGTTAATGAGAGCAGTGCAGTAGGACTCATTAGCAGCAGTGAGGGTCCAATAAAGATTGTGTAATAAATTTGTAATAGACTCAGTCTGCTCTCTACAATCATTCAGCATCACAGATTTAAGAGCAAAAAGCAGAGACAATGGGAATGATCCAAAGTTAAGTCTTGACTGAGTATAATCAAGGAAATAAAGAGGCAAAGGATTTCCAAGAAGAGGATAGTGTTAGGTTGATTTCTCTAAGGGAAGATGGCCTGGTAGGGAATTAAGAGGTCAGGGGTTTGAAGGTCATAGTAAAGAGGAGAACAAGGTTTAGTAAGGCAGAGGGAGAGGTGCTAAGATAAAGGGATTTCAGAATTCTTGAATGTGGAAGTTGTGCATTTGTGGGTGATGGCAAAATCAAGGGTATGGCTATCTTTGTGTGTTGGGGTGGAGGAGTAGACTGTGGGAAGTTATTAGTTTGAGGAATTAGGTGGTTAGAGTGAGGAGAGTCAGTATGTGTGCTGAAGTCTCAGTTTAAGTCCAGGAGTTGAGGAGGAGAGAAAAAGAAGGATCCATTTACTCAACTCATTGGGTAGGGAAGGGGAGCTACCTGGGGTTTGTAGACAATATCTCCTTCCTGTCTAGTGCATCCATTGAATAAAAGGATGGGGAGCTTTCTCAATTCCTTTTTTGCCAACTGTTACGATGGCTGCTCCAGTCTCTTGTCCCTGGTTTAGTCTATTTTTCCACGGATGTAGTTGATCAGACTCCAAAGAACAGGTATGGTCAGATGAGGTTGGGAAATGAATGATGGACATAAAGTAAGGAGCTGTGCTCAGACACTTCAAGGGTGAGCATGTTGTCAACATACTAGCTGATATTTTTTCTTTTTCCATTGGTTTTGACTGGATCTTATCATTTGTGAATTTCTGGACTATTGCTTAGAAACCTAGAACAGAATTAGTTAGGTTCTAAATGTCAAGGGCCTGCTATTAAAATCATGCAGTCACTTCACCCTGATAATATGCCTTTGTTGTTTCAGCATTTAGCAGTAACCAAGGGAAAATTAATGGGACAGAAAAAATAAATTTACAATGGTTTCAGCATGGAGCAATAGCCCATGTGAAAAAGACAATCACTTCATAGGAAAGTGATTACTAAAATTAATTTGATGCCAATAACAATAATTCTAATATGATATGGGTCATAGGGATAAGTGACAAAGAGTGCCTTTTCCTTATGAGTACAAGATGAAATAGCCTGTACTCAGCTCAGAGAGACAGAGAGATAATTCAAATTTAACTTTGCTTGTGGGTGTTTTATGTAGAGTTGAGAGCATTGGTTATTACTTGTCAAATATTTTAGCTTTCCTTTTTACTCAGACATTTGACATTTGACATCCTTTTGATTAATAATGAGTGTATAAAATACTTAGCCTGGCATTGAAAGCCATCCATACTGTGGCCTCCATCTTTGAAATCTAAACTATCTATTCATTACACATATTTATTAAGTACCCATTATGTGCAATGTACAATGCGAAGCTGTGAAGGAGATACAGATATAAATATTGCATGGCCCTTAATCTCAAGGAGCTTATATTAACATGGCTTATTATTCCCATTTTTATATCGTCAGTCATGCCAAGACAACCTTACCAAGTATGCCCATTTTTCTACCGTATTTAAATCTTAAATCTTCCTTTAAGGGTCAAATGAAGGTCTGTTTCTTCTTTAAGAACTTTACTGTATGTTTTAACCATCAATGATTCTCCTGTTTTCTAAATTCTTGTATCACTTATTTTCTATAGTGTCAACCTAAAATAGAGGACATAATCGAGACATAGGAATTCCAATTTGGAACACCACACACACACACACAAAGGCTGGAGTGGCCAGGAAGGGCAGAGGGGACAGGGTTTAAATAAGCTTCAACAGGGAGGGAGTCTCTTGGAAGGCACAGCTTCATGAATCTTTTCCATAACTTGTTTTGTATCATAGCCAAAAGTCCATAGAGAAGGCTAGGGGTGTGGTTATATCCGGTCAGAATAGCAGGATCCATGTGCAACAACAGGGAGCTTCCAGAAATAACACAGGACCAGCTGCAGCTGGTCTGAACTTGCTCCAACCATGGGGTCAGTTGGGTCAAGGTCACACAGACCCTTCTGATGACTTCATTCAACAACTGCTTATCCAGATCTTAGTATATTCTACCTATTATTGCTTGTTTATTAAATTCTGTGCTTCTGTGAACTAGATTGTAATCCCTTAAGGACAAAGACTAATTATACTGGAAAACCTACTACATAGTGCCATGCATGCACCAGATGTTTTACAATACCAGAAACTATCTACTATGTGCTAAGCACAGGCATTTAAAAATGCAAATACAGTCCTTGCTTTCAAAGAATTTATGGTCTAACAGGTGATACAATATGTAAACAGCTAAATAAAATATATACAGTATAAACTGAAGATAACCCCAGAAGAAAGTCACCAGTGTGAAGGGGAAGAAAGAAAGTCTACTTGAAGAAAGTAGAATTTTAGATGATACTTGAAGGAAGTTCAGAAAGCCTGGAAGTAGAAACCAAAACATCGAGAATTACAGACATGAGAGACAGCCCGTGAACATGGATGGAGTTAAAAGATGGAAAGTCTTGTGTGAACAGCAGGGAAGCCAGTGTAGTTGAGAATCATGGTCTAGTAAGGGATATCAGAGGTGTCAAACACACAACCCAAAATACTCTCATATTTGGCCTGAATCAGATTAAAATAAAATTGGGAAATATTTAACAAAATAAACAAAGATATAATAAAACATAAATGTTGTTACATTTTAAAACCAAGTCAATATGTGGCTCACAGGGATCCTTATGTATGATTTAGTGGCCCCCATTTCTATTTTAATTTGATACCATTGCATTACAAATATACTTGACAAATGATTATTAAGATTGCTGAACCCTAGTGAGGAGAAATCAAGTACCCCCCCAAGGCAGCCATTCCACCTGCAAATAGTTCTAATGGACAGGACATTTTTCCTTATATCAGTCCGGTATCTGCTCTATTTTCATATCTTCCGTTACTCCTCATTTTGTCTTTTGGGGCCATGTAAAATAAGTCTATTCCCATGTCCCTCTGGAAACTCTTAAAATATTTAAAACCAGATTTCTTTTCCCCTAAAGACATTTCTCTTCTACATGTTAAAAATACCCAATTCTTTCAAATAAATCTCATATGGCATGATCCTTAAAGCCTTTATCATACCAGCTGCCTTTTCTTTTCTTTTTTTTTCATCTTATTAGTCTCCAGCTTATTTATTTTGTTTTTAACATGTAATGTTGGGAACTAAACACAGTACTCAAGAGGTGGTCTAGCCAATTTAGAATAACGTAGAACTCTTACTTTTCTCATCATAGACATTGTTCACTGGTTGTAGATTTAGAGTTGCAAGTGACATCAGAGTTCATATATTCCTACCTCCTCATTTTGCATATGAGGAAATTGATTCTGAGAGATGTTTAATGATTTGTCATCTGATAGTAAGTAGCATAACAAAGATTTGAACCCAGACTCTTTACTACAAATCCAGCAATCTTTCAACTATATTACCATATGTTTTTATATCACATTAGATATTTTTATTTTGGGGGGGAGTGTTAAAAATCAGACTGTTGGTTTGCATGAAGATTAGACGGCACTAATTGATCTTTTGAGGCTAGTACAAGAGTCTACATGTACCCTTCTTTAATTTGATTCCAGGAGATTCTAGACTTTTTTTTCCTTAGGAGAGAGGCTTCTTCATTTTTATCTGTTTATTCCTAGCATGGAACACAGCTCATTGGCATGTTTGGTTATTGACGTTTAGCCATTTTCAATTGTGTCTGACTCTTTATAACCCCTTTTGGGCTTTTCTTGGCAAAAATACTGGAGTGGTTTGCCATTTCCTTCTTGAGCTCATTTTACAGTTGAGAAAATTGAAGGAAACAGGGGTAAGTGACTTTCCCAGGTCACACTGCTTCTAAGTGTCTGAATCCATGTTTGAACTCAGGTCTTCTTGACTCCTAGCCCAGCACTCTATCCACTGAGCCACCCAGCTGCCCTCTTTGGCATATAGTAAGGACTTAATGAACTCAATGGAATCATATTACATTCAATCTAATGTTCATTCTATTATCTTCTCTTGTTTCCCTCTTTTGCTCATTGTCATATTAACATCTAAATGGCTTAATGAATTCATGTGTACCCCCATGTCAGTCTCTTTAGACAGCTTCCCATTTTTTTTCTCATCAGAATTGTTTGTCTTTGTCATATTTTCATTCACAAAAATTTGCCATTCTTTCTTCTGACTTCCCTCTAGTATTCTAGGTCATGGAGTATTTCTTTTTCCTTTGAATATATTGAAAGCTATTCTCTCCAAATGTCATGTGTGTTAATGTTCATTTAACTCACCAGCTTCTCAATGTTGTTAATATTTATATGAAAAATAAAAGTTCCCCTCCTTAGTTCTTCCACTTTGTGACATAGATGATTTTCACTTAAGCAAGTGAAGAAATCATTAGGTCTTCCCAAGAGAAGGAGAAGGAGAAGAAGGAGAAGGAGAAGGAGAAGGAGAAGGAGAAGGAGAAGGAGAAGGAGGAGAAGGAGAAGGAGAAGGAGAAGGAGAGAGATAGACACTTCTATTAGTTTTGCCCAAATACTTGCCTCTTCAGGTGCTATGTCTGAAGCTGATACTGCTTGTCCTGGGGGCCCTGGGGGCCCTGGGGGCCAAGCTGCCTGTCCCTGGGACTTCCTTCCCTCTTTCCCTGCCTAAGCAAGACTGGGGAGACCAGACTTCAGCAGAATGCAATGAAGCATATTTTTTTGAACTTCCATGATTCTTCGGACCATGAGCCAAAAGAATCACCACTCCCTGTGACTCCTTGCTCTCCAGGAATGCTGAAAAGACTCTGAACCAGGCAAAATCCCTTGCAGAACAAAAACAACCCTTTTGCTGCTGATAATGACAATTCAAATGAAGAATTAGCTACTGCTTATGTGTTGATTGGCAGTGGTCTATATGATAAAGCAATAACACATTTTTCCTTCATGCTCCAGGAGGAACCAGAGCTCGTTAGTGAATTTTATGGCCAAAGGATAGCCTCTGGAAAGGAGGGACTACAGGACATTAAGAATGTTGAACTTGCTTTGTTTGAACTGAGTCTAATAATTCCCTTGGAACCAAATACTGGCCTCCTCACTTCTTCATAAGACTTTATCTTCTTAACATTCAATATTTTTCCCCTTTGCTCCTGCCTTTTTATATCTAATTCTTTCCTTTTCAATTATCTTCAAACTTCTAGAAGCATAACTTTTCATCATAAAATTAATCCCACCAAAACTCAGTGGTATCTATGATTGCAAATTTTCCTCCTTGTGTTAGAATTTCCAGCTTACTTTTCTTGTAAGCCACCTGTTATCCATTTGTACAAAGATACCTAAGGTTTCTTTCATTGAATTTTGTCTCCTCTGAATTTCTGGGCAACTCTAATGCTATTATTTTTTTCTTACATTGTTAAAACTTCCTAAACTACTTTGTTTGGTGAATGTATGTTAGCAGTTTTCTTTCTGTCCTTTTTAGCTGAAAGTCCTTTAGTATGACTATAGGCAAATGTATTCTTACCAGCCTTGTAAGGCACATTCTAAATCCAACCAGTTGTTCATCATCTCTACATTTTTAAACTACGTTTCAAAAGTCAAATTCTTACACATTACATTTTTAATCAGTTTTTCATTTAACCAGATTATATTTCTTTTCCGAGACCCTGCCTTTAAATGGAAGACATGATGGAAACACCTCTATGCTAACTCTTCATCTTCTTATCCAAGACTTCAAAATCTTTAGTAATACTTTGTAGATTCCCACTTGAAATATCATTTGTGCCTACATGGATCATCAGAAGTGAGTAAATGTTTTCTGACAAGTCTTAGGAAGTCCATTCTCATATATTGGATATATGTCCTGAGGAAGACAGAAGACCTCACTATTGTTATTATGAGGTTAACAATATCTACTTCAGGACTATGCGCCAAGATGTTAAAAACTATTTACTCCTATGATCCATAGGGTATGAGCTTTCATCTGGAGATGTCTGTGGATCCAAATCATTAGTCATTAGAGGGAAAAGTAACTGCTTCTTTCTGAGAGTTCATTCAACTCCTCTTCAAGAATAATCTCATATCTCTGAGTATTCAGACTAAAGTGATCTATGGGCCCCTTTCCTTTCTAGATTATGCCACATGTTTATAGCTTTCAGAATCTTGAAACAGGTCAGGATTAACTACTAATCCTATTCTTTTTTCAAGTCTGTCCATGCTTTATGCTAGGCACTGTGCTAAGGGATAGAAATACAAAGAAAGGTTGCATGCAAGGAGCTCACTGTCTAAAAGGAAATTCAACAAGAAAATAACTATGTACAAACAAGATATGTTCAGGATAAATTGGAGATGACCTCAAAAGGATGTCACTAATGTTAAGGAGGATAAGGGAAGGATTCTTGAAGAAAGTGGGATATTATCTGGGACTTGAAGGAATCCAGAGAAATGGAAATGGAAGGGAAGAATTCCAGGAATTTTAAGAAACATTTTGCTCTCTCTCATAACCTGAGAGTGGTAAGGCATCTTAGGGGAAAATAACCCACATTTTGAGTATAGATAAAAATTATTTGATTATGATAGAAATACACATCTATCTCATTTGCTAGGAGTTAACTGTAAAATTCCTTTTCTGCCATAATTGATGGAAGCAAATTCTCACATCCTTTGTCATTCATGGGAGGAGTTATTGAGGCTAATTTCATGGCAGGGGATACTTTTCATTTTATAATTCAATAAACATTTACTAAGAAACTACTATATGCCTCTGTACCAGGTTAAATGCTAATATATACAAATAACAAAAAGACAGTCCTCTGTGTCTAGGAGCTTTCAGTCCAAAAGGGGAAGACATATAAAAGGAGCTGGAAAGGATGGTATTACCAAGGGTTATCTTGTTCTATGTAATTGGAACCAAGTAGAGCTGTAGCTGGAAAATGGAGGGAGCCTGAAAGTCCAAATGCTGCCCTCTGATAGAGGTGAGAAAGTGCTAAGTATGCAGGCATGGTGATTAAATTTGAAATGATCAGCTTTCCCTGGGAGGGGATCTTGTTAGGAAAACATCAAATCCTTTTTCTCTCTTACATATTTTCTTCATGCTTTCAGTTTTCATCCTCAAATTCTTTCCACATTTCCTTTGTCCTTCTCCTTCTACTACTTCAGACTGAGATATTCCCCTTTACATAGGCTTGTCCTACGTCTTGCCCATACATTTCCTTCTTCTTGAATTTGTCTTCTTATAAATCTTCAATTTGAATCTTTCCCCTCTTTTAACTTCTCCAGTTGTACAACCCCACCCTCCGCCACACACACACCACATAATTTGTTTTTTGGTTTCTTCACAATTCAAAACCTCCCCAAATCCCCTTCATAATTTCTTTGCAAAATAAAGCTAGAAATTTTTGGTGATGAGGAAGATGGATGATGTATAATAGAAAACAACCAGTATGGTAGGTAGATATATTTTAAAATGTTAACTGGAAATGAAATTCCTATATCTCTCCCATACTTACAAGACACAAAGCAAACTTTCCTCCAGGTGAGTGTGGATATGAATAAATGGCTGGTAGGATATGAGCCATACAAAATTGGTTACAAAGGTAATTGACTTATGAAATTATCTACTCATTGTTGCTATGCAAATGAACAAAACTATTTATTACCTACCAGCAAGTCTTTGCCTGACTTAGTAAATGAAATCCTAGAAAATAAATTGAAAGAAGTTTATAAGATTCAGAGATGATTTATTTTAGTAAAAAATATGAAACATTTCACAAATTTGCGCATCATACTTGCTTAGGGGGCATGCTAATCTTCTCTGTATCATTTTAGGTTTTAAAATATATGCTGCTGAAGGGAGCATTCTGAAACATTTTAGCTGAATTTCATTCAGGTCAGCATGGTCTTTTCTTATTCTCGAAGAGCTAATATAGAAATTAGTTGGGTTTCTTTTAAAATAACTCAAATTAATTCAAATTATTGAAAAATCAAATCCCATTTCCATTTTAGGGTGCTCCAAACCCTAAGGAACTTCTCAATTTACTAAATGAATCTTGAAATTTAAGATTGTTCTATGATTCAACAATTTTACTTTACATTAGGATATAGAGGTAACCAGGTTCATTTATATTTTCTCGTGTAACTGGTACAGATAGATGGTGCTCCCAACATCCTGATATTTTTAGAGAGAGCAAATGATTAGCTAAATAAGAAATTCTCTGGGTAAATGGTTTGTCTAATTTAAATATTACTTTTACTATTGCTTATCCCTGTATGCTAATTTTGCTTCATTCCCTAAATGACTTTGACTATAGGAGACATTATCAGAGGTGGTGTACCATAATTTCATGCTACTCAGAAACCGTAAGGCCACTATGGCTATTAGAGAACAGATACTTAAAAGTTCAATAGATGATCTGAATTTTCCTTCACATTGATACTTTTATATCGTATATCCCATACACCTAATACTGAGTGACATATTTTTTTTTTACTTGATTTTATGGTGATTATCTGATTATTTACCTTGCTTGATTATAAAGTATACCACTGTTTCCATTGATTTTCTTGCTGAAACGTGTGAGTTGGAAATTAATTTAGTTTGTTGAATGATCATAGTCTTCAACTCATCAGCACTTGATAGATATCTATGTATCTATATCTATGTATCCATGGTTATTAATGGTAGTAATTACTGTAGTAATGGTATACTTTTATAGCTTATATTCAAGCATAATCACTTTCTATTTTTAATTCCTGAATAAAAAATACTTACAGCTGTTCAAAAAAGTTGGGCAATGACTATATAATTGCAAGATAACCAGAAAACTATTGGAGCACAACAGTGATAAGATATATTGAATCATACCAGTGTTTTGTACAGATATTTTTTCTCTGAAGTTGTACATGAAATATTGTAGCAATACGCTCAACTCATTTCATAACCATTTGTGTAAGGACATATCTTAACATTTATTTTAGCTATTTTTATGCATAGGAAGACAATGAGGGTGGCTGGGCTTCAGTTTGAAATGGTGGCTAGAGTGCTGGACCTGACGTCAGGAAGATCAAAATTCAAATCCTGCTTCAGACACTTACTAACTGTGATGCCCTGGACATGTCCATTAATTTTTCTAAGATTCAGTTTCCATGTCTATTACATGGGAAGCACATTTAATGCAATCAACAGTCACATAATACCATTTTTAATGTACATTTTTAGAACTAGAAAATTGATCATAACAGATTTGAAATTTATTCTAACAAAACACTATACAATATTCACAAAATATAGGGCTTGTCACCCTAAGGTAGCTACAGAAAAATTAGTCCTTTGTTAATGAAAAAGAAGAAGATGATTGATAGAAATTCTCAGGACATATGTTAAATAAGTAAAACAAAACGACAAAAATTCTTTGGAAATAAACAGATGTCCATTCACCAAGCAATGGTAAAGGCCAACAACAGATAATGCCAATGGAGTTGTTTATTGCAACCTCCTATACAATGGCTAAAGTCCAAGGTTGAAATCAAAAAGCCTTCTATGGGCATTCGCCACATGCCCTAAGCCATTGAAATGTCCACAAGAAAGTGCTGAACAAATGGCTGAGTCACAGTAATTTGGTTTTGGAAAAGGATAAATTTGGAATGAGTACTTAGTGTGAGACTGTTGTCTCTAAACACATCAGCAGGTAGCTCCTTAAGGTGTTCTGAATTAGATAGCAAGGTAGAATATGCTAAAAACTTGTAGAAACTGTGTAGTTCATCATGACTGGCTGTAAAATATGTAGCAAATAAATAATGAGACGTGACCTGTTGACAAGAGTTGTATTTCAAAAACTTGCTTTTTGACATGAACTGATAAATATAGACTCCAAAATAATCTTGACCATTCAATTAATAAAATGTCTGGAAAACCTGAAAATTGCAAACCACACTTTTGCCCATGGCTATCAAGCTATAGTATTGATACATAAACTTATGAACAGTCTTATTGTTTATAGTTTCATGTTGCCATACAAATCCAACTTATATGGAACAAAGCTTTTTAAATTATAGCAGCAGAAATAAAAATCATGTGGAAAGAGATTGCAGTACATAACTGTCCCTGTCATCTTCTCTGACACATAGTATGCACTTCAATACTTGTTGATTTGACTTGTACCAAGAATGTTTTCAATGAAATGATCCCACTGAGGAATTTACAATCTCATATAAACAGGACAAGATGGTGAATATTAATGGAAAATTTCAAAGAGGTAAATTTCAGCCTGATATCAAGAAACTTCCTAAGAATTGGAGAAACTGAAAAGTGGGGGTAGAAGTCTCAAAATTAGTAGGTTTCCCCACATGTGAAGTATTGGAGCAAACCCTGGATAATCCCTTTTGGATATTTTGTGGAAGAGATTCTTAGTAAAGTACAGGTATGACTAGATGGTTTCCTTTAACTTTACACTTCTGAACTTCTCTGAACATGTGTATATTTTCCACTTATACCACAATTTGGATTAATGAATTCTATATTTCTTATTAGTCGCTATGTAAAGTAGTATATTCTTGTTTTTATCCTAAGACTATCTCTCTCAAGGATCAAGTAACAATGTTCTCATATTTGGTGAGCAAATCTGTGTTCACTCTAGCCATAGCCTTCATGATTTTATGTGCTTTGATCATAGCCCTTCCAGGCTTCATCTTTCCGGACTGACGAGTCCTTTTAATCAAGGCTAGCTACTCCATCCCTTTGATCACTTCAAGCTACTTTTCTCTGAACCTTTTCCAGTTTTCTGTCTCTTGAGAGGCAATGACCAAAAGTGCATGCATTACTCCAGATACCCATATAATATGCTTTTGTACAAGGTAATGATTACGTTTTAGATTTTATTTCTGATGCCTTTCTTGTAGACAAAGGGTTAGTCTATGATATTCCTGGAGAGTACTACTGGACGTTGCTTGCACTTCTCATATTCTTGCCTCAATCAACTCACTTTAACTAGAAATTTAGCAATTATGATTTGCCTCATCTAGTAAATATCTAGAGAAGACAGTTTGAGATCAATTACCAGCTTACTGCCTTAGATAAGTTATCTCTGGCTAGGAAAAGGATGTAGTCAAATTCACAGCAAAATACACTTTAAATAGTTTGCCTTAAAACAGATTTTTTTTTTAATTCAAATGACAAAAATTTATTATTGTGTAAAGAAAGAAGTTATACAGCAGAAGGTCAGCCATGAATTCAAGAAGGCCTAGGCTCAAGTCTCGCCTTTGAAAAATACAGGCTGTCTGACCATGATCACAGTCATGTTCTCAGTGACTCCAGACAGTACTATTAAGATTTTAAGAGCAGTTTGGTGGCACAGTGGACATAACACTGGACATGGCATTATGAAGAATTGAGTTCACATCAGATCTCACATGCCAACTAGCTGTGTGACTGTGGGAAAGTCACTTAATCTCGGTCTGTTTCAGTTTTCTCATCTGTTAGATTAACAGAACCTACCTCCCAGAACTGTTGTAAGGATATAATGGGATAATATTTGTAAATTTTTTCAAATCTTAAAATTCTGTATGAATGCTACTTATTATTTTTGCTATGATTAGGTTGCATATGAGTTGTTGATTTATGTTAGTGGAGGAATTTCCACACAAGAAGTTTTTCACACTGATATAATACAGGTAGTATTGATACTAGCTAGTGAGGAAAATCACAAAGATCTGTCCAACAACTAATGTTGGTTGTGGTAAAGGGGTAGAAAAACATAACCATAAAAGTATGCATATAGGTATAATAGAAATTAGAGTAATTTTGTGACTAAAGGATGTACAAAATGCTATTTGTGCTGTGTGAAAAAGAAAGTATTATTTTAGAATGAATCAATACACATTTATTGAATGCCTACTGTATGCCAGGCAAAGTGCTAATCACAGGTTGTGTCCTTTGTTTTGAGTGAGGGAGGGCTGCGCAGGTCACCAGCCTCACTTTCTCCTCCTGAGCCATCTGGATCCAGAGACCAGATGTTCATCAGGATGACTGGAGATGGCCCAGGATGACCTGGGAGACCTTGGCCTTTTAGGCTAAGGCTTTTCAGGTACGCACTTAAAGTGAGGTAATGCCCATTCATTGAATAGGCCTCTTTAAAAAGTAGTCAGGGGGATAGCCCTCTTAATAGAAAAGAAAAAAAAAAAGAAAATAGATAAATTTCGCTGGGAGGGGTAGGAGCCTCAGGGTTGTTGTTTCAAAAAGAAACTGTTACTATTGACATTCACTCTAGGCCAGGAGGGCCCAGAGTACATGGGGTCTAAGTCACTGGAGATACAAAGACTATCCCTGAATGAGCAGGAAACTTCTTCCTGAGGAACACCCTACTTGAAATGGGTCTTGCAGGATCAAAGGAATGCTACAGATAGAGTCTGGGATAGTTGATAGAAAGGACATCCTAGATATAGGGAGCAGTACAAATAAAGACATGAAGTTAGACATAGAAAGTGAGAAATAGTTTGCATTAATTGAAGTATAAAGTTTCTATTGTGAGACTTGTAAAATTGTAAAGGGCTTAGCACAGTGCCCAGCACGTAGTAAGTGCTATATAAACATTAGTTGTTGATATGATTAAAATGATGACATTTTCCTTCAAATATAGAGCAGAAGCCTGTGACTCTGTTTCCTATACTATAGATATGGTCAAAAAGTTATCACTTAGATCAAAAGTGCTGCCTATTATTAAGGAGATGAACTCAAACTCAATAATAAGAATATCTGATACTAATACCAATTTTTATAGGTTTTAAGGTTTGTGAAATATTTGTATATATCTTATCTCATTACTTAAAGTACTGAGGTAAGCAACACAAGTGAGCACATTTCCATTTTATACATGAGAAAATTGAAGTGAGAGAGTAAATGACTTGTCCAGGATCATACAATTAAGAAATGAGGCAGGATAAAAGTCAAGTGTGTCCTTACTCTAAGTCCAGTTTTTTTATTTGTTTGTTTCCCTCTTTCCATCACACTGCTTTTCAATTCAGAATTTCCTGGCTACTACTAATCATTGGCGATTATCCTGAAATAGACCTCTACGATCACTGTTACTGTCAGTTTTTCCCCCAAGGTATGTCATGGCCCCCAGGGAAGCCTTAGTTTTATACCTGCAGGTTTTTGATGGCTCCTATGATATTCTTCTTTTAGAAAAAGGGTTATCCTTGATCCTGGCACTTGTTTTTGACCCCATAGTTTCTTGACAGATACTGGCACTTATCGTAGAAGGAAACTCTTCAAGAAGTTGAAATTGATATCATGTTCGCAGCCTGGAAAACTTTCTACGCCAGTAGAAACAACAAAGCTCTAAGTTAAGAACACACCATGTATCTCTCTGGCCCTCCTTCAATATTTTTGTACCAGTGAAATCAACCTAAAGAAGATGAGAGGCAACTTTATAAAGAATCTGCCATTCTAGGATTCCCTAGTCCAGTATAGAGATAGTTTAAGGATGATACAAGAAGATGGAGACTTGGACTACAAGAAGTTTACCATCTTGTTGAGGTAATTAGGCATGGCCACATTGAGATTAAGAAAGAAAACTTTGAAGTTGGATATTCCAAGAGAGAAAGAACAAAAATGACCAAGGGAAAATTAAAACCCAAGATAAGTGAGGAGACAAGATAGTAAGAAATCACCTACCTGCTCCTAGGGAAGTCATCATGAAGCCCAGACTGTATCCCAGAATACAGCAACGAGTCAGGGAAAGAGGAAGAGATAATAGAGAGATCCACAGGAGGAGGAACAAGGAAGATAAATCCAACATTTTCTTCCCTTCTTCCTCTTTCTTTCTCTTTGTCCTTTTCTTCATCCTTTCCTCTTTCCTTCCTTCCTTCTTTTTCTACTCTTTCTTTCTTTCCCAGATATTAAAAAAAACATTGTCATTACTTTTCAGGGTAACATTTCCCCAATCCATATAAACACCTTCACTCAGCCTTATCATTCCTTCACACTATCTCCTTAGGCCTCTCTTCCCTTTCATGGTAAAAAAAAATGCTACCCACACTTACTCGTGCTCCCTCACTTCTACTTACTTCTCAAGACTAGTATTTTGATATTTCCTCAACAATCTCCTAAAACTTCTCCATCCAGCATTGCTAATCACCCCCAAAGCTCAGGTCCCCTCTGTACACTTGTGGCCCACACTGGATTGCACCTTGCCCCTGCATGGAGCAACCTTCCAGGATGTCTTACGCTGAAAATTTGCTTCACTTTGGCACTGTGTGGGTTCTGCAGCTCCTGAATTTATTTAGAGCCATTTTTTTTACAGGCATTTGGCTGGGCTTGGTGGGAGCTCTCTAGAAAGTCTGTGCTGTTACTCCACCATCTTGTCTCTGCCCCTGAAAAGAAAAATCTTGATAAATCATTGAAGGGTATATTAACTGAAAAAGTGTCAAGCAAATTTTAGACTGCATTAAGAAAGGTCTATACCAGAGGGAATACTCATATTGTTTTCTTCCCTGGTTCAGACTACACTTGGCGTACTGTTCTCAGTTTAACATATGGCATTTTAGGAAGGGTATTAATAAACTGGAGTGTGTCTGGAGGCAGGCATCTAGGTTGGTAAAATTCCCTAAGACAATACTATCTGAAGATTGGTTAAATAAAATAAAGATGTTAAACTAAAGAAGAGATGACTTATGTACATGATATCTGTCTTCAATGTTTGAAGGTCTGTCACACAGAAAAGAATTTAGATTTGTCCTACCTCTCTCTAGAGGACAGAACTAGTAACAATGAATAAAAGTTTCAAAGAAACAGATTTAGAAGTGATATAAAAAAGACTTCCCAACAACCAGAACTATCCAAAGGCATAATAAGATACTCAAGATCTAGTGGGCTGCCTTCACTTGATATTTTCAAGATAAGAAGGGATATACACCTGTCAGGTATAGAGGAGGGAAGATCCTTGTTCAAGTAGGAGTTAGGCTGAAAAACCTTTCCCTTTGTGAAATTCTATAGTCCTTTGATTCTAAGAATGACATTTTGAATACCTTTATAGGATTGAATCCGTTGAGGAGGAAAAAACAGTTTAAAAAGGCAAATACTAATGTAGAGCCACAGAGAATACACTTACCACCTCAGATTATATGTGTGTATGTATGTGTATATATTTATATATATATATATATATATATATATATACACATATATATAGAATCTGAGTTGGTCAGTGTGTATATATATATATATATGTAGTTGAATATATGAGAATATATACAGTCTGCATAGGTATATGTATGTGTATAAATATATACATATATGTATATTTCTTCTTTATGTTTATATACATCTGTACTTATGCATTTCTATATATCAGTCCATATTCAGATGTATGTGTACATACACATGCCCTCACACACATATACACATATATACACACATATATCACTTTATTTCAGTGCCCTCAGGTGTCCTTTACCTGAACTTCATTCAAGGAAGTGAGATGAAATCCTACCATCTTTTCACTTATCTTGAGTTTCCAGTGGCTTCTGAATAGGAAAAGAAAATGAGCACATTAAAAGTTGAACAATCAGCCTTCTTCTCATCATTGTCTTCATTTTCCTAGCTGCCTTTAGCAACAGTCCTATGTCTTTTTCTATACTCCTCTTGTACCAAACATAGCTTAGAAAAAAGAAACCACCAAGACTTTTTTATTGTCCTTATTCATTACTTAGCTTATTCAAGACTTTTAGTCACTTTTTTTTAACAGTACTTTGATATTCTTCTATATTTATCCTCTGATAACTGACATTTCTTCTGTCCTCTCCTCCTCTTTCTGTCTCTCTATATACACATACATATATCTATATATACATATATACACACATGGACACATACATATACTTATGACATGTATATGTGATGTCTCTATAGATATATAGACACATAAACATTCATATGCACATACATGTATGTGTATATATATTTATATATTCATATATATATATATGTATACACATGCACACACATCCAGAGGAGAGACAGAGAAAGAGGGAGAGACAGAGACAGAGAGAGAAAGAGAGAGAGAGAGGGGGGGGGGAGGGAGGTAGGGAGGGAGGGAGGGAGGGAGGGAGAGAATGGAAGAAATATCAGTTATTTGAAGATAAACAGAAAAAATATTATCATTTGAAAGAAAAAAAAGTAAGGGTCTTAAACTTTTGAATAAAGATCTTGATGAATGATTAGGGAAAGAAAAGGACATTTTGGTGTGTTTTTTTTAATTGGATATTTTTGGAATAGGAGGAGTGTCCAAAAAGACACATAATTGCTATGTGACTAGGAAGGTTATTGCAAATGATTAGGAGGAAAAAACTGATTGCTAAACTCTAAATATGTTTGTCTAAATGTGTTGCTTTCTATTCCTCACTATTAGTCAGTGGTAATTCAGGATAAGTAAAAAGATGATAAAACTTCATTTCACTTCCCTGAATGAAAAACTGCATTGGAGAATACTGAAATGAACTGGTATATAAGATTGCTGCACCACAAGTGATCTTCTAAAGGTCTTAGAAATGTACTTTGAGACTAAAGAAAGGTAAATATTGCCCTGATTCAAAAAAATGAGGGTGGTGGTGGTAGATATGGCATTTTAAAACCAAAGTTCAGCAAGTTTAAGCCTTTTACTAGAAAAATTATAGACTATATTTTAAAGGGACGGTTGTTCAGCCCTTGAGCAGGAATTAGCAGTCACTAAAATCACCTTAGTTTCACCAACAAGTTATATGAAATTAAATAACCAATTTCTTTATTTGACAGGACACTCAGACTTATAAATCAAGGAAATGATAAGATTGTATACAAAAATTTCAGCAAAGCCTTATTTAAAATCCCCCGTGATATCCTTGTGGACAAAGACAGACAAAAATGGGTCAGGTGGATTCATATCTATTTGAATGACTGGACCTGAGTTGTTGATAGGCCAAAGGAGGTTTCTGGTAGAGGATCCCAGAATAAAACTCATGGGCCTATGATATTTAATAGTTTTATCAGTAAATATATTGAAAATATAGAAGACATGCCTGCCAAATTTGTGGATGGCATGGATCTAAAGAAGGTAATTAACATGTTAGGGGCAGCTGGCTGGTGCAATGGCTAGATGCCAGGTGTGGAAGATCTGAGTTCAAATCCAGCTCCAGACCTTTACTAACTGTGTGACCCTGACTCATTTAACCCTGTTCACCTCATTTTCTTATCCATAAAACAAACTGGAAAAGAAAAGGTTAAACCAGTTCAGTATCTTCGCCAAAAGAAACAAACTGAAACAAATGAGGTCATGACTGAAATGACCAAGCAACAACAGCAAGATTAATATGTTGGATTCTAGCCAAAACTTGACAACCAACCAATCAACAGGACTTTCCTTAAAAGATCTCATAGTCGAGAATAATGGGCTAACTAAAATGAAGTTAAGTTGACTAGTACAAAAAGGTAACGTTCAATATAAGTTCTAAAAACTAATTTCACAAAGTACAGGAGGGGGAAAGCATGGCTAGCCAATCATCTCAGTTGGAAATAGAGGGGAAGGATTTTTATATTTCAGGGGACTAAATGCTTAATGTGCACTAACAATGTAACATGGTAGCCAAAATCTTTAAAGCTGCTCTATGAGGCATAAAAAAAGTCCAGTAAGAGAAATAAAGTGCTCTTCTCTGTCCTGGGCAGACTACATCATAGTACTGTGTTGAATTCTGAGCACTACATTTTAGGAAGAACATAAAGAGCTAAGGAAATAAGATTATTTAATATGGCATATATTGTTCTTTCCATGCTCATCTCAAGCTCTTACCAACTGTGCAGAAGTCAACATGCATAGTGATAAAACTGGTAGCCAGTTGAAAGAAATTGGAATATTCAGAATCCAGAAGACCTAGGAGGAACATTTAAAAGCCATCTCAGTTTCCAAGTAGTTGAAAGGCTTTGGTGTAAAAGAGTGATGAGAATTGTTCTGCTGGACCCCACAAGGTAGAACTAGAAGCAATGGGTAGAAGGTTCCGAAGAAAATATTCCAGTTTAATGTGATGAGTAAAACCTTCATCATAAGCAGAGCCTTCTAAAAGTGGAAAGAAGTATCTCAAAGGATAGAATGCTTCCTGCTGTTAGATTTGTTCTGACGAAAAGACATGGACCCTAAAGTATGATTCCTGTTCATATGTGGTTTGGACCAGAGCATCCCATTCTATCTTAAACTTAGAGATTAATAAATATAGACTTCTTACTAATTACATTGCATCTACCTTCAATTTATACAAAATTATATGAGAAATTATTTAGATCTAGAAAAAAATTTGGAATACTTTTAAACAGAAAGTTTTATTTTCATAACTTTTGTATATTGAATCAACCGAGACAAAGATGAATTAAAGAATAATATAACAGTACAAAGAGTGTATATGTTTTTCTTAGCAAAACTTTCTTATCATCTCAGCATCTCTGAGCTTATTTTCTCCCTCAGCGTTATCTTGCTCACAAATCACAGTTAAAGTTTCAGCTCAGGCAAGATAAGAACCTTTATATTAATCATGGTATGCACAGTGTAACCACTGCATGTGTGTACTCTACATTAAATGTCATATTTTTTAAAATGTTATTTGGCATTGCAAATGTCCAGGCGGTATTACAGAACTGATCTTCAAATGTACCCTTTGTTCTTTGGAGACATCATTTTATGGTATGAGTAGCATTTACAATGATGATTACTAAGTCTTAAGGATAAGCTTGTGAAAAGGTAGAACTTTATTTACTCAGTCTGTATTTACACATAGACAGCTGTTTTATGCTTTCCAGAGTTACATCCATGGGAAGTTGAAAAGTCATACTTAGAGTAGGAAAAAAAGAAAAGAAAAATACCTTCTACTGAAGAAAAACCATTTAAAAAATAATGTGGATCTAAATCTATTAAGTACTAAGGACTTAGGAAAATCTACGTTACATCTGCTAACTCAGGGAAGAAAAGCACTTTGTGAACATGGATGAACTGATTAAAATGCGAGTATTAACTCTTCATGGAAGTTCAAAAAATAGATGGAAAGCAGAAACCAGAAAAAAATCAAAATAATTTCTTCTATTCAATGTACTCTTAAAGACAAACTTTTTTATGTCTTCATGACATTTGAAATTAAGTGCAAATATTAAAATATACTAAATATTGAGTTCATTCTGCTTAAGAAACACTCTCAGGACAATTACCACAAATTGTACAATTTTAGCGTCTAGGGACCCTGATTTAATGTGTATGTGTATGCATGTATGTATGTATAGGCTGTGTACCTATATAAATGTGTGTGTTATTCTCCATAGCACCGAGGAAAGTGCCTTGAATTGTTATGTATAAGTTTTAATTCAACAAATCTTTATTAAATGATAAAGCCATGACTAGTAATGTTGGTGCCTAGGGCAAATAGAAAAATAGTATCCTTGTAATTCATGATAGAAAAATAATACAAAAAGTAATTAGTATAAAGTTGGCTGAACAAAACAGAAAATTAATTGTTATAATTTTGCTGAATCAATTCATGCATTAAATGTTGGTATCCTCTAAATTTTGGTGTCCTTAGTCAAAGCCTTGTTTGCCCTAATTCAGTTATAGCTCTATTAAGTGATTATGGTGTGCTGGGCATGGTGCTTATTATCACTGGGGACACAAAAATGAAATGTAAAAGTTGCCCTCAAGGGGCTTATAATTCCTATAGAGTTGTATAAGACATATTCCAAAAATAGCAATTTGAGACAAAATGTGACTGCTGTTGTTGGTGGTGTTTGTCCTTCCTTCTCAAAGAGGACCATGACAGCAGGAAGGTGATGCTATGACATGCAAATGAACTGAATTTAAGTGAGGGAGAACTGTGGAAAGTCACCAGCCTCACTCTCTCTTCTAGAGCCATTTGGGTCCAGTGATGAGATACAGATAAGACAGTTGGAAATAGCCCCAGAGGTTGCAGGTGTCCTTTAGTCTTTTTAAGCTGAGGTCTTTCTGAGGTCTCAGTTTGACTGAAGTCATGTCCATTCAATGATTAAGGCTAGGCAAGAAAAGAGGCAAAGAATGACTTCTCAAAAAAAAAATCAATCCAAGAGGGGAAAACTCTCAGGGTTTCTGGCTAAAACAGAAACAATTGCTATTCTCACTCACTGAGCCATCAGGGGCCAAATAAAGACCAAGTGAGGTTTAGGCGGGGACCTTCTACTGGAGAGCCAAAGTGATCAAGGTTTAAGGCATGGTCTTCAAGAAAGAAATCTTGCCTGTAAACCCCAAGATATCCTGCCAAGTTTCAGCAGTCAAAATTTATATTCCTTTGGGCAGAGTATCTAGAATTAAGGGTATGATTCCCTATGTGGAAAGAGGGAGAGGAGGGAAGGAGGGAAGGAAGGAAGGAGGAAAAGAAGGAAGGAGGAAAGGGAGGAAAGAGAAAAGGGAGGAAGGAAGGAGCTGCTTTGCCCAACCGGACCTTGCCAGTTGGGTCCCCAGTAGAGCAGTTACTGCTACTCAGTTTATTATTTGTCCTTCCTTCTTGAAGAGAACTGTGATATCAGGAAGGTGATACCATGACTTCCATGTGAATTGGATTTAAGTGATGGAGGGCTGTGCAAAGTCACCACCCTCACTCTCTTCTCCAGAGCCGTCTGGGTTCAGTGGCCAGATGCAGATCAGTTCGACTGGAAATGGCCCCAGATGCAGGACCTTTTTCAAGCCTTGGAAGACAGATGAGAGCTAGATCACAAAGGACTGTGACTACCAGATAGAAGAGGGTAAGAAGTGTTCTGTAATGACTTTTAGAATTTTACCTACATTGTGAATACACAATACTTCATACTCCCATGGCTAAGTTAAATGGAATGAGATAAAAAAACATCCAGAACATTTGTTTGTCACAGAACAGGCTTTTCCAAAACCTACATAGTGCTATCAATGTGGTATCTCCTTTAGCCGAGCAGAAGGATATTAGCTTCCCATTCTCTTTGCAAGTGGTTTGTAAGTTTTCATTTCTTCCAAGATGGTGTGATCTAAGGAGAGGTGTATTTACCACTCTGCTGGTCTGTGCTCCAGTTTGTGGGTGACCACAAGTCTTTTTCTCCACACTGTAATTGTGACCAGGATCCCTGCTTCCTTCCAACTGCAAACTCTGGTGTACTAGTGCTCCTCCTTGCCCTGAAAGTGCAACCTAGGACTGCAAGCCAGGTTTGCAAATGGGCAGTACAACAGAGTGCTGAATCCAGTGCCAGCAAGGATACCCCTGTAATCTCCTTCTGACAAGTTGTCTGACTGTGGGCTGAGAGCGCCAGAAGTTGCTGCTGCCTAAGCTGATTTTGTTACCCCTGGAGGCCTGAGGCTGGTTTGCTGGGGCAGGGCCTAGTAGGGGAGTCTGCTGGACTCTGCTTCATTTTCACCCCAGTGCAACAGGTGTTTCTTGCCAACCATCTAAGTTGTCTTAGGATGGAAATTGTTTTACCCCCTCCTTTTGTGGGTTCTGACTCTCCAGACTTTCTTTTTGTTTAAAGTTGTTTGGAGAGGAATTTGAGAGAGCTTAGGTGAATCACTGCCTTTTCTCCACCATCTTGGTTCTACCCTCTGCCAAATACCTCTTTTTCATAAGTGTTGAAGGTTTTGTTTTTTGGAAACTGATTAAATAATGGGTAAACCACTGACTTTAGAGTCAGAAAACCCCAAGTTCAAATCCTTTTGGAAAGATTATGTGACCATGAGAGAGTTAAATACCCTCCCTCAGCTTCATCTCCATCATCTGTCAAATGGGGATAATAAAAGTACAGAAGATTCTGATCTGCATCTAATCACATAATATCTTTAAAGCCCTTTTCAAAACTCAAAGTGTTGTTGGCTAAATTCTACAATTAAAATTATTCATATACTCATGTTAATTTTATTTGATTACTTTATTTTTATTCTAGTTTGTTGACTGGATTTGAGCCAATGTTACTTTTCTTATTTTTTTGAAATTTTTGAAAATTTGTTACTTTTTGTAATTGGCATGATCTATTTTGCAAGACACACGTTGACTTTATAGAAAGGTATAATTTAAAACAAAGCAAAGAAAGGAAAAGAAGCAAGAAAAACAGGAGTAAAGGTGACAAAAGCAGCATATACTAACAGAAATGCATTAGTTCTTCCTAATTAAATACAAGGTCCTATGCCTCTAAGTAAATCAAATATTCTTGCTGAATTTTTTTCTTATCAGAAAAGTTTCTTTTTTAAAGTCATGTTATAAATTAAAAATGGGCATAGGGGCAGGAGTCTGAAGTTGAAACTAGGATCAGATATTTGTAATCTAAAGTTCCTTGACCTTAATTTTTTTAAGTACTGCCAAACTAAAGAGCAAGGGTGGTGACATACAACTTCTAATAGTTGCATAGTCTAAAATGATCATCAGACGTGGGTGGAGATGACCTGAATCTCAGCTCCATTATTGCTTGGTTGTATTACTATAAATGACTGAATGAATCAAAAATATTTTAGTCGGTAGTTATTATGTGTCAGATACTGTGCTAAAATCTTAAGATAGAAAAAAAAATCAATCAATTATCCCCTGCCCTAAAAGCACTTAGATTCTAATAGAGAGAGAGACAACATAGGAAGGAAAATGACAAGTAAATAGATTGGTAGTGGGGTGAGCAGGTGGGATCCCTTTGACATGGTTTAAGGATGTTCAGGAAGTACACCAGGTTAGACAATATGATAGCTCTCCGGTCAGCTGGGCCTGAATCAGGAGACTCAGTTTCACTGAGGAATGGGAATGACTACCATGAAGGCATCATGACTTAAATGGCCAGGAAGTTCATGGTGAGCCAGACGTGATGGACAAGGTACAACCTCTATAATCCTTAGTTTTCTCAACTATAAAAATGGGATGGACAATACTTTTACTACCTACTTCACAGAGTTACTGTTAGGAAACTCTTTTTATGGAAACGCATTTAAATGGTAAAATATTATTTAAATGGGAATCATTATTGATCAGGAAATCTATTACAATAAAAGGGTTAGGGAAAATGGTAAATTTTCCCTCAGAATTCTAAGGGAGGGAGTATACTTGTACTGGGAGTACGAGTGATGCCAAAAGTGGGGAGAGGAGAATGCCTAGGCATTCTTCATGGGCTCAGATAATGAAAGGGAACTTAAATGATATGTATAGAAAGTGATGAGGGTCAAGATTAGCTAATGTCTTCCTTCTGTTGATGATCACCAATTTATCCTGCATTTAACTTGTGTGTATATAATTATTTACATGTTGTCTCCCTCATTGGAGTGTGAGCTCTTGTAGGGTAGAAATTATCTTTTGCTTTTCTTTACAACCTGAGAGCTTAGTACAATGCCTGACAAATAGTAGATGCTTTATAAATGTTTATTGACTTGCTTAGCTGTGTCAACTTGCTGGCACTTTATGTTAAAAGTTTGTTATTGTTGCTTAGTGACATTTCACCAAATACATTGAATATTTTGATAAATTATTCAAAGAAATTACTGAATATTTACTCCATCTTATGCTGTTATGATTTTGGAATAAATAAATAAGGTTAAATACATTGAAGCCAAACATTCTTGGATTATATTTTACCATATAGCGACACTGCTTAGAACAGAATTTATGTTACTACTGATCTAGGTAGATACTGTGCTCTCCCTTTGTAAAGCGTAAGAAACTGAGGTTCAGAAAAAAATTGTGACTTGTTCATGGTCACATAATTAATGTTGGAGTTTGGACTCAAGTTTAGACCTTTTCGTTCCAAGTTCCATAGTCTTTCTACTACATCATACATACTACCACTTTTCTCCCCTTTAATTTACTTTTACTTTAGAAAGAAAAGTCCAGAGTCTTTGATTTTAAAGCACTTTTGCTAGGCCTGAGTACAAAACCTGGTAACGTTACCTGAGAATAAGATTCTTTCTAATGCTGCTTCTATTGGTTCCCTCTTTAGAACATATTGATAAGTATCAGTAATAACCTATAGGTCACTACAAGTCTCTGACTTTCAATTTTCTAACAGGTTGATAATAGTACTTTTACTATCTATGTACCTACCTCTCAGTGTTGTTGAGAGGAAGCCTTTTGTTTCAAACCTATACATACACCACAAACAGCAACAATTTCATATTATTATATTTTAAATATATATTAAGAACTCAGTAGAGGTCTAGATAGTGAACCACTGTTTGAATATCGCTTACTCAGTGTAGACAGACAAAGTAAAATAGAAATAAAATTCAGGCAAAAAAAGAATTGTTGTTACTAGAAACTATAGGTTATATTTCATAGATCAAATTGCTGCATTCATCCCTTGGTCAAGGTAGCTTTGGAACCACAATGTCTGAAATAACCAATAACCTCATTAATTCTTGACACCCACTGGTTCCAAGTAAGAGTTAGAATGAAAGTACTTCAATTAAACCATACTCAGAAAATCAATTTCCTCCCAGTTAAAAAGATTTGTATTTCTTTTCAATGATAGAGCAAAGGACAGAGAAAACTAATACAGTATTAAACATAGCACTATTGTCTTTCAGAAATCAAGGAAAGATTCAAAGGGTTCAGTAACAAAATTCTCTACTTGAAGAACAGTCCCACCAGCCATATCTCACTGTCAAGTGAACTCAACTATATGCTTTAACAAAATACAAGAACAGATATTAAGAGAAAAATATCTACAATCTTTTACAAGATAACTAAGCATAACTAATAGGCAGCTAGGTGGTTTAGTGGATAGAGCGTTAGGCTCAGGAAGACCTGAATTCAAATTCAACCTCAGATATTTACTAGCTGTGTGCCCCTGGGTAAGTCACTTTCACCTCTATTTACCTTAATGCACTGGTGAAGGAAATAGCAAACCACTCAAGTACCTTTGCCAAGAAAACCCTGTGGGCACGTATGGTTCATGGAGTCACGAAGAGGCAGAGTCAAATAAAATTGAATGCCTGAACAGGAAGAATAATTCATAGAGCACAGATTTCATTACAGGCTTTGACATAGCTACAGTGTTAGTAGATAGAGGTGACCCAGTACAGGTAATATGTGTGTATGTGGGTATATATATAGTATGGTTTATTAAAATCTTACTCCAAAAATTATTCAGATTGCTTTACTTATAAGAATGATTGAACCGAAAAATAAGTAAAGAATCTTCTTTCCATTTAAAAAATTCTTTTGGTACATTAAGGAGATTTTCCAAAAATATTCACTTGTTTTGATATCACCCACAAAATAAATGCATACAAAAGACAGATTGTGAGATTGTCAGTCATAAGGCTACAAAAACAGAGACCCACAAATAAAATTTACATTTCAACACTGTTTTAGCTCAAAAGGAACTGATTAATTTTTTAAGTATCGTAACATATTTCCTTGAACTAACACAGTAAGGTATTCTTTGTACATGTGGATAATATGTTGATCTGAAAGTCCTCTACTATAAAGGTATCCTATCACTTCATGAGTGACAAAGTCAAACACTTGAATTCTTATTATTGCATTTGTAGTAACTAACAGTGTAAAAGTACTTAATAAATACATATTGAATTAAATTCAGTGAAAATGGTTAAAATCGTTCTTAGATAAATTTCAATTTAATAAATATTTAATAAATGTCTATTATTTAACATTTCATGTGTTACAAGGACAAAAACTAAACAAGGCCTCACTTCAAGGGGGTTATGTTGTTTTGGGGAAAATTTAACTAGATTAAAATTTATACAAACTGATTTCCAGAGGAAGGGGGTAGGGCACTAGTGGTTAGAGGTGGGAGATATCATGATAAGCTTCTTGAAGAAGGTGTCACTTGAACTGAGCTTTGGATGAATAGTGGATTCATCTCTAACATAGGGGAGAGTCTTTTGTATACCTCTGAAGACTAGAGATAAAATATTTTATAAAGGGAAAGGATTTTGGATTGATAAGATCACCAAGACAGAGAAAAAGTGAAAAGGGTCCAGGTTGGAACCATAGAATAAACACACACATATGTGTGTAAACATATGCACACATATACACACATATGTAAATATATGTGTGTATGTACACGACAATATAGGACATGAATAGTTCTAACCTGTACAGGTGTCTTATGGGAATGGTGTTCAGGGTCCAATAATCATGGTACTATCACACGTAGCTATTTATCTATTTAAAAAAAGACACTTGTATTCTGGCTAGGAAATTGATCATTAAAATGAATTCCCATTATACACTAGAACCCATAAATTCCCATAGGACTCTGATCTTCAGTCCTTAGAATGAATAGATATGACAAATCTCATGTATCTGTGAGAATATATTAACAATGACCTTGTTGTCGTATGGAGGAGAAAAAGTATTGGCTTCAACAGTGCTTAAGGTATTGTTAGCAAAGCAGATGAAGCTTTCTGAAGGAACCAGTATAACAAATGGGATCTAGAAACAGGGAGAACAAGAATAATGCCAATAACCCAGGTTAAGTTGGTTAGGGAGGAGGAAGAAGTGATATAGTAAGTCAGGATCCAAAAATCCAGAGACCAATGAATGAATTTGGCATTTTATATGGCCATTATCCTTACCTCTTTTGTGTGGGTGATTGCACAGCTGTGTGCACTGCTACTAATTTTGATACTGAAAAAACATTTTGTAAACGAAAAGAATTTTTTTATCCTTTAACCATATATCTTTTTAGATGTATACATAGCATAAATTAATGGTGAGGGGAGTGAGATAAACACTGAAGCCAATAATTTGTGCCTTGCCATGTAAGTTAAATTTAATTCAGAAAACATTTATTCAGCATTACTATTTACAAGGTAATCTGCTTAGTACTGTGGATAAAAAAGATGAAAAATGGCACAAACCCCTATCTTCAAGAAGCTTGTAATGTATGAGGAATTTACAGTTCCTCCTAATATTTTTCTTTCTACAAAATGTAGGACCATAAAGCATACATTTTAGGGTATTTTTGCAAGGCCCCAAATGACACTTTACGTATGTTCCTCCCACCCCATCCCGGTGTATTATGAGGATATCATAGTTTAAATCACATTTGTATAGGATAGTTAAGGAGCAATGCTAAAAGCTATAGAAGTTTTCCCATCTAACAAAAGTCAGTCTCCACATGGAGGGAATACACTTCAGTCTTAAACATATTCCAGTTCTGAAACAGTATACATGAGAGTATAACGATCATCTTTTTGGCAAGTGGTATCAAAGGAAAAACTGGTACTTCTTTGGGAGATTCCCAAAGGTACAGAGGTGTGTCCTTGAGGATGCTTCGTATAAAGTAATTTTAATTTCTATTAAAACACATTGGATGTTGTATTTTATTTCTCCTTGGTCTGATTTTCTTAGCAATTTTATTCTCTGTATATTGCCACGTATGAGAGATATACAAAATAGACAAAGTACTCCCTTTTCTGAACCTCCATAGTACTTCATCTTTTTGTCAGTTTTATTTCACTTTCATAGTGTTCCTTATTCTTTAGCCATTTGTATACATTCCAAATCTCTACTACAATACCGTAGCAATAATAATGATTGTTCACATTACTCTACGCTGAACTTGAGTTACAGTGAACACAATACAAAGAATTTTGGACTTGAAGGCAGGAGACTTGAGCCTCAACTCTACCTCAGGCATTTAATTAGTTACACATTAAGAGACAAATCATACAATCTTGCAAAGTGTTGGTTTTCTTATCTTGAAAATGGAACTAATGGCAAAAGAGTTATGTATTGTGACTATAATACCTTACAGTGTTATTGTAAGGAAAGTGCTTTACAAAACTTAAAATATTATATAGGTATAGTTATTATCATCATTGTAACCTAGAAAGAACTTTGGCCTGGAAGTGAGGGAACCTGGTTTTAATGCTGATTCAGCATCCTTCTTTGATTTAGGGAGTCACTTAGACTCATGGAAAGTAGCGATTCATTCCAACCCATTCCCCAGTATAATCTACCTGACATCTAGATATCTAATCTTGAAGACCACCAAAAAAGAATAAGTTACTACTTCAGAGGGCCCATTCTACTTTTGGAAAATACTTATTGTTAGAGAGATTTCCTGGACATCAATATGAAATTCCCCACTTTGAAATTGCTAACGCTGCTCCTAGTTCTGCCCTTTGGGGCCAAACAGAACAAGTTTAAGCCTCCTTATAGGAGATAACCCTTCCAATATTGGAACACAGCTATCATGTGCCTTCTGAATCATCTTTTCTTCAGTCACTTCCTTCAATCACGCCTCATGAAGCATGGTGTAAAGGCCATTCACCGTCAGGATTGCCCTTCTTTGGATATTATCCAGCTTATCAATATCCTCCAAGGACCCAAAGAATCTAAGTCAGCTGACTTTCCTTTACACTATGCTGTGTCTTCATCTGTAAAATGAGTTGGTTAGACAAAATGATTAATAAGCTCTCTCATTGTTTGTTTGGTTGGATGTCATGGGTTGTCAGTCAATTCTGTTTCACTGTTTTTGTTTGTTTCAAGGAAAGGTTATTTTGCCCTGTGGGTGGAGAAGAGACATAGGTACAATTACTACCTATCTTACTTTGGGTAAGTCATTTCCCCTCCTTTGTTTTCAATTTCCTCCTCTATAAAATAAGATAGATGAAACAGAAGAGAGCTTTCTGCTCTAAATCAATAATCCTATGATTGTTTGATAGTGATATTTAAAAAAAATCAGTAAAGTTTTTCAAAAGCAAAGAATAGATTTTTTTTTTATTTAAAATAGCAAATTGACCTTTCCAAGTCTATCCAGTATTTATCAAATTTACCAAGGTCTACTAGTTATTCTCTCCTAACATATGTTTGTATCCTTTAGCATTCATTTGTGATAAGTCTTTCTAAATCCACTGCATTTAAATGCTTGGTTTTCACAGTGGAACCCAGGAAAAGGTGGGACAAGAGAAAGAAAAACGGAACACAACAAACTATTTTTTAGGATCTTGTTCTTCCAACAAGAGAAAGAAAAATAGCAAAGATGAGAAGGGAAACAGCTCTTGAATGCACAGATGTTAATGCTATCAAATTACTACCTTTAAGTAGACGTTCACATAGGAGATCTGGTTAATTTCACATTATAATGGCTAAGGATGACTGAGGTAATGAAGTTTATTGAGAGTGCTTTTACTTCCCATTATGCTCTCCTGAGAAGACTTCTGAGCAGAGAAGACTACTCTGTTGATAAAAGCAACATTTATTTAGCAAATGTCTGTGTGTCCTTGTTCACTGGTAGATTTTCTTTCAAAATGTTTGACAACGACTGGGGTTGAAGTTGGGTGGGGAATATCTGAATGCTTCTCTGATTTGGTTTGACTGTGAAAGGAAGTCAGGAGGGATTGATCAGTGTCAAGAAATAACTAAGGAATTATTTAAGCAACTTTTCATGGATGTGTGGGTTGCATAATTTAAGACTGTCCTGGGGCATCTATAAATTATGCATAGATTTTGTTTTCTTATTTTACATTTTTAGAGGAGAGAAAGACACTTGATTCTGCAAATTCTATAACTTTAGCACATAAGCTTTGCTGAAGATTCTGAGAAACTTTCCGTTAGTGTCTTCAGAGGAGCCCAGTCTCTAGAACTCAGTGAACAACAGGTAAATGAGAATTTCAATCAGACTTAAGTTGGCATTTGAACTTTCAATTTAGACTTGGAGATCATTTATTTTAATTATTTTATTGTGGGTTTTTTGGTTTGTTTGTTTCACCCACTGGTTTTCTCTTCATAGTTTGAAACCATAAAAAAGATTGTAATAAAAAAAACAAAAGCATTGGAGATTATACTGCACACTTTTCAAAGGAAGAAATTATCTATAAATATATGAAAACTTCAAATCACTTTAATCAGAGAAATGCACATTCAAATCACACTGAAATTTTACTTCAAACATACAAAGACATACAAGACACCTAAATAGGTAATTTGGACATGACTGAGGGAACACAGGTCCACATTTGTTGGTGATGTAGTGAATTAGTATACTACAATTATGTAAAGTATGCTTTAAAGAAGCTAAGCAAGTTAGCTATTAAATTATTTCTAATATGTAATCCGAGATCCTTACCTTTGAGCATATACCCCAAAGAGGTAAATAACAAGGGGGAAAAAGGTCTCAAATATACCAAAATATTTGCATTAGCACTTTTTGTGGTGATAAAAGCTAGAAACAAATGAGGAATAGCTAAACAAATGATGGCATATTAATGTAACGGGACCCTATGGCACTGTAAGAAAATCAGAGAGCCATGGTAAGACCTATGTAAATAGACAAAGAGTAAAAAAATGAGAATTAGCAAAACAGTATAAAAGATGACCACAACAGTAGAAATAGGGGAAAAGTGTTTATAAAATTGACAAACTGAGATCAAATGTAATCACCAGTCTTGGTCCCATAGAACAGATAATGAAAGATACTTCCAATCTCTTGGGTTTTTTGTTTGTTTGTTCTGTTGTTATTTTAGTTTTAAAGGTTAGGAACAATAAGTGTGAAATATTGTTTGTTTGGTTGGATGTCATGGGTTGTCAGTCAATTCTGTTTCACTGTTTTTGTTTGTTTCAAGGAAAGGTTATTTTGCCCTGTGGGTGGAGAAGAGACATAGGTACAATTACTACCTATCTTACTTTGGGTAAGTCATTTCCCCTCCTTTGTTTTCAATTTCCTCCTCTATAAAATAAGATAGATGAAACAGAAGACCTCTGAGAGCTTTCTGCTCTAAATCAATAATCCTATGATTGTTTGATAGTGATATTTAAAAAAAATCAGTAAAGTTTTTCAAAAGCAAATATGAGCATGTGTATTTACACACCTATCACAGTATTTTGAAAGTTCCTCTAGCAGTGTATTCCATTTAAGCTTGTATATTTCAGGTGAGGTGAGTGGAGTAGGAAAGACCAGAGTTCAAATACAGTCTCAGACACTAGCTGTGTGAACCTGGGTAAATCACTCAACCTTGGTTTGCCAGTTTTTCCAAACGTAAAATGTGGATAATAGCAGCACCCAGTTTACAGGGATATTGTGAGGATTAAATGAGATAGTATTTGTAAAGAACTTTATACATAGTCTGGTATGCAGTAGGTAATACACACATGATTATTCTCTCTCATTCCCTCTTTTCCTCAATTTTCTCTCTCTCTCTCTCTCTCTCTCTCTCTCTCTCTCTCTCTCTATCTATCTGTCTGTCTGTCCGTCTGTCTATCATCTATTTCCTTCTATAAGTTAACCAATGTGTACCTAGTCTGTTTTGTGAGAACTAAACTAATATATCATCTGTATGTTGGTTACTTGGCAATGATTTCAGGGGAGGAGGGACAGATCTAGATATGCAACAAAGAAAAATACACATTTCTGGTGTCTCTATATATGTGCATGTATGTATGTACACACATACACATACATGTATATATATATATACATAAACACATATTTAAAGAACCTTGTTGTTTTCCTAACATATGACCTGCATATTATATAAACCTGGCCACCCATTTTCCTGGATCTTTTAAAATAAAATAAAAGAGCTCTCTGTGGGCATATCCTCTGCCATGACATGAGATATGTGTTTTTCAAGGACTAAGAATCTTCCTTCTCACTAAACTCACCCTTACCCTTTATCCAGTAAGAATATATGGCTAAACAACAGATGGTATGAGACTGAGAATCTGGAGGAGAAATTCAATGTAATGATTTTATTTGCTTGGGTCACTTAGCTTTATAAATCAGTGCTTCCGAGCCCATAATTAGTTAGCAACAGAGGGCATTCTGTTTAGCCGGTTACCATTTAAAGGACTGGCATCATTAAAACATTACTTTTAGGTTACTTTTAATTACAACATTTTGGGACATAGATACATGTTTTAATTGTTCCACTTTAAATTGAAGTCAAAGTTTAACAAGTTGATATTTATAAGTGACGGCTTTTCAGATCCTATAGACAGTAGGCGTTTTTTGGGTGGGGGGGGGGGTTGTTATAGTCTTTATGTCACTAGGTGGCAGCACGGCCTCACAATTTGCAGTCTGTTTGGGGAAGCTTGAGCATCGCCTGGATGCTGCTGCAGCTGCAGCTGATATAAATGTATAAACAACCATAAAGCAGCTATAAGTGACATACACCATTATTATTAAGGCATTAAACAGAAAGGAAGCCCTGGGTCCAGTTCCTGGCATTGTCTATTTTGTTAGAGTCAGCGTTTTGCTGGACTAACCAAGAAAGTAGACAACTAAAAAAAGCCTGTCTCCTGAGCATAGATAGGTATGGGAATCTTGCACCATGGTCCAGGCACATTCATCCTTTGGCAAGACGGTTACTGCAGAGATCAAGCTGGTGTGTGTGAGAGTCATTTTGGTCATCACTGGGTAGATTGGGTGCTATTTGTCCAGAAGTTGTCATTCAAAGATACAATAGGACAAAGTAAGTCAGAGTGGCTATAGGTATGACAAAAGAATGTTATTGGGTGGCAAAACCTGAATGTATACACACACATATACAAAAACATACACACAGTGGATATGTCTCTGTATATGTGTGGACATGTGTATGTATGTTTGTGTGTGTGTGTGTGTGTGTGAAACGCTGAAAATGGATAAGAAAGAAAATGAATTATAGGCATCTTTTTTTTTTGCTTACTTGTTTTTACTTTTTATTAAACATGGTAAATTCATACTTTCTCTAACCAAGCCATGGTCTAAACTTCCCTCACAGATGAAATCTTAACAGTGAAACTGAGAGACAGGTAATTGACAAAAGTGAATAGACTGTTCCTTGAATTTGGAGGAATGAATACCTATGGTCTTAGTTTTAAATAAGTAGATCTACTCAGCAGGGTACTCTCTCCTCTAATGACAGCACTGGGGTGAGGAGAGGGGAAAGGATCACAAACACCAGTACTTGGGAGAAAGCAACAACAGCTGTAGTGTTTTTGGAAGGCAATAAGCCGTAGGTAGTATTCAAAGCTGATCCTCTTACATCTGCCATGGCAGCCGACACCTGGTATAGGGTGAATGGCATGCAATATTCCCCAAATGTCACTGTCCAACAGTGTCCACCAATTAAAACCAATAAACATTCCTCCCCACCCGGAAGGAGCACAGCCCACACAGCAAGCAGCAGCGTAGACAATGACAGGGCATAATAAAGCATTACACAGAGCACTGGGCAGCAGGTGCACTGGTTGAGGGGTAGGGGGAGGGCACAGTGTGGCCCTGGCATTGCACCACACACGTGCGCACACACACACATAAACACACACAGATATTATGAAGGCAGAGTCTATTTATTTGTAAGTTTATAGGAGAGAGGATTTGGGCTGGGTGAGAGCAGAGTACATTGCACTTAACCTAGAGAAAGCAGGCCAGTCTCCTGTCATGGAGGCAATGAGCCCTTTCCTCCTGGCTGGCTCACCAGGTTGCATCAAGGCCCAGCAGGACCTAGGCAGGAAGGATGCAGGTAAGTGCAGTCCCAAGCAAGGCAGGCTGGGGGGCAGAAAAGCATCTGAGGGGCTATGTCTCAGTTTGCTTTTCTTCCTGTAGCTATGCCCATAGGCACTGGCAGTATCCTGGAAAGGCTCAGTCTGTCACAGTTTGTGAGCTGAGCTAAAGGGAAGTTATAGAATAAAAGGGACAATAAAGGACATGAGACTGACAGTAGCGGGGAAAACAACACCCCTGGAAGGAGATGACCCTTAAGAAATGTTTGGCTGCTGAGTAGAAACTGGGTCTAGGCTGTAGTCAGAGATACTAATTAACCCCCAGCTTGCTGCACCTGCTTGCTTAGGACCAGATTGGGAGGAGGAAGCTAGAGGAGTATTAATTATCTGCAGCTGATGGGGCTGGGGAAGGAGAGAGAGTCCTTAGCTCTGTGAAAGAGGGGAGTCCATGAATGAAGTTGTTTTTGCTCAGTTAATCATGTTGTGGGGGGCTTCCACTCCTCAAAGAGGCACTACAGTTCAGTTTTTCCCCTTATAAATTACATTTCTACTAAATGCAGGATGGATGTGTTCTTTTTTTCTGTCTTGTCACCAGTGTAGTAACCTCTGCCAGTCTCTGGTTTCACCTCTGCTGGTTTCTACTAGGCTGCTGTGTTGGGGTCAAGGTTGGCAATTTCAAGGCATCCTTTTCTCCCTGACTCCAGCAGTGGAGCCCGATACCTGAAGCTGTCATTTTTCCTGCTGTTAATTAACCTTGGGGTCAAAGGCACAGAACTGGGGCCCCTTGATTTCGTGTATAAGTGACCCGGGCAATCCAGGATCATAGTGGCTCCCGATAGCTGTAACTTGTCTTTCACATGCCAGCTGCCTGCCCCTGGATCTGTATGGACATTTAGTGCCAATTCCATCTTGGATATGGATCATTTGGCAGCCAGGTTCACATGTCAAAACTTCGAGTGTCTGAGAGTGACCTTTTGGCTGGTGAACACAGATATTTGTTGGGGCAAATTTCTTTTTCTATAGAAAAAAATCAAAGCAAACTACCACCTTTATCTGTCTCTGTGTCAATTGCTCAATCTAAAGCTTGAAAAACTGACCATAATTGCCACTTCAGTGAGGAGAGGAGAGGCACAATAGCAGTGACTGACAATTCTGGGATTGCTTTATCTATTTTTCTCACAAGAAATACCCTGATTTAGATTGGTGCCTCAGTTTCCCTCATTTCCAAATTAGAAATAGCCATATATTAACTCCCCCCCTCTTACCTCCATTCACTGCTGATGAGAAAAATCTCCTTTCTATGTCATTTAAGTATAGAATAGGAAGTTATTTGGGAAATGTAGCAGTCAAGGGTGAAGATAAGTAGAGGAATAAAAAGACAGACAGACAGATAGATAGATAGATAGATAAAGTGCAGAGCTATATATATATATATATATATATATATATATATATATACACGTATATTCTCTGAGGTAAATTTGAGACAATGTGAACAGGGAAGTACTATTAACTAACAGGTTCAGGAAAGACCTCATGTAAGAAACACCAGTTTGGAACTTTAAAGCATCTTAAGGGTTCTAAGAGGAGAAGGTAAGGAGGCAGTTCATTTTCATTAACAGAAGACAGCCTGTACAGAGGTATACAGATATGGGATTTTGTGATATGAGAAATAATAAATCAGTTAGATGGGTTAGAGCTTAGCATGAATGGGAGTAATGTGTAATAAGCTTAGAAGTACAGATTAGAAACAGATGGAGCAGTAGATTGGGCATAGATGCAGCAAGATCCGAGTTCAAGTCTGACCTTAGACATTTACTAACTGTGTGACCCTGCGCAAAACTCCCAGATTTTTTGTGGAATAAAATGAGTGCTTTGCAAAGCGCATTATTACTATTATGCTTTTATTATAATATGTGTGTATTATAGTATATACATATATATACTATTATATATAATAATATACTTTACATGTCAAATAATATCGTTTTTATTTTATCCTAGATACAATATGGAACTACTTATTGAGGAAGGGGGTGCAAGGTTAGATATCATTTTAAGAATATCACTTTAGCAGCTCTGTGAGGGAGATATTACAGAGGGAGAAAGATTTGAGGCAGGAAATAACAGTAGTAATCTATGGCAGTATTCCAGCCTACAGGTGATAAGGATTTTAACTAGGGCTAGAGTCTTGTGAGTGAGAAAAAAAGAGGGGCATATACAAGTCATGTTGTGGAAAGATAATAGACAAGATTTGGTAACTGATCACATTTGGAAGATGAAGAAGCAGCGATTACTCTGAGGTTGTAAGCCTAGGTGATTAGAAGAATGGTGCTGCCCTTGACAGGAATGAGAGAGAAATAAGTGTGAGTTTGGCAGAGAGAGAGTGAGGTCTGCCTTGGATATATATGTTGAGTTAAAGATGACGACAGGTTGTCTCATTGGAATTGTTTAATGGGAAGTTGATACCAGGATCCTGGAGGTCAAATCAGGGGCTGGAATTGGACATTTAAGTCTGGGAGTCATTAGAGTGGACATGGAAATTGAACTCACAAGAGATGATCAAATGACCAAGAGAAGGCAGAGGAAAAAGGTTAGAGACCTCAGGATAGAGCCTTAGGGTACACCTACATTTAGAGGGGCAGGACAAGATTATAGTTCAGCAAGGCAGGGGCTGGACAGGCAGAAGAAAACCCAAGGAGAAAAGCAACAGGAAAGAACATCCAGGAAGAGGACATAATAATATGTTCAGTTCCTATACCACACATTTGTCATGAGGAAATGTGCTTGTAAAATTTAAATCGATATAGAAATGAGGTGAAAAACCAGAATGGTCCCATAAAACTCAACAGAAACATGGCAAGCTGGTGGTACAAGAACTGGCAGAAGAAGGTCAGATTCTTAGAGATCAGGTAAGGGAAATATACTGAACTATATGAAAGAGAAATTGATTTGAAATTAGAGGATCTGGATTTGAGTGGCAGCTCTAACTTTTGTGGCTTATATGGTGCTTGATTACTTCCTACAAGGAATTTATAAGTATGTGTCTAAGTTCAGTGTTATAATCAAATGATTGGAATGGGGGAAATCAAGGGAACCCTCCACCCTGATATGGTTTGGCTAGAGCGCAACCTCTAGGACAGTCGTGTAGCAGCGTCTGGTCATTTACAAGGGACCCACGTGAACAAAGCTAAGATGGGGAGTAGAGAAGGGATGGGGGGGGGCTACATCAAAGAGGTTTTTCACTGAGCTAGGAAGGGTACATACTTTGTAGACCTTGAAAAGAGTAACTCCTTTCTCTAGCAATCTTTTCTTCTTTCCTGTCTTGGAGTATATAGGCATTCTGGAAGTCTCTCTCCTAGATTTCCTGTAAGGGCTTGCTCCCCTCACTCCCCAAAACTTTGATAGCTGCTTGTGCATGGCAGTAAATACAAGTGATGTATAGGCAAATTTGAGCCTGGCTGCCTCTTTTACATTGTGTTTCTTTGCACAGGTGACTGAAAAAGAGTTGTTAAATTTCTAGCCTTAACAATAACTTCATGTATTTTAAACTTTGGAAGCTCCTGCGTTCCTCTGTCAGCACTGGCTGCCATATGGAAGATGATCTCTGCAGGCCTTACAATGTCTTTTCTGAGAAAAGAACAATTAGTCAGAGGATGAACCTAACCCATATCCCGGCTTGCAACAAGACAGAGACCTTGAGTGAGTTGCACAGATAGTGTAGAGCCAAAGTGGAGGTGAAATGACAATCCCATCCAATGTTCTAATATTTTAAATATAGTATAATATGAGTTATGTGTTTCAAGTCTTTGTCTATATACTTATAACTCTATTGTGTTTAAGAATTTCTTTCATCTAGAGAAAACAGCTATCCTTTAATGACATGCCTTGTACATTCAATACTTTTCTTGAAGGTCTCTTGATTCCCTTCCCTCTCCTCTTCTCTTCTCTCCTCTGGTTTCCTATGCTCTGCCCTCCTGTCTCTCTCTCCTTCTTCTCAATGACATGTTTTTTTTCTTTTCTTTTAGTTTTTATTACACTCTATTTTCTGTGTTCTTCCAGGGAGATCCTGAGAATTATGTGTATGTTTCAGGGCAGAGGAGCTAGGTGGTCAGAAGAGGGAGGCAAAACTAAATGCATTTACTCGCAACCTGAGCTCCTGGCTTTTTTTTTTTTGCCTTTCTTTTCTCCTTTTCTGAACACAGATCGGAGGCCAGAGAATCCCAAATGAATTTTGCCCACCCAAGAGAAGGCAACATTTGAAGCAGTGGTAGAACAGTGATAATTCCTGCTGAAGTATATTTCTGCCTTGAGGTACGGTGTTTGGATTTATGACTAAAAGAAACTTTGTAAGTCATGGAGTTCAACCTCCTAATTTTATGTATAAAGAAACCAGATAGGAAAAGGAATTTGCCCAAGGTCAAAGAGGTGATTAGTCACAGAGCAGAATTTGAACACAAGTCCTGACTTCAAATTCAACACTTTCTACTGCACTGCACCATGCTCACTCAGACGTGTTTTCATTTGTATCCTGAAATATATGCTTAGAAAAATGGGGATCCATTAGGGAGGGAAAAGCAAGATGATATAAGATATTTTGAATCTTTTAATATGTTTCCTTCATTTGTCTATTGGATTTCTTGATGTCCTTTACAATTTTTACATTCTATCTGGGCTAATATAATAGTTATGCTTTATCTGATAATTGTATTATTACCTGGAGTGCTTGCATGGGGGATGGAAATACATTGTACCCAAATGTAGGAAATCCTAGACAGAAACCATATCTTGTGATTTCCCAGAACAAACTCTTGAGTGGACACGTTAACAAGGCAAAGAGAGTGCTCTACCTCACTATTGGGCCTTGTCAGTTTAAGCCCAGAACACTGAGTTCCAAGCCACTGGTAATATTTTTATATAATACATGTCTAACCCCAAACCATTATTATTTGATTTGAAAATCGACTCCCTCTCTGTATCACCAATGGATCATGTACAAATACCAAGTTAGCTAATTTCAAGAGCATTGGATTTTAAGCAGTACATGGTTTATCCCAAGCATATCCAGAAAGAGTCATAAATCACCATGGTGACAGACTGTATTGTGGTCCTCAGGGAAAAATGGAAAACCTTTCCTAATGATTTACAGATCTCCCAAATGAATTGGCATATTGACACAACTTGGTCCACAGCAGGAAATAATTGTGGTTCAACAGTTATGAGTCCTAGAACAGAGGGAAAATCTAACACTGAAATAATGCCTGAAAGCAAAAAAAAAAATACTGTATATTCTACTACTAGTTTGTTTAATGGTTCTAAAAGAGAAATACCATCAACATCCCCAGGGATCTTGCTAAACAAGCTTTCTTTTTATAATGAGCCTATACCAGTTAGTAACATTTAAAATAATCATGATAATTTGCACTTTCATAACATTTTTAATCTGATAATCTTCAGCCCTTTACAATCATTGAAATATCAATTTAAAAAACACAAGCCACATTCTCTGAGATAGTAGACAAAATCAATAGTTCCATGTTACAGGTGGGCAAAATAAGACATCAAAAAATAACTACTTATACATGCAAAGTCAAAATCTAGAAATGTGCAGAAGCTTTCTCCTAACAGCTAGTATCACTTCTATTTCCAGGAACTAAAATGTAGATATTCATTGTAATGCTCATTAATTGGAGGGGCAGCTAGGTGGTGTAGTGGATAGAGCACCAGTTCAGAAGTCAGGAGGACCTGAGTTCAAACCTCACCTCAGGCAGTTGACACTCACTAGCTGTGTGACCTTGGGCAAGTCACTCAACCCCAGTTGCCTCATCCTGGGTCATCTTCAGTCATCCTGATGAATATCTGGTCACTGGATTCAGATGGCTCTGGAGGAGAAGTGAGGCTGGTGACCTGCACAGACCTCCCTCACTCAAAACGAAGTCAAGTGCAAGTCATGTCATTATTTCTCTGATGGCATGGGCTTCTTCTGCACCGAAGGATGAACACACACACATTAATTGGAATTCCAGGTAGCCATATACTAAAGGCAGAAGACCCAACTACAACTGGGGTCATCTTCCATGTGTTAAGAGTTCCTCCCTTTGACCCAGAAATATCCCTTCTAGACCTGTATCCCAAAGAAAACATAAAAATTGGAAAGGACCCATGTGTACAAAAATATTTATAGCAGCTCTTTTTGCAGTGGCCAAGAACTGGAAATTGAGGGGATGGCCATCCATTGGGGAATGGCTAAACTGCTGTGCTATATGAATATAATGAAATACTCTTTTTCCATTAGAAATGATGAGCAGGCAGGCTTCAGAAAAACCTGGAAAGATTTGCATGAACTGATGCTGAGGGAAATTAGCAGAAAAAAGTTACATTGTGTGATGACTGACTTTGATCAACTTAGTTTTTCTTCGCAATGCAAGGACCTAAAACAACTCCTAAAGACTCATTAATGAAAATGCCAACCACCTCCAGAAAAGGTAATATAAAGTCTGGATTCAGATGAAAGCATACTATTTGATTTCTTTTTTTTTTCTTTGGTTTTCTTTCTCATGGTTCCTCTCATTTGTTCTACTTCTTCTATACAACATGACTAATGTGAAAATATGTTTAATAAGAATGTATGTGGAGAGCCTATATCAGATTGCATGCTGTCTTGGGGAGGGGGAAGGGAGGGAGGTGGAGAAAATGTAAAACTTATGGAAATGAATGTTGGAAACTAAAAATTAATTAATCTATAAGGAAAAAAGAGTTCCTGAAACATTCAACATTCATTGTGTGCAGTATCTCATAAGAGTAAGTAGCAAAACTCCCTGTTATGGGAAAGAGTACAATAGCACGGGTAACAATCCTCTTGATGGCATATGCATATATGTGTGTATCTATGTATATGTATGTATATACATATACACATGCATCTATACATGTAAACATATATTATATATGCATGTATATGTGTATATATATATATATATATATATATATATTCTAGGTCAGTGTTCTAATCAAATAGAAATAAAGGCCACTAAATTATATATAAGGATCTCTGAGGGCCACATATTAATTGAGACTATCACTTATGTTTATGTATTTAATTTTTATTCGTACATCAAGATATTCAAATCGGATAGGAGCTACTGTTCTCATTTGTTTTCGTTTTGGACTTCATTCAGAAGTTTTTTGGGCCATATATTACCTAGGGGCCACATGTTTGATACCTGTGGTCTAGACTATATGACAGTAGCTTTAGAAAAGAAAGTAGACATGGGAAATATTAGTTACTAAATTACTTTCTCCAAACATTGCTTTTGCAACTCTTCTAGGTAGTTGTAGGTGCACGGATTTAGAATTGGAAGCTATTGTAGAGATCATTGAGTCCAATCCCTCCATTTTACAGAGGAAAAAATGGATGTAGCAAAGGTTAATTGACTTGCCCAAAATCACATGGATAGCAAGTAGCAGAGAAACCAATTTCTCTAACTCCAGATCTAGTACTCTTTCCACTGTACTATGCATTTATTAAATGCCTACTGTGTGCAAGTCAATATGGTTTGTATATGCTGTTTCAATTTTAGTTGATGAATTGCTACTTTGGCAGACTCCCTTAGAGTTATACTCTTTATTTAATAGTACAATATACTCTAGGGACCTGATTTCCTTCTCAAATTATTCATAATCCGTGCTTTGTATTAAATGAACAATGTTAATGAGAAAACTATATCCAGTTGACTGGGGAATAGCTATTGATTCAATTTCCATGCTAGTTTGAATGAGACAGTATTGCATTAACAAGGTTATAAGATATTGTGTTGCCATTAATATCCTAACCTTAATTTTAGGAAAAATTGATTATTCAACTTACATTGTGATATGTAAGAAAAGCAATAAGAAATCATGATAATGAAATTCAATAAGGGTAAGTGAAAGGTATTACATGTGGGATGGAATAACAAACCAATCAAATACAAACTAGTAAACTGACCGTATATGAGAATAAATTACTATGGATGAAGGCAGCTGAGAAAAAAAATTGAAAGAATCATAAAGTGCCATAACTTGAATATGAGGGAGTGAGATGCTATGGGGGACAAAAAATACTATCCTAGGGTGCATTAATAGAAGCATAAAATATCATTACCCTATTACTTGTTTATCAAAAAAGAGCACCAGTGGTGATATGTATTAAAAAGAACTAAAAAGGGACATTATAGATTGTATGGTGTTAAAGTAACATTACTTTCTATTCTATTTAACCATCTCCTTGGCATCCACCCAGTTGCTGAAGCCTCAGGATCACCAGACATCAGAAAAGACATGCTTTGAAGCTTCTGTCCATGCTTTCCTGACTGGTAAGTATGCAAATACAAAGTCAAATGAGACACTATGTCTAGATTGTGCCAGTTATGCTTGATATTTTCCCATCTCCCCATATGCCTTGGCACTGAGTGTGTATCTCTGCCCTACCCCCATCTCCCTCATTTCTGTGTCATACTCTGAAAACCATAATCAAATCAATAGTGACATTGAAATTAGAAAAAAGCTTTTCAAAATCAACTTCACTATGGTATAGAGAAGAAAACAGAGATGGGAACATTTGTTGCCATATTACTGTCTCTAAATCTACTTTTGTAACTCATCAAAGTGCTTCTACGAGTTTAGAACAGGAAGAAAACTTAGATGCTATTGAGTCCAACACCCTCATTTTACAGAAGGAAAAACTGAGGGGAAAAAAGACTAGCTGACTAGCTCAAATCGATGCCCTGCTGATCTTCCCTGTTATTTACCATTAACAAAAAATGTTCCTTTCTACTCCCTGCAGACCTCAATAAATTATCTCTCTCTATTAGTTTATAGTGTAGGGCAGCTAGATGGCACTGTGGATGGAGTGTTAGACCTGAAGTCAGGACAACTCTTCTTCATGAGTTCCAATCTGGCCTCAGATACTTATTAGTTTTGTGACCCTGGGCATGTCACTTAACCCTGTTTGCCTCAGTTTCCTCATCTGTAAAATGATCTAGAGAAGGAAACAGCAAACCACTCCAGTTATTTTTGCAAGAAAACCTCAAATGGGGTCATAAAGTGTCAGGCATGACTAAGAACAAATGAACAGCAGTTTATAAGCTTCTTGAGGGCAGAAACTATCTTGTTTTCATTTTTCACAGTGTTTGGCACATAGCAAGTTCTTGATAATTTATTCATTCAATGCAGGCACATGTATTGTATTAAATATAGTATGTATTCATGTTGTGCATATATATGCATACACATGCATACAATACATAAATATATCTCTCACCATACCAAGGATTTTAGGTATAAGAATTTCCTCCATTAACACAGATCTGAACCCATCTGTAAGATACTGAATAAATCTTAAGCACTTTTCTAAGCTCTGAGAAGTAATTGCCCATAGTTAAAAATAAGTATCAGAGAAGACATTTGAATCCAGCTTTCCTGAATCTAAGTCTTAGCTTTATATGCAATAGGTCGTTGATACTCTGTCAATTGGTTGCCAAATGAAGTAAGTGATATTAAGTAGGCAAAATCTTAATGCTTCAGTAAGACTCCTGGTTTTTGTTTTCTTCATACAGTTTTATATGAAAAAGAATTAATAAAATCACTTTTTGACCTTTAAAATGAAATGATATTTTTACAAATTAATAGGTGAGATTGTCTGTAAATAGGTGTTAGAAAGGTCATGGGGGAAAATATCCTTCCAAGTTTAGTTCTCTTTTTCAGGGACTAGAAGGAAATTAAACAAGAAGAACCACTGTCTAGAGAATTTCTGACAGTAAATATCTCAGAACTCAGATACAGTTCTTTTGTCTGTAATAGGTTGGTGGAGATACAAAGGAACACTTATGATTGATGACTATCTATATTCACATGAAATATAATGCCCAAACTCATAGCTTTAGATTAAAATGCACTTTCAATGACACATTTCCTTATCTACAATGTATTCTTACTTGAAAAATGTCTGTTTCCGTATGGTCATGTGAAATCAGAATGCAGCATATTGCTAAATTGAAATAAAGGTTAAGCTGTGGTTTTAGGATTTCCAAAAAAATATATTTTAAATTGGGAGAAACTTTAAAATGTTTCCTTGGATACTGAGGTCAATGAGTAGACACCTAAAGCCAGAGGAAGGTTAGAAAGTGAATGTGTCTGTGCCTGAATTTTAAAGCAATTTCTAGATGATGTTAGAAATATTTTACAAGTTAGCATTTTTTAAAAGCAGGGAGTGACTCAAATCAATCATATTTTATTAATGGTTTTATATTTAGTGAATTTTGAGAAATTGTGCAGTGTTTTCAAGTGTCTCAAACTGATTGTCATTGCAAAAACCTGTCTCTTTAAGGCCAATTTCCTTCTGAAGGTATTTTATTACTTAATGAATACTGTAACAAAATGAGTTGGGGGAGAATTCAAATTATCAAATACCTGAAGGGTAATGGAAAGATGCATGTTGGGTTTTTGCAGTTTGTTGCCTATTACCAAGTCTACTTACTTAGCAGTAACAATGTAAGAGGCATTGTGAAGGATATTTATGACCAGAATAGGGGAAAGCTCATTCATCTAGAAGGATGAGGGGCCAAAGATTGATAGCACAAGTGACACATTTTAAGCCCTTAGATATTAAAAAAAGAAGAAGAGGCCTCCAGCACAAAGGTATTCTATGGAAACTTTATGATGAAAAAATGTACAAATATCACGTAAGATGAAGACGGGGAAGAACTGTAATTTGCAGTGGTTGAGAAGACAGACAAAACTAATAAAATGAGCAATTTCTAGAAAATACTAGAAATGTTTTATTTCATGAGTTCCGATTTTAAAAGTGGAGGTTGATTCATAGCAAAATAAAAACTGGTTTGATAAACATATTTCATGACATTGAACCAAAGTATATAACACCCCTAAATTAGACCCCCTTTAGGGATTTAACCATAGTCACCTCACATTCTAAACCTTGGTATAATTGAAACAAATGAGAGACTTTTCCTGAGCTCAAAATAAAAAATACAGTGCGAGCACGAAGCTCAGTGACTTCTCTCAAAGAAGGCCAAATTTAACTTAGGCAGAGTCATAACAGTGTGGAGAAAGTATATGAATAAAACGAAAAAAAAAGAAAAAGGCAAAGGAGTAGTAAAATAAAGAAATCTAATTAAAAGAGCTATGTGTATGTGTTAGTCTGTCCCAGAATCTTTTTTTTTAATTTCATATGTCTGCTCAAAACTACCTGGTTGGTCTGTCATTTGGGGAAAAACTGTATTTACACACATATTTGTGAACTTACATATTTCTGACTTCAGGCCCAGCCCTCTATCCACCGTGCCACCAAATACATACATGGATCTCCAGTTTTCATATTTATATGTGAACTTTAGCCCCTCTATCTCTACAGTAAATTCTCTTTCCCATCATTTCAAGGAACTAGTTTGTATTTGACATACATCATTTGCCTTCCATTATCTTATGTATAAGTTGTCTTCCAACTCAAAAATCTGAAAGTCTATAAACTCTCTCTCCAGTTCTGTTTTTTCGTAACTACAATGTCAGAATCTCACAATCTTTAAGTGTCAGATTACCTTTATGTTTTCCGATCATTCTACATTCACTTAAAAATTTTATCATAAGGGAAATCATAACTCTTCTATATTTTGATAATTCACATTTTATATGTCTCCCTGGTTGGGTATTCTGTCTAGTAGTCAAATCCCAATGTATTCGTACTTTTCTTCCCTTTAAGGGCAATCCTTGTTTGTGTCCTCCCATCAAATGGATCTGTAGATATATTTCAGGGTGTCCCTGAACTTGAAAAACATTTCACTAACTTCTACCTGGGATACCATTTCCTTCAATTATGAATTTAGGCAATAAACTGCACTGATATTAGGCTTTAAACAGTCTTCCTAAGGTGTCCTTGGTACACAAAAAGATAAAGAAACCCTGCTCTAGATTATATTATATTGCATTAATGACAAAAGACACGTAGGCTGTCTCTTAGTTTCTGGTCCTACTGTCTTTTGACAACCCTTTTTGGACCGTTTTCCCCCCACTATGCCACCCTCCCCTACCCGACTCCCTGCTCTTTAGCTTGAATTTATTTGCAAGCTGAAATTTTATTTATATTTATATTCAGTTTGAATATAAGCTCGGAAGGATAGGGACAACATTTTGGTGTATTCTCAGTACTTAGCCCAGAGACTTGCACATAGCAAGCACTTAAAAAATGCATGTTGACTTGACTCTTTTTATCTATTATGTGTCATGGATGTAAATCTGCCATCTACCTTGACATTATGATGATTTATCCCTATTTAACTGTTCATCTTTTGTTTATATTTCCTTTGTGGATTGTTGTCATCATTGTGTTGTGTGGTTTTTAAAGGATGTGTTTAATATGCCTGCTTTTCTAAAATTATTTATGGTTTATATCATAATAAATGACCAGTTTTTGTGTATATACTCTGTGATGTTGAGATAACTTTATTGTATGTGTGTGTCATATATATGTATGCTTGTGTGTGCACACATTGATTTAATTAATAAAATTATTTCATTGTCTACTGGCAATTTAAATATAATATAGCTTCCTGATATATTTTGACTGTGAGTTCTCCTAAAACTATAATTGTAAAAATCTGCTTTTTTGGAGTCATTTGAAATAGTAAATTTTATCCTAATTCCTCAGTTTCACCCTGTGTTGGGTCTTTACATCTCAAATATGAATCATATGCAGCAAATGGTTGGGCTTTGTTTTCTTACACATTCTGCAATTTTCTTTTGTTTTGTCAGATCAACCTATTGACATTCTAGGCTATCATGACAAATTTTGTGTTTTTTTTATGTTAGTTTGTGTTATCAAGAATTTCTAAAAATTTCTGTAAATTTTTAGAATATTCTTTTATTTCTATACTTGTTCTTTCCCTCTTCTCTTTTTTTCTTCCTCTCTTTTCCTCTCAAACTAAATGGGAAAGTAGTAAATATTCTCTATCCCCAACATCCCCTCTTTTATTATGAAGAATACGCATGTTGATATTTTTTTAAATGTTAGTTAAACTACTTCTTTTTTCCTTTCCCTAACTAAAATATACATGAAATCTTCATTTTATTGGTTTTCTGTTTTTTTGTGTTTTGTCTTCCCTATGAACCTTATCCAAGATGGTCTACTACAAGTTCATTGCCTTGCTCTATTTTTTTCCATGTAGTCCAACAAGGTATGTGATTACCAATCACCAAAAAAATTTCTTTAAAAGAAATTCATCTAAGAAGCCCCTATCCCAACAAACTCGCCCAAAATATACCTCATGGAAGAGGAAATGTAGCAATAAGAAGGAATTTTATATCCAAAGCCAAAGGACAAGACTGAATCCAAAGTACTTTCATTCCATTTCATAGGCCCTGTGGTAATTCATCTCTTTGGACTTTTGGCTCTCCATGCCAAGATTCTCAGAGGAACAGAATTTTCTATCCTAGGATCAAACATGAGGCCTAGAAGTCAATCAGTTTAAAAAAAATATGTTAAGCACTTACTACGTGTTAACAACTGTGCTAAGTGCTGGGGATGTGTTTCAAGGAGCTCACAGTCCAACGGAAGGGACAACATGAAAGCAACTATATGTAGACAAATCATGTATGGGATTAATTTGAAATAATCACCAAAGGGAAGGCAGTGGAATTAAGGGAGTGCTACCTGGAGATGAACACATCATGAAATATCCATGATCCATAAAGTCACCCGGGTTTCAGGCTCTATCATATCACCCCAAAATTAAAAAAAAATTGTAAGAATTTTCAGAACATTATCTTTCTGTTGTATTCTCTCTGCTTACTCCTTGTCAGAAAGGAAAGGTTCTACGGCCCCACTCTTACCTTGTTCTCCTTGTGTTGACCAATCATAGATAGAAATTGGAGGCAGGGGAATGAGCTCTCTTTATCATATTCTGATACCCAGGCCAGGCAAAAATGATTCCTCAGATATCCCAATCATGAATTTCCCCATTTCCCTATCTATAAAATTGTTTTGACTACTCTGTAGAAGAATATAAGCATTGTCCTGTGTAGTGAAACATCTTTCATATATGTTAAGTGATTTTGCACATCATATGTGCAACTCATGCCTAGTTTCTTTGTAATTAAAAAAATAAATTGCCCTTTGGCAGTACATCTTTTTTCTTTGATAATTAAGCTTAGCTTTGCAAGATACATTGTATTCTTGTGGAAAATAATCTCCTTTACTTTTTAAGGTAACATATTCCTCTTTTCCCTTTTATTTTTCATGAATAAGGAGTAATTTGGGGAAATACGAACCATTTTACCTTGGCATATAAAGGGTTTCCTCCTTATGCCAGTAGTATTTTTTAATTTGATATTGAAATTCTTACCCTTGCCTGTGAAGTCTGTTGGTAAATTAAGCTTGGATTTTTTTTTTCTTATAGCTTCCTATAGTTCCTGCCTAACAGTTTATTTTCTTGTATGATTTTCTTAAGTGTGATAGGCTGTTTATTTAAGGTGTCATTGCAACTATTTGATTGTAACTTCAAATTCTAACTTCAATGTTAGTTGCCTTAATTAGTAGAAATGCTATGTATTCTTCCAAACTGCTTATCTTTTGATTTTGTTCTGTCAAATTTTCTTTTTACCTCAGCATTTTTGAGTTTCAAATGTGCTGATATCCTTTTAAAAGAATGTATATTTATATATTGAGATTGTTTACCTTAGATCCTTCACTTTTCTTTTTAATTTTTCTTTGAAATCTTTACTTTCCTTACCAGTTTCCATCATTATTTCTTATTTTAACTACTTAGCTCTCTTCTGAAACATTTTGAAATTTCTTGAAGTTGTTCTATACTCGTATCTAAGGGTCTTGTGACCCTTCCTGTGGTATTTCCCTTTTCATCAGTAATTTTGAGACAATTTTTCTAACTATGTAGTATTCATAATATGTTAATAATTTATTTGGATGTCTAATCACTTTTTAAAATGAGTCCATTTTTCTTCTGGTCTTTCAGTGATGAATTTCTTGTGACAACTAATTTCTTATCCCTTCTTAGTCTTTTATTACTTGTTCTTTATTCTGTTTTACATATTTCCGGCTACATTAAGATGTTGAAAGGGATCTGGCCTTAAGCACATCTCATTTAGTCTTCTTGGCAGAACTCAGTCACTTTCTTTTCACTTCTGGGCAGGTCTGGCCTGCCTACCTCACTTCTCCATCCATAGCTACTTGCTATCTATCTCCTGAGTAGACCACTGGGCCTAGATGAATTCACTGCTCTTCGCCATGGGTTGGATTGTATGAGTTTGTTTGAATCTGCCAAAAGAGAAATTTCCAAGGCAAGAAAAGACCACATTACAGGTACTAGATACTGGGGTATGTGGATATAGCAAGGGGCAAGCTATTTTTTAAATTACATGAAGTGTATAGGGGTACTGGGAGGAAGCAATCAGCCCAAAAGTGTACCAAAGCTGAGTAGATTATTCCCTTATTCTTGTTAGATCAGACCTGTGGGTTTTAAGGTTAGATATCATCTTTAGAAATCTAATTCATAATACTTATTTCACAGATAAGGAGAACTGAATCCTGGAAAGGAAGAGTTAAGTTGACCAATAGTCCCATAGAGGCGGAATTCAAATTCAATCCCTCTGACTTTCTAGTTTCATCCATACCTAGAACAGAACTGAATCATATACACTTAAAAGGTATAGAGATGATGATGATGATGATTGTGTGTGTGTATTTAGGGGTGGAGGGTTGGTATGAAGATTATGGTGCTTTTTTTTCCTTCAATCTACACCTGGGATTTCATTGGTGTACTGGAACTCCTAATGAAAGACCCTCCCCAGTCAGATCAGATCAGCAATTGTTCTAAAACTTTAGTCTTTAAAACAATTCCTTGAAATTGGAAGGTTTAAGTTTCTCACCCAAGGTCACACAGCCAGAGAAGGACAGGAGGGAGATTTGAATCCAGGCCTCCCTGACAATAGCCTGGCTCTCTCTCCACCCCCCACCGCCTCACTATCCCACCACCCACACTCTCTTTGTGAGGTCATGCTGCTATTCACAACCGTCCACCACCAGGTCAGTGAGATTTTCTAAAATGGTGTAGGAGGAGGTTGCAGGAGGGTTTGTGAGTCCCCAGCAGCTACATGAGGAGTGCTAGGATTTACCACTTTGGGATCAGGTTTGGTAGGGCCAACTAGGGAGTGGTTTGCCTATCCCTGGGTAGGCGCTGTTCAGACCTGATCTTTCTGGTTACAGACCGGGAAAGGTTGGTGAAAAGTTAGTTCCCCTGCCAAGATCCTGGCAGGGCATGAATTCATCCTTTTTGGATGGGTTGGGCTCAGTGGACCCGCAGTTACAGCATTTCATCGAGGCAGAAACTCAGAGGCAGCGATTCCAGCAAATGGTCCACCAGATGACTGAACTTTGTTGGGAAAAGTGTATGGACAAGCCGGGACCAAGGCTGGACAGTAGGACCGAATCCTGTTTCGTGAACTGTGTTGAGCGTTTTCTTGACACCAGTAAGTTTATCTTGAACCGACTGGAGCATCAGCAGAAATCCAAGCCAGGCTGTTCAGATGACCTGCCTGAATGATCTCACTCAGCCCTACTGTTTCTGACCCTTTGGTAAAGAAAACTCTAATTTGGAAGAACTGTGGATGGAATGGATGTAAAATGAAAACAGTAATAATAACAACCCTATGCAAAATTGGCCAACACCGTTAGTCCTAACTTTCGTGACATTGAGGATGCAGGTCCTGTTGTTAGAATGAGCAAAGTTCAGTTTTGTGCCTTTGGGGCTTTGGGGTATATCTGGTTATGTATGTTGTCCTTAATGTCAACTTTGTGGACATTACAGGCAGATGGATGAGATACTGATAGATTTACAATTACTATTCTTGGGACTGTCTTCTTAAAAGTACATTGGTTGTTTGGGTATCTTTACACTGGGACCATATAAATTGACTCTCTGTATATGTTCATTAAAAGCATGTTTGAGAGTAGAGTTGGGGAGGGGGGAGAGGATAGGAGTAGGGATACAATTCTGTATCTAGGAATAGAAGAGGGATCAACTTGGTTCTTTGGTTTATGGCCTCTTTGTCCATTATGACTTGAGGCTGGGCAGATCTGTATATCATGTTTAGTGTACACAACTACTTTGACAAGCATTCATCTCTAGTCTCTTTACTGTTATTTTGTATAGCTATAAGCAGTGGGCCACTGTAGGTAACATCAAGATGCTAGAGGTCTTTTGATAACAAGAGGTCAAGCTTTACTCATTCCCTCTTTCCTCCTTTCTTTTGGCAATCTCTCAAGGAGAATAACTTCCCTTGAGTGTCATTGTATAAGGTGACTGAACAATATGCCTAAATTGATTTTAAAGGTTTAAGCCAGGCCCATCACAATATAATACAAAACTCATTTTAGATTGAAAGCCATACTTGACGTATTAATTGAGGTATTGTAGTAAAGTGATGTGCTAAGTTTCAAGTCAAAGTACAGGATTCAAATCCTGCTTCAGTTATTTCCAGCGTGCATAACCTTGGGCAAACCACTTAACCTCTGTGAAACAGTTTTCTCAACTGTAAAATGGAGTTGGACCAGACGATTTCCAAAGTCCCTTACAGCTCTAATAATTTGTTCTCTATGATTCATTGCCCCGTTACTGAATTTTCTGCGAATTAAAATAAAAGCCTTTGCCTCTGATGAGGTAAAATCCAGTTTCATGTACAATCATCTTTTTTTTTTCAGTTATGTAATAATGTTTTATTAATTCTTGATGTTGCATAATAAATTAGCCTCAAATGACCAATTAAAATTTTTAAGAAGTTATTCTGAGAGATTTTATGCATCTTTTACCATTTGGACAGTTCTGACAAAGAGTTGTCATCTTTTTTTTAATGTACTGTGCTATGAAAATTTTTGTTTTATTCTATAAATTAAAAATAAAATTTTAAAACATCCAGTTTAAATTCTAAGGTGGTGCCTAAGTTTTCTTGACTTCAGCATTACGATTGCCGATTTTGGTTGATTACACTTCTTTAAGAAGTGCCAGTGTCCTTTCATTCTTCCCATTTTACTGAGCCAATAACTTGTTTGAGTAGGTCAGGTTGGAATTGCTTCTCAGTGCCATACCTTATTTTTATTCTGTCTTTTACTTTGGTATAGTTTATATCTTTGACAGTTTATTTGGAATGAACTACTACAATTTTTTCAATAGTCTTCTAATAGGTCTTTCTGCCTCTGCTCTCTGCCCTCTTCCAATCCATCCTCCATAGAACCGCTAATCATATCACTCCCTTGACCAAGAAGCTCTAACGACTCCCATTTGCCTGTTGCATAAAATAGAATACGTTTTTAACACCTTCTACAATGTGTCTTCATCTTACCTCCTCAGACTTATGGCGAGTTATTCTTTTTTAGTCACTCTATATTCTAGCCAAAATGACCTGCTTTCCATTCTGAGGTCAGGGCATTCTAGTTTTTGTTTCCTTGACTTTTCATAGGCCATCTTCATTCCCCACTTGCCTATAAAGTTCAGTATGTGTTACTTGTTCTAGACTCCTTGATCCGTACTGGCTTATCCAAGGAAAATTATTTTGTATGTACTTTGCATTTCTTTTTATATAATACATTCTCAGCAATAGAATCTAAGTTCTTTGTGGACAGAGACTTTTGTTTTTGTATCTCTAGTATATAATTCCCCAGTGCCTAATGTAGTCAGTGTCTGATAGATAATTAATAAAGGTTTATTGAATGAATGAATGCATGAATGAACATGTTTTCTCTGTTCTCCTCCATGCACATCTTTATAGGGAGTCACTAAGTATTCAAAAATGTATTTAATCTTGGAAAGTGCTATGAAAGTCTTCAGAAGATTTTTTCTACCTTTTGTCCCTGTAGTATATATTGTTGAGTTTGCTGAAATTATCTGCATGGTGGTCTTTTTACTATTATTTATCAGGAGTATTGCAAGATAAGATGACTATGTCTCTCATTAAACAATGTTAAACTGATATGGCAGCTGAGTGGCCCATTGGCCTGAAATCAGGAAGACCTGAGTTTAAATACAGTCTCAGAGACTTATTAACTCTGTGACCCCTGACAGTTTGTTAACCTCTGTCTGTCTCAGTTTCCTCATCTGTAACAGATGGATGATAAGAACACCTACCTCTCTCAGGGTTGTTGTGAGCATAAAATAAAATATAATTGGGAAGTTCTTTTCAAATCTTGAAGCATTATCTAAAGCCCAGCTATTGTGTTGTTACTTCTGCTGTTGTGGTTGGCTTTGGACCCTGGATAAAACCAACTCCACAGAGTCATCTACTTGCCTCTATAAGTAAACCCTCTGAGCCATACTTCTACTATGGTCTAACTGCTTTTTGTGTTTTGGTTTTATTTATAGTGAGAATTTCAAGGTTGATATGATTCAGTCCCTCTGGTAGGCTGTCTACTTACTGAACATTGGAGAAAGAAATCAGTTAAAATACTAACAGTTAAGTTAATATATGTTCCCTTTCTGATACTCTACTAGCTGTGGGACCCAGGGCAAATCATTTAACCTCTCAGTGCCTCCAGGAAATTCAGTAAGATTATAAATGATTGAGCTAGTGGTAATCTGTTTTGGTGAGGGGAGAACCTTCCACCAATGATATCATAAGTCAGATCATAAAAAGTTCATTTTTATAAGAAGTCTAAAAAACGAGTGCTTTTTAGAAATCTGTGCCCTATTTTACCCTGCTGTCACCATCACAGTAATATAACTATGTAGCCGTTGAGAGTCATACTCTTAAGTTCAATTCAGTTCGACCAAGGACAAATCATGTAACCGTTCTGAGCCTTAGTTTCCTTATTTGTAAAATGAAGGTATTAAGGTTTCAGAGAGTCTAAAATCATTTCTAACTCCAAATCCATGACTCATTTGCCTGCAAAAGTTGGTGGGGGATCACAAGGTACTGATGACTATTTTGCATTTTTCTTCGTTTCATGGATTTTCATAGGAAAGCAAGTCATCATTAAGTTCCTTCTAGACTTGAGACTAATATTTAACTAACCTCGTAACTGGAAAATATGCTTCACCTCTTTGCATTACTGTATGTAAGATTGTTCAGCTTGATAAAACACATTGCTCTATTGGCATGAACTCCAGATGCTGAGAAATGAGGCATTAAGGGTAGAACTTTCTGGAGGCTATAAAACTGGGAAATTATGGAGTGGCGATCTAAGAACAATTTTCTGGGATTGACAATGATGTCAGTAGGTCCGCAAGGTAAGACACCTGTAATACCTCCAGATTTTCTTACTTTAGTTTCAAAGATTAGTAGACTGTATAATTAAAACAGAAAAAAAAGGAGTATCATAGACATGAGGGAGAAAATGAATCATTTTATATTTGGATGAAGATTACTTATCTATAGGTGATACTTGTTATTCTTAGAATATGATTCTTACCTCATCTTTTAATTAAGGTCATTACCTAATCTATAGAAGAAATTAGTACTTGAGTTAGGTGGTCTGAAAGGACATCACCTACTTTTGTAGAGAAGAAAATCATTTTGAGGAAAAATCCTTTTTTGGTCACCACTACTTCTCACATTACTTAAAGACTAACAGTGCTCTCAATGCCATTATCACACAAGTGTACCAAAAAAGAGAAAAAATTTCAAGATCACTTGATTGTACCACTTGCTAGCTTCCTATTGCCCTTACTACTTGACTACTCTACTTAAAATGTTCTCAAGGGCTCTTGACTCTTCTACTTTTAAGACCTTGTTCCAGATTATGGGTCACTTTTCAGAGAAAGTTCAGCATTTCAATTTAAATCATCGCCCTGAAGTAGACAGAGTTCATACTATCAGCCTTTACTAGGTATATCCTTAACTAAACCAGATTAAAAGAGAGAGCTATAAGATCAGACCCCTACTACTTTATCACATACTTTTACAGAATGGTGTAATAGGCATGGGACACTACAATTTTTAAAAAGCTAATACATAGGTGACTGGACTGTACCAACTTTGTAAACTGTTGAATTGTGAGCCATCAGTTAATTAGGTAAGTCTTTTAAATAACTGGTATCTTATACCCTTGAAGTTTAAAGATGCGATTAGCCTTAAAGTTTGTGCCATCCAATCATCTGAGCAAGAGGGAGATCTGAGTATGCTACAGACATTACACGAGCATTTAAACAAGTTTTATCAGCAACACTTTGGGTAGGGAAACCTTGACATCATGTGACGAGACCAAGTTATCTGTAATGACATAGGAGAGCCCAACCAATTCAACAGAATCAATGGGAAATTATAGCCTATCTCTGAGGAGCTGATTCTGAGGGAGAAATTGATAACTGTAGAGTTCCATGAAAACTGCTGTATTCATCAAAAGTGGAACACTCAAATTAGGTAAGCAAAAAAAAAAATGATCTGGGGAGTCCTGCTGAAGCTCTGCTAGAAGAAACAATGTACCATCACCACCAAGTAGTTACTGCCTGTCTGCCCTCTGAGTGCAGGCTCTAGTCTTAGGTGAGAGCTATAAAGGAAAGAAAAATGTCAGGGGTTTATATAGCTCTGAAACATCTTGCATTCAGTGATTAAAAGGACAGAGCCAGGAATAAACACATTCTTCACAGAGGATGGACCGCTGTCATTAGAAACACCTTGGTATGAAGATACTAAGTTTCCACTTGGCACAGCATTCAATTTCAATTTGAGCACTGCAAATCTTTGACTTTTTTTCAAGCTAAGAGGAGGTCTACTAACCCTATCTCTTACTGCTCATTTTCTTCTTTTAATTAGTATGCCAATGACTATTCATTAAGCATCCATAGAGTTCCTGCCACCTGATATTTTGCATCAGTGGAATTATTTACTAGGAAAATGGAAGAATGTGCTAGTATGAGATTCAGTGCTTAAAATCTGTTACTTTCAGCAACTTATTTACCTTAATGACTGTGTTTTGACTGTTAATACTTTTACCTTCATGGAACACATACCAAGTAACCATGACGGGACGCTGTTCACATAAAAGGCCTGGAGAAAATTGGCTAATGTTTAATAGATTTTAGTGAATAATTCACAAAACGGACAAAGCACATGCAAATAATAAGGGATACATATCTAAAAAGAGTATAACTAAGGGATTTATTATGAAAATGATCTAGGAAAGGGCTTAATAAAATTCTCAGCTGTCTAGTGAGAAAGCAATATGCATGTTTGTGTGTGTGTGTGTTTGTGTGTGTGTGTATGTGTATCAGAGGCAATGTTGAATAGTAGATATGCTATTGAACTTAGAGTCAGGCACACTAGAATTAAAGTCAGACTTCTGCCATTTATTAACTATGTGCTAATGGTAAAACAGAGCCTCAGGCAGCACTAATACTTATCTACTAAATTATAAGTGGCTTGCTACCTACTTTCATGGAAGGGATACACACTCAAAGGAAATAACAGATTCTTGTTGTAGTGTCCTATCTAACAAGGTCCTGTTTATCAAATGGCAACATACAATGCCAGTAGTAATTCCAGAATGCTATACCACCAATGGTAATAGTAATTAACATTTACATACCTTTTCAATAAGTGCTTTATAAAGCACTTATAAAGCATTTATAAAGCACAAATATTATTTTATCTTCATGAAGACTTTTAGAGATAGGGTGCATTGTTATGCCCTTTTTATAGATAAGGCAACTGAGGCAGATAGCAGTTAAATGACTTTCTTAAGGTCACATTGTAAGTGACTGAGAGAGGATTTGAACTCAGGGCTTGCTGCCCTCAGGTCCAGTGCTCTAGCCATAGTGACTCTTAGTCTAATGTAGTGCTCAGTATGTAGTATGCATGAAGAACAACAAATGTGTGTTATTTATCATTGTAGAGACTGTTATCATGATCACAAAAGACCTCCAGGGATAGTAGAATTTTAGTACTGTGGGCAAACATTATCATGGATAATGAGGGAACATTTTGACAAGACCAAGACTACTGTAATCCTCCTGAGACAGGAGCTCCAGGGCTGATACTATACTTCTCTGAAATAATCAATGCTGCTAATTGCTCCTTGATCACAATACCCTCTCATTCCTCTGCTTTTCAGATATTTCTAGTCTTTTCTTTCTTTTAGCCCCCCTACACAATGCTTATAGCCTGCAGATCATTTTACTCTTCTTAAAATATTTTATCTAAATAGCTCAGTGAATAGAATGTTGGACTTGGAGTCAGAAGGACATGAATTCAAATCCTGCCTCAGGCTCTTCCTAGATGTGTGACCCCAGGCAAGTCATTTCCCATTTGTCAGCCTTAGTTTCTTCAGCTTGTAGTCCGGATGATAATACCACATACACTGCAGGGTTGCTAATGCCGAAGCCCTGATAGAAAGAACAACACACCATCAAGCAAGGGTCACATGAGATGGCTTGAGTACAGTGCTTTGCAAACTCTAAAGTGCTTTAAAATGCCAACTATTATTATTACTTTCCATTCATCTTCTTCATTCAGCCAAGATCTATCCATCGTTCAAGCTGCAGCTCCAAGCCTATTTCTTTCAGGAAACCTTCCCTATAACCTACTTGTGAACTTCCTCCTATGAATGTATAGTCATTGTAACAGATCCCAACTGACCCACATTAGGTTGTTTTTATTAATTTTAGTTTTTCTTAGCAATGGATCAAATCAGCTATCTGAAAACCAGCCTAAACTACATGGTTGTTCATTAGCAGTAGGGAATAACTTCCCTGACTATGACAAGCCATGAATGAAAGGAAATTTTAAGAAAATTCTCTTTGGGTCTGTGAAGTTTCATACTTTATCTACAATGAATGTGATATAATCTTGAAAAGGAGGATCATAAGACATTAATAATTAGATAACTTTTAGACAACCAATAAAGCAAATTAGGTTTAGGTACATTAAATAGGAAATACTTATCCAATGTCCAACCAAATTGACATATAACTGGAAGTAAAATCTGTACATATTTATATTCTTGAAATTATACAGTAGTTAGAAAAGCAACATATAGTTGCTCATTTTTTTTCTCATTACGGTGACAAACCAAAGTTTGGTGAACTTGATTAAGCATGTACCTAAAGGCCATATGAAACCACATAGTATGAGACAAATGTTCATCTCCTCTTGTAGCTCTTATGAGCATTAATAAAAAGATGCTCAGAGGGCAATGCTATTTTACCAATATCTGTTGCTGAGGATGACCAGGTATAGAAGTGATACAAAGAAATTGACAACATCCAAAAAGCATGATTAAAACTATGTTGGAAAATGTTTTGAGTTTGGAATATGGAAAAGGTCAAAGTCTTATAGGTTATTCAGAGACCTCAAATCTACATATCAAGAATAATTTCTTCTCTAACAGTATCAGGAAGTTCTGGATATATCAAGAAATAAGCAATATCACCCACACATACATGAATTTGACATCTTAACAGATAAGAATTGACTAGTTTTGAAGGACATATTGGAATTAGCTATATGAGTGAATTCTGGTCATGAAATATTTAAAGTAAAGGTCAAAAATCAGTATTAAATTAGAAGAAAGAATAAAGACAGATGTTACACATTGCAAATAATTGCAATAATTTCAACATATTACCTATTTAAATGAGCTGTCAATGTCCCCAAAATGAGAAATCCAAAAAGGGAAAAATTTTGACCTTTATTATCACTATTTCCTACTAAAAGTTAACCACTGTAAAGATATCACCATGATGAGCAGTTCAAACAATCTTAGAAAATTACCTCAAGCCAGCAAACATTTGATCTGCTTATGAAACTGAGAGACATGGAAGTCAAAGACAACATAAGTTTAGAAGTCAGACTAATTCAAAAAACACTGCAGAGGAAGATGGTGGGAGAGTATAAAAAGCATAATCTCATAAAACGTAAAAAATGTAATAGAAGCAAAAAAAAGTTTAGCAAATGCTTGGTGTGAGACACAACTGAATCTTATCATCATTCTAAGAGCATTCATAGATGAAAGTAGCAGGAGGATAAATAAGAGACAGAAAATGGAAGAAATTTGCCTGCATTACTATAGCAATCCATTTTCATCATTATTGTGGTAACTACGGATTTATGCTTATAACACTTCAAATCCCAATGTGCTATATGAGAAGTCTGAAATAATCCCTTAAAGAGAGAAAGATTGGAGCAGAATAGATACCCAATGAAATGTGTGTGTGTGTGTGTGTGTTTGTGTGTGTGTGTGCATGTACATGTGTTTGGCAATGTAGTAGTGAAAGAACTGAGGGGCTCCTGCAAGAGCTTATATAGAAAAGGATGTTTCTGACAACAGAAGATATTTTCTTTCCCAAGTCCAACCTAGTTAATCATATAGAAAGGCACATCAACAGAAAGTTGGCCATGTGGTATAGTTCTTTGAGTATATCCTGTGGGGTCTTCATACCCCTTCTGCAGTAATACTGGCAAAGCAGTAGAAAAAGGAAGAGTATTTTAGACTGTCTATAAACATTAACCTAACTGCTGAGGCTCTAAATGTGAGAACCTTCTCCAGGGATTAATAAGTTGATAAGTTACTGGCAGAAATAAATCAAAATAACATTGGCCTTCTCACTATATAAAAGGTAATTGTATCTAAATGGAAGAATGGTTCAAAGGTTATCCTAGGATGGCCAAATACAAGAGAAAGATTTGTTTTTATCATGTGGAAAAGTAGTAAGAAATATCATTTCTTGGGATACTTTTTCATTTTGTGGTGCAGTACCCCGGGGGGAAAAAAACTTACAAAAAGATCACCAGGAAGGAAATTGTAGTTTATACATAAAATTTTGTAGTAAAGGATGGGTAAGTAGTGAAATTAAATTACTCCAAAAGATCATATAAACTAAAACAACATATATTTTATTACATAATTATTATCAAAAAGATGACCATTGGGAAATAGGGCAAAAATACGTTGAAAAATGTGTTTTAGGAATTACAAATGAGAACGTAACAAGTTTTTCTCATCTATGTATAATGAATACTGTCTTCAAGAAAAAGACATGGACAGTTTAAGATGTGTCAATCACTGAATTGCACTGAGGGAAAAAGGAATTGATTATATTTTAACAGACGTTACTAGTATGGAGATCATTTCCACCCATATCGGTTGCCTGTATACCTCCTGATCTAGTTTTTTGGTTACAGTGATCCAAATCAATATCAAATTCAAATTAAGAGGATATTGTATATGAATAAAGTAATTCCAGCATGGTCTATTTAATATTTAAAGATGCTGTTTCATGTTAAATAAGCATAAAAAGTTTATGAATTTGCCATTTATCTTGCCTGTTTTTATTAACATGCTCCTTGTTGAAGAGTAGGGGTAGGGATTTAAGGAGTATGCATTGCATACCAAGCCCTTACTTTCATGAATTTTGAGTTTTTAAGAGAATGGATACATGCAAATGTGATAAATATTTAAGAGTAATATGCTCAGTTCAGTTCTCCAGTGGTAGGACAAACATCTTCCATTAAAATCCCTACTTGGATACCTCATCATAGCATGAAACCAGTGACTATGGGCTCACAGTGGATATGTCAAAAGAGCCCAGGCTCCAAAAGGTGGATCTAAGAGGGAAAAAAAACCTTTAAATTATAGTGTGTTGTATACATCACTGGAAGACAAGCCACCATTACCAGAATGTGGGTTACCAGGTAAAGTTTTAAAACCCTAATATATCATTAAATACTGTGTCCTAAAGTATATTCAGTTATAAACCATCTATATTAGTGGAGGGAGAAACCACAGCAGTGAAATCATAGAGGTTTTAAAATTGTTGCTGTTTAGCCATTTTCTGTTGATTACGACTCTTGTGAGCCTATTTAGTACTGGATATACCAGCTCCACATTGTTCATAGATTATGTTTATGTTTGAGGGAGCAGGAGTTGGGAACCTGTGGCCTCGAGGCCATGTGACCCTCTAGGCCCTCAAGTGCTACCCTTTGACCAAATCCATCTGGACAACTCAGTTAACACGCTTCCTCCTCCCACTTCCAATTCCATCCTTACAGTGTTTTGTAATCTCCTAGAGGCTTGTCACATATGCAAGAATAAATGATTAAAAAGCATGCACATATTAAGTTCTTACTATGTACCAAGCACCATGCTAGACCCAAGGGATTCAAACACAAAAGGTCGGGCAGTTTTTGCCATAAGGAACTAATATTCTAATAGAAAGAGACTACACATATAAGGCAGTTGTCTCCAGGAAAACAGCTTTTTGTCTGAAGGGTCAGAAAGATTGTGAGTTTACTGTAGCTGAGGTATTTGTCATAGTCTTTCCAGAAGTGATGGTAGCATGGATTTGATGACTATTCCCAAGGACAGAAGCGCCCACTTGGGAGGATGGAATTAAGGATGGAGATCTTGCAGCAAGGCAGATAGGAAGGTTTCCCTGGGAGATACATATGTTGGATGAGAAGGATAGTCTAAGATGTGCTAGAAATAGCTAGATACCAGTATTTCTGCTTACTCACTCATACACAAACTCACCAATCATGGCACTTCAGCTCTAGGGTACACTTCCAAAAGATCATTTGCATGTTTGGCCATCACACTAATTGAAAGAGAACTACACAGCCTAATCCAGACAACCCATTAAGGTTAGATATCTTCTGGGCTAAAGGAAGAAGAGGCATCTCTGAATTGCATCATGAAAGATTTTTGTGGGGGCCTCCTAGGAGGAGCTGTGAGGCGAGAAAAACAGACCCTGAAAACTGATGAATTATCTTTCATGGTTTGAGAACCCTTTTAGATAGCTTCCATTGTCATGGAGCCTGGGAAGTCTGAATCAAAAAGAGCAAAAACAAGAAAAACAAAACAAAACAAAACAAAAAAACAGAAGGAAAAAATGCAGCTTCAGGAGACACCTAGGAATATTCTTGGTAGTACATTGGTGACTGAAAACTGAGGGTCAGTTTCGGGACAGAGGGATGCCCATGGAGGTAGATCCAGGCAAGAGACAACTAGAAGGGGGCACTAACTGTGATTGATCACTGGGGTGATGAAGCATCCGCCAGTGACAGTTAAAAATATCAAGCACTTCCAGGGAAAGTATTCCAGCAGCAACAACTCATGGCAGTTATCCTTTCAATATCATCAAAGTATAAGCTGGCGAAGGTGGGCAGTGAAAAGAGTGCTGGACCTAGAGTCAGGAAGACCTCAGACACTTATTAGCCATGTGACTGTAGGCAAGTCACTTAACCTCACTTTCCATAATTACAAAATGGAGATAATAATGGCACCTAAAATATTTAGCACAGTACAAATAGTCAATGTGTCAATCCCTTATGAAAATAAAGTGAATAAAATATTCATAACTTTTAGAATCAGAGACTCTGTTACTGACTTATCCTCCAAGGAAGGCATTAGTAGGAAGAACTCACCAAAATATTTGTAACACTTTTTTGTGATAGCTAAGAATTAGAAATAAAGTAGATACCCATCAATTGGGAATGGCTAAACAAATTGTGGTGCATGAATGTAATGGAATATTAATGTCCTATAACAAATGATGCATGTGAGGAATATAGAGAAACATCTAAAAGATCGGTATGAACTGATGTAGAATGAAGTAAGAAAAGTCAAGAAAATAATTTACACAATGATGCAACAATGTAAATGGGAAGATTAAACCATACACTCAAAAAATCAAAGGCAAATGTGAAGTTATAAAGACAAATAGAGCTTAAAAGAAATATGAGAAGACATCTGTAATTTACCCCTTCTTGGAGGTGGAAGGTCCATAGGTGTCACATATTGCACATTTTTGGACTTTTGCAAGCTATCAATGTGTTGTGCTGACTTTTTATTTCCCTCTCTAAAAAATGCCATTTGCCATATGTGATGGCTCTTTAGGAAGGGGGAAGAGAAAGGGTATTGGGGATAATTTGTAAGAAGCAGAAAATATCAAGAACAATTTATTTTAAAAATCTTACTCCCTTTCCCTCCAGTGGTACTTCCTCTCTGACCTAGAAGACTCTTAGAGTGGAAGTAATTTCTGTAATTTTATAAATGATTAAGAGCAATTTTGCTATTTTATGTTCTCCTGATGGATCTGTTTTGTTAATATGGTACAATTAGATGTTTTATTCTTAAACTTTTACATTGATGTGTGTGGTCCACAGAATGCTCAAGTTCTTATCTGCCATATTTAAGTACAACACAGCAAAGGCCAAGTCTGGTATTGTGGGATTTCCGTTATACTTTCAATGTTCCTCCAAGACCCAAGTGTTTCATCTCTGCCTCTTTTCCAATTTGACTGCATAGGACAAAGGAACATGTTGCCTCCTTGTAAACTCTTTTGATTGGTACGGAGGAAAGGGCTGTGTCCTACAGAAATGAATAATAGATCTATAGAACAGCCCAAAATACTTAGTGCCCTCGTGAACCTATTCCCCCTACTGAGGCCATGCTCAAAGAGTGCTCAACTAGATATTAAGAGACCTAGGTGTTGCTCCCCACTCTTTGCACTAACTCTGAGTTTCTATTCACTCTCTATAAAATGAGGTAGTTGGATAAAGTAGCCTCTAAGGTCCCTTCCAGACGGAACAGTCTATGATGTATAAGATAAAGGTTCCATTTCAGATATTCAGTCTGAATTTCAGTTTTCCTTTTCTATTTCCTGAGTAAGTAGAAGAATTGCATTAGGTGATCCTTAAAGTCATTTTCAGTTTAATTTGACACTTTAGGCATATTTGATTTGATGTCCTCCTTTGTATCTCCCCCAAAAAAGTTCAAAGCATCTATTTATCTGTGTTCATACTAACACACTCTTTCTCTTTACTCATTAGGTGTTTGATATTTTTTAAAAGCTAAAAATGCATAAACAACTGACTTTAGCATCTATTTGTCACCACTTAATTTAAATAGGAAGTCATCAAGTGATCTGCTTTGTATGGGGGGAGGAGGAATTTGGAAGTTTGCCCAACAACAGCCTCATATTGTCCCAAGACCTCTGTCTTCTCCTAAATTCCAATATCCATCCCCACACATCTCTTTTCAAATCCTTACCCCAGGAATAGTTTATGTCACCTTTCCCAAGCATAACCATTCTCTTTATCACTCTGGTCCCCTGGAGCAGTACATAGGTGAAGATGTTGATTCTGTGATTGCCTGGTATGGACAGATAGATTGAACATGAAGGGACAATGAAATTGGCTACAACAATAACTTAGGCAGCAGTGTTTCAGTCCCATTTGAGTGAACCTGAAAAAATATAGATTTAAAGTCAGTCTCAACTAAGCAGCTATTACGGCTAAATTTGCAATGAAAGAATCGCTATTCATTACATGATCTGTAATTTGTTTTTGTATTTCAGAAAATGAGAAAGCCGAAACTCACTGAAAATAGATAGTTACAATTAAAATGCTTGTGAGATGTCAAACTATTTGCATTTATATTTTAAAGCTTTTGTATCCTTCCTGTCTAGCTACAGTATTACAAAGGCCATGTGGACATTTTAGAACACTGAACTTAAATATCGAAAAGAATAAAGGGAATAGATAATTGAGCTAAATGAATAGGGACCTTAAAGCATCAAAAGCTTCTCTCATGTATGGATTGCTGTTGTGCAGGCCTTAATGTCATCTTTTCCTCTTTGCAACAAAAGTTTTGATTAAAAAGGTGGGGATTGTGGGGGAGACGTTGTTATATGGTCATTTAGTTCCTAATTGGCTGAACCTGGCCCATATGCTTGGTTGGGTGCTTCCATATGCTGACAATGAGGTAGAAGCATAGGGGTTAGTTATCACTGATGCTTCAAAGCTTTACTCACATGATCTGGTCTCAAGCTATAGAAATACATCTTGCTTCTTTGCACTAATGCGTACTTCCCTCAAAATCATGAAATACTGAAGACTCTGGAAAGTAACACCTGTTCACTGAGTGCCTAAATGGATGCAGAATACTGAAGCAAAAATTACTGTGATGAAAACAGAGAATATTTAACAGAGGAAAACTCCCTCTTTCTAAAAACTGTACATCCTAATTGAATAACCCAAATCATATGAGTAAGAAGTGACTTACAGATGATTGATCGCAAAATAAGAAAGCAGAGGAAAAATAATAAATACTGAAGTCCTAAGTAGCACCAATTAAAATGAGTGATTAGAGCATAAAAGGTGTAATCCAGAAACATTTTCTGGAAAAGATGATTACTGAATATGGTCCTGGGAAATGAAAGTCTTAAATTGGCAGGGAGGGTGAGGAAAAGTATTCTGTTCTGTGGAATAACACAATGCTGAGGTCATAGACAGCTAGGTCTTCTAATTAAATACTCCAGATTTGGTCCAGTCCACCAAAAATGGGAGAATACAAGAGAGGAAGAATCAATAACTTTGGTTAACTATAGAAATGAAAGGCAAAGCCAGAAGTGTTATCTGATTTCCTGTTTCCAAAGTTGGCAGAATGGTGTGTAACCATTGAAGAAGGAGAAGGTGAAAATGAGGCCAGCACAATAAGGGACAGACGGAATTCAAGTTCAGGAAACATGTTAATTTCTTTGCTTACTACTAGGGAAGTTAGGGGGATTGCTTTAATTTTCAATCTAGGTTGGTTTTCGCTACCCTCACTTTGCTTTATTATCTCTCTAAGACATTTGCCACCAGGATAGTGCAGACTACACCAGAGAACACTAAATCATTATCGCTCTTTTTGATGAAGTACTTTCAGACCAGTGAAAGTGAATAGTTGGCAAAAAGCTTTCCTTCCCAGGAAGAGTGTCATAATCGAGACACTTTTATAAGACTTTTAATAAACTCAATTCTCCAAAGCACAGTTCTGAATATTGGTCCTATCCCCTGGAGGTTTCAAGTACTTTAAAGTTTTTTGTCGTTGATATTAATAAGGTTAATCTACTATAAACTTCTATGTCTGTCACCTTGATCTCTAATCAGGCTGGTAAATCCAGGCAACCATGATTTAATAATGCCGGCTTATAGGCTTAAGAGCTTGCTTTTTTATTTTTTGGTTTTCATAAAGCAAAATCTGGTATTATTATGTTTTATATCACGCACTTTGGCATGATCAAAGGGTTTTCTAATCTGGTTTGTTCTTAACTCATCCTAGGTAAGAGAAATCAATTGTTTTGTCTCATTTTGTAAATTATCAGGGGACACGGCCCAGGAAGATGCTGTACTAACTATGTGATTTTCATTTTGAAAAGGCAAGGTTTATGAATGTACAAAGTTGCAGGACAACATACATACATACGTACATATATATATATATACATATATATATATATTGCTTAGGGTTCTTAAATTTTTATCAAATTTGTTGCTACTTTTAGAATGGTAGGTATAGTTTTAAAGACTTTTCAAATTAGATTCAAGTCATAGGCTCATTTTCCAGTTATTGAGGAATAACTGTTATGAGATATGTGTTCTTGGGCATACAGGGGAAATCAGTCAGTGACTATGCAAGCATTTATTTTGTGCTTATTGCATGCCATGCACTGTTCTAAGCAATGCAGATAGAAAGACAAGAAGCAAACAGCTTATATATATATATATATATATATATATATATATATATATATATATATGACAGATACAGACAGAGACAGAGAGGATCAAAGGTAATCTAAAAGGCAAAGGCACTGGCAGTTGGAGAACCAGGAAGGTGCCCTAGCACATCTGAGTGTGGAAAAAAGTCAGGGAAACTAGGAGGTGTAGGTAAAGGTGTAGAGCATAGTTTAAATTCAATTACTTATGATTTTTATTGATCTTACTATTTTCACTAAAGTTCTTTAATGACATTATTTATATTAATTTTAAAATTAGGCTACTATTGGAAACCCAGAAAAAATGCAAAGGGACAAATGAAGCCAAAACATTTCACAATTTTGTTGTTTCCAGAAATGATGTGATTAAAACAACCAAACAAAAAGCCATAGAAACAGGTCCCAGAGAGACACACAGAGAGAGGGCAACACACTTTAGGTTGGCATTTTGGTTTATTATCATGTTAAATATATCTAGAAAGGGATGGAGAGCAAGGAGAAGTGCACATTGGTATACGATAAAGAAGGAAGAACAGTATTTTGTACATGTGAGCATAAATCTTTACATTCTCTCACTGTCTCTGTCTTTCTGTCTCTGTCATCTTTCTGTTTCTCTCTTTGTGTGTGTGTGTGTGTGTTTCTCTTCTCACTCACTGAATGTACAAGTAAGATGATAGAACTGGCTAATTGAGCAGGATATTGCTCCAAACATTGATTTTTCTCACCAACAGTGTTTGATGTTGCATGGCAGATAAACATCTTGGGTAAAAGACCTTGGTGTGGTTGTGTGTGCGTTCATGCATGCATGTGTGTATGTATGTGGTGTGTGTGTGTGTGTTTAAGCTTTATACCTACTCGTAGTGCTCTAAAAATAATATTAATCAACAACTCTTATCTTTGTAAGGAATCACTAAGAATGAGTATTAGATTAATTTACAAAGGGATACTGCTACTTATATATTTTGTTATTATTGTTATAAAGACTATTCCCATTATCAAGATGATTATTAACCTGATATAAGTAGACAGATCCGTTTTCTTCCAATTTTGCTTGAGAGGCAACAAGCCTCTTCAGTCTCAGCTCTCTTATCCTTTTATTATTCAAAGAAACCATGTTTAATTTTTACATGAAATGTAATTTTAGACCCAGGAAGAAGTGCCATTATGGTTTTTTTTATTTGAGGTTCTCCACATAAGTCACATGATGACTTACCAAAATTCTACTGTTTTTGATGGTACCAAATTACAAAATAATAGTAATGTGTTTAATTAAGACACACAGTGAGGCATTTCATTTAAATTCATGGATGTACCGTGTATATTTTTAACTTTGTATCAAAGTAATGCAATTATTTCATGATGGATGCTAAGCAACTTCACCAAGCCCAATACCATCTAAATCACTTTGTTTAATATCCATTATGCATAAAGCTTAGAATTGTAGAACTGTAGCATTTTCATACTGGAAAGGACTTTGATGTTCATCTGGTTCATACTCCTCATTTTAAAGGTAAATGATCTGAGGCCACCAGGGGTTGGGTCACATATCGGGCATTACACAACTAGTTGGCGAGTGAACTAGACTATACTGAAATGCCCTGACTCCCACTTTGATGTGTTTTGTTCTATGCCCTACTAATCTCATTTGCAGAGGAAAGAAGATAATCTTTACAAGCTAACTAGAACCTGGGATGAACAAACTTTCAGAACAAGTGAGGATGAAAAAAAGAGAAATCAAGTTTCTTTTTCTTCATGCAAATCCATTAGAATTCAATTTAGCTCCCCAGCTTTGTCTTGAGTTCACCAAATTAATGAATCCCACCCTAACTTTCCCTCTCCTCTTCCTTTTATGCAGTTATTGTTATGAAATAGCAAATCTCTTTATCCTATTTTCCGTTAATTGAGGCAGGGAAAGCTAGCATCTGAAGTGTTTGTAACAACAGCAAGGATCGTGCCCAGTCATAAGATAGAGATGACAGTGCCTTTCACATTTTTTTCAGACTCATTGCTGAAGACAGAAGGACATGAACAGGAGCTGTACAGTGAGCATAAGCTCTGAGAGAACAAAGATGTTGTGATCTGCACTGCTGGTGGGCATTCTCTACTGGAGACCACAAAAAAATGGAATGTTTAAAAGGTTAAAGAGAGTGCAAGTGAATGACTTATAGTCCTCATATAAGGAGGTTTTCCAAATCTTACCCTTGCATTCCATTATCAGATAGATTTCCATGCAAACAAAATGGCACTGAGCATTTGGCTTCCTGGCCTTTTGTTTATTTTTATTGTGAGGAACAAGTAAGATGAAATGAGCTTTTGTAAATCTTAAAGCATTATATACGTATCGCTGTCACCATCATCATTCTTAGTTTCTGTTCTTGTCATTTCCTCTTATGCTCTCTGTATGTGACTCAGGTAGCTGCCACCTGGAGAGAGGAGTAGAGAAGAAATATCTAGGCCCAAATGACAGGCTCATTTCAGGTAAGAATAACTGTGGGGTCAAACAATCCTGGTCTTCAGACAAAAGAACCCTGTCCTGTTTCAACTGCTAACGCTATTCCTTGCTAAGATAAGAGAGCTCCAAACACATACGCGGCTTTAGTAAAGCAATCGGCCAGAGTTCTGACATGTTTCCAAAGTTGATATAATGCATTATTAAGATTATGCATCAGGGGATAAATAATTAAAGTGTTTTGTGACAAAAGCCTTAAATATGGGAAATGTTCAACTCTCTGAGCTGTGGTTTTTGTTTGTATTGCTTTGAAAAGGGCGTACAAGGTTTGGGCAAAATCACAAAGAGCTCATCTTAATTCTTGAGCATGGCCTGTCTTCCTGTCAGAAAGGTTCCAAGATGCAGGACAGTTTCAGTATGCTGAATGTGAGTTCACTTTTCTGAGCAAGAAAGCATTAGAATTGAGAAATTATCAATGCAGTCAGCTTATCTGTGAAAATAGAGACCGCAAAGAGATGAGAAGCAAAACTAAAGAATTGCAAACAAAATTTAATCAAATAGATTCAGCTTGCGTTTGTGAATCTGTATGCATATCCGTCCTGCTCCCCCCTTATTTAACTATTTTCAAGGAAACTATTAGAATGAAATATATAGTAACTTTATAAAAGGCCATTACTGCTAGATGCTATTTTGTTTTTTTTAAGCCAGGATTTTTCAACGTTCAATTTCAATTGGTCTTCTGAGGGTCATTATTAAGTGAAGAGTAAATTTTGAATTGTAGGGATTTTTAAAAATTAAATTCCTCAATTGAATGGAATGCATATGTATTCAACAACCTTATTATCTTCACTAACTGTAACCTATATTTATTGTATGCCAGCTATGAACAATTTCTTTTCATCTTCACAGCAAGGAACTGCTTTTTAAAAGTGTATTATAAATGCCTATATGTGATTACACTATTGAATTACTCCTTTTCAAAGTGCTTTATAGTATGCAAATTAACTTGGGATGTAATCTATTGAAATATGCTGAAAATATCTTTTCTATTTATTTCATTCCATTGCTTTGAAAACATGTCATCACTGAACTGCACAGCCACATTCGAAGACAATTACTCAAACACTTGGCCCAATTTTTCTCCTCTGACGCCTTATAGGACAATAATTACTACTAAATGACCAGACAAAGATTTAGAGAGCATGAGATTATGAAGATGAACCATGCACCCACTCAAAGTTGCCCTGAAATTTTTATTGATATCATGAATGTCTAATTATATCGCTGCATAGAAATGGAGATCATTTTGTCTCAGAAGTCATCGCTCTTTTACCCCAGTCTCAAGTCATTACTCGGTAGTCTAATTTGTCCTTTTGTCATTATCCGCCTAGCCCCTCACATGAAGACACAGAAATAACTCTGGAAACCTGAAGCAAGTAATGGAAGTAACCGTTCACTTCCTCATGAGCACAAAGACTGTCACTTTCTATTTTGCTATTTTAGTTTCACTGAAGAGTCCCCTTATAGTGTTAGGGACATATTATTTCTTGTAAAGAATATAGCCACAATAAGCTTCTTTTGCCAAAAGAATCATCATTTAGATGTTTAATCACCCGAAAAAGCCATTTACAGCTCTGTATACACCTTCACTCTGAGTATAATCTCTTAATTATTAATTGGCTTCATAATTCTAGATTTGAATGCAGCTTTATGAAGTTCTGCTCAGCATGTTATGGCATATCTGTATTTTTAATCTCAACTCACAGCGCTTGAATTTTTTGTGTGTTTTGTGATGTTTTGTTTGCCTGAAGAGTACTTCTATCTTGCTCAAATTTTGCTTTGTTAACGGGTCATTTCTATTTTTGGATGAATTAGGAGTTCATTCTTGTAGATGGCCAAGACTTCCTTTTATGTGATTTTATATACTATTTCAATTTTGAAAAAATTCAGATATTTCTCTGGGGCTACTCAAGACTCCCATGTGATTGTGTGTGTTTGTGTGTGTGACCTCAAAAAGCTATGAAAGTGGGCTCCACAAGGAATGTGAAATATACAGCCTACGTATGCTCATTTGGATCTTACCCAGCAATGAAAGCTAAGATGAGCTCTAGGTTTTGAGCTTGTGGCATCCTTGATAGTAAAAAATAAAATAAGTTTACAGAATCAGCTTTGATGAGAAGGAAAAGAAAACTTATTCAAGTTTTAGAGATATTTAAAAATGTTAAAGCAATAGTAGAACATTCAGAAGGTATTGACATATCGATAACTAGAAGTCAAGACTAGAGATGTATTATTCAAAAATCATCACTTAACAATGGTAGTAGTTTACATAAGATGCAGGAAATTATCTATCTATACACACGTATACATACCCTATATATGTATGTGTATATACACACACACAAATGGAAGGAGAGGGAGAGGGAGAGGGACAGGGAAAGGGAGAGGGAGAGGGAGAGAGAGAGATTGAGAGATTATTGAGATCAGAGGGCCAGGAACAAAGCTACAGGAGACTTTCACAATAAAGAGGAAGGGAGAGAAGCCAATCAATCAGGAAAGCAGAAAAAATGGGAAGAACAGACCACAACTTTACTTATAGGCTCAAAGAACTGGTCGGGACCTTGGAAGTCCTTTAATCCAGTCCTTTCATTTAAAATATGAGAAAACTATAGTTCAATAAGGATTGAGTTACTTACCTATGGCCACACAGATATTAAACAGAGCCAAGATTCCAAAGAAGGTCTCCTGTCTCCAGAGCTGATGTTCTTTTCACCATAGCATCTTGTTTTCCATATATCAATTATATATGTATATATGATATATATTTATATTAATTATAGAATAATACAGAATTCATTGCAAATCCGTGGTATATATATATATATATATATATATATATATATATTATATATTATATATATATGTATTGCCTTGTGTTCTGTACTAATTCTGTTCCTAGTATACAGGACTAAATCTGTCTAATTTATATTTGCCTATAAAGCAGTTCTTATAGAGAAACCATCTCTTACTTGATATACTAAATAAAGTACTAATAGCCAACATTTGTGGAGGGTTTTAAAGTCCACAATGTGATTTCCATATGTTATCACCTTTGATTCTTACAACAACCCTGTGACACAAGTGCTATTATAATCCCCATTTTACAGAAGAGGAAACTGAGTCCATGATAGTTTAAATGATTTGCCCAGGGTCACTGGGAAAATGTGCCTGAATTCCAATTCAGAGGTAGACAAGAATGAATGAGGGCACTGAAGGTCATAAGAGTCACTTGCTGGCTTTGATTCACTAACCACAAGAAAAACAAATATCTTTGAAGTATTAGATGTGATATATTCTTCAAAGCACTTTCATGGGAATTGTCTTGTACTCTTGCACTTGCTCTTTACAGAACTTTTTTTTTAATTTTTGAGAGTGTTTTCTTTCAGACTATCTCATTTTATCCTCCCGTAAGGACTTCTAGTCATCAACGGTCACAATTGCATGACAAATCTTTTTCCAGAAGGAAAGGAAAGGACCAATGAAGCTCTATCGCCTTTGACTCTCTCTTAAGCTTGGTGCCCCCAACGCCATGCCAGGGGAGTGGCTGCCCTGTGCTGGTGCCTGGGAAATGTTCCTACTGTTTTCTTTCTCATTGTTGGTCTTAACTGGGCATCTTCATTAGTCTTATATAGATTAACCCAAGGAGAAAAATTAAATTATGATTGGTCCAATTTTCTCCCTACTCCCACCTCTCTTTTTCTCTATCTCTGTCTCTGCCTCTCATTCTGTACATGTACATATAAGCGTATATGCTTCTGTTATGTATGCACATATATGCACACACAAATATACAGAGATCTAGACAGTGAATATCAGTAGATTAGAAAGGCATCTATAATATACACACAAATTATGCATGTGTGTGTATATATATACGCATTCATGTATGAACATATACATATATGTATGAGTCATATTCAATTTAACAGAGATATCTTATTCCCATGCAGAGAATGATGGTGTAATAGCTAATTCAGGGCTTACATCTATTAAAAACCTATTACAGTTGTTATGAGTTTCTTATACATGCATGGGCGTACATGGTAACAGTCACTGGAGAATAAGTGTCTTGACCCACAAATCCCCTACACTTTTCCCTTAAAGCTTATAAAGTGCTTTTGATTGTAAAAATGATTTTAACTTTTTTACTGCATTTCACAAATGTGGCCTTTGGACCTATTGTTTATGACAGTTGGAATACCTCTGTTTGAACTGGCCATGAAAGGCATGGTCTTTCTGTTGGTATTGACACAGCAGCTGTAAACGTCCATCTGGATATTATACTTATATCTGCATTCTTCTGCAGCAATTGACTTCGCGACTGATATCTAAAAATGTACACTTGAGTATAGTGGTACCACGAAAATAAATACCAATTTATTCATTAGCACTTCCAGCTATAACACATTTTAAAGCCACATTTTTAGTTTATGATTTTAAGACTTTCCATAAATTCTTTAATGTCTATTTCATGTACATTTGAAGCAATTTGTTTTATGTCCTCTGCTTTAGAGATTACCTTATGGTGAATGTGACATTCAACATTAATTTAAATACACTTCTATTTAAAATAAATTATGAATAAACTGCATCAAATATTAATCTTCTTTTATAGTTATCTTGCTAATGTTTCTACCCTAAACCTAAGAATATATCTACACATGCAAAACAAAATATACAACTTAAGTAATTATCAAGATGATATCAAAAAGCATATAAAACAAGGTTTTTAATTTAACTGTCACTAGAGGTGTTAAAAAACAATAATTCTACAACCAAGGTAAGATTGTGGCTATTCAAAGCCCATGTCAGGAAGTTAGCCAGAAATTGTCATCCCAGTAGGCAAAACATTTCCATTACCTTCAAAGACATTGGAGCTACCTATGTAGTAGTAACAGGGGTAGACATTTCATTCTGAAATGTAATATTCAAATTATTTTGTTAAACTGACCAGATGATAAAAATCAACATATGAGTTAAATGTATTGGTGGGGAAGCTGCAACCTTGAGGCTACATGAGGCCCTCTAGGTTCTCAAGTGTGGCTCTTTGGCTGAATCCAAACTTAACAGAACAAATTTCTTAATAAAAAGGGTTTGTTCCATAAAACTTGGACTCAGTCAAAAATCCACACCTAAAGACCTAAAAGACCACACGTAGCTTCAAGGCTGCAGGTTCCCCATCCCATGTTTACTTTATAGGGTTGCTGTGATAATCAAATAATATAATGCGTTATGACAAGTTTTTCCAAACATAATGCACCATGTAAATATTAGTTAGTATTCTTGTAAGCTGACTTGATAACTATCCAGGCTGCCTGCAAATCAGTTTGTTTGGCTTTATTCTCCCCCAAATAATCATTCACCAAAAGGACCACAGCTTGGGATAAGGAAGAATGAGAGGGTAGGTGTCAGAGTTGCAGTGGTGTGTGGCATCTATAGTTAACAAGGAAAAGTGCCTTTTTGGAGAATGGAATGTAGTGGGAGAAAAACTATGTAGGGAAGGACTAGAATCAAGCCATCATTTTTCATCCTTCTTTCTCATTCATTTCACAGTCATGTTCAATTATTTTTCAACTCTTAGGAATTCCTTCTCCATAAATTCCCTTATATCTTTCCCCTTCTCTCTATTCCCTTGGCCACAACCCAAGTCAATCCCTCATCAACTCCCAATGGGCCTAGTACAATATGTTCCTAGTTGGTTTTCCTATTTCCAGTTTACTACCCAATCCATTATTCACTCACCTGCTAAAATAATTTTCCTAAGTCAGAAATCTAACCATGTCATGCTCTGCCTCCTAGCCTCAGTAATTACTTTCTACCTGTAGGAAAAAATACATCCTCTGAGTAGCATTTAAAGTCTGCAACCACCTGGTTGTTCCTACCTAATATTCAATTTTTTTATATGATTCCCATTCTCACATCTATATTCTAGTCAACCTAAATTCTTATACCCCAAACTAAAGGCTATATTTTATAATAGTATATTTTTCTTTTGCTTAAATTTTCCATTTGTTATATAATCAATAAACATTTACTTTCTTTTTCTTCTACTTACCTGTTACAGAAAAAAAATAAAAGAAATTATACTTGGAAATTAAAAGACAATGGATACCTTTGCATAGGGTATTTTCAGTTTAATGATCAGATCAGAAGCAAAATTTCAGATGGTTCAGAAGAGAGCAGAAACACAAATTATATTGTAATTATTGCAGAAAGTCACTTTCCTAGTGAAATCCATCCATAATAGCAAAAGTAAAATTTATGATAAATATGAATGTCTTTGAGAGTGATCTGAAGTTGGCTGGCCCATTAAGTTAGCCCATCAATGTATATACCGTAAACATTGATCCATACTACAGAATGATGATAAGCTAGTCACAGAAGTAAAGAGGATATTAGGCTGTATTAGAGTTGGAAAAGTAGATGCTGCTTTTAACAGTCACAGACTACTCACTATTAGAAAAAGTCACCATTTAAAAATGAATTTCTACTGATGCTACCTGGCTACAAATTATGAAATATCTAAATCTCTTAAAATTAAAATTACAAATAAGTTAAAGGGCAGTAGTAAGCAGGCAAGATGATTGTATGTATGTGTGTGTATATATTTTACCAAAATTGACTGTGTGCAGTAGGATTGAAAGCATTTCCCAATATGATTTTAGCTTATCTTTCTCTATAATATTCCAAATTATTTTTGTTCACAAACTACATTCTAGCCCAAGCAACTTACCTGATTTTCTCTGAATTCCATCTCTCCCCTCTTTGCCTTTGCATAATAGACCCTCGTCATACCTAGATCCCTAATCTCAAATGTAACAGGAGGCCAATACTAAACAAACGTGCCTTTTATATTCAGTTATTCATATTATTGTTCTCTCACTAAAATCAAAACTCCTTAAGAGTAGAGACGGTTTCATTTTTTTGCTTTTTAATAATGTATAATACATTGCATAATGAATGATATCTAAAAATTCTGAATATATAATTTGTACAGGGTCTAGTGGAATTCCAGACATATAGGAGGCACTTAATACATGCTTACTGACCGACTGAGTAATGAGCAAAAATTGTACAGGATGAGAATGTTTGTAGTGGCCAAAATACACATAAGTGGACAAAGGCTGTAGGCTGTCCCCAACTCAGGCCTCTGCTTGGTGCATTAGGTCTAGAATACTTTTTTGGAGAGGGAGATAGAAAAATAAAGGGCACATCTGCTGGTGAACAAATAGGTTTACTTACCCCAGCATGGAAAGGACACTAGTCAAGGATACTATAATTTTACACAGCCTCTTTTGCACAGAAATGTTTTGGACCAGAAGGGGTTGTTAGATGTGATAAATTCCAGGGTATTAGGAACCTTATGGGTATATCTTTTGTGTTCTCATCAGTTAAGAAATTGTATCAAGGGTTTGCACCTTACCCTTCTGTACCAATAAATTCTCAGAGTCAGCTTTCCTGACTATTTTTTCCATGGGATAGGGGGGTGGGCTGTTTAGCTTGGCCTACATATCAAATTATGCTTCACTATAATCCACACCTTGGTGATAAGCTTCTAAATATTTTGCAGAAGAGTCAAACTTGCGGCATCTCTGAGAATGGACCAAAATGTAATTGAAAAATATTTAACAAAAATAAAAATACAATACAATATAGATCGTGTCAATTTATGCTTTTTTTCCTAATTCAATTTGCAGCCTTCAGGGATCAGTTTCTATTGAGGATGACATAATTGTGAGGATATTCCATCGCTTAAATGGCTTTAAGAATATTATTGGAGAACCCTAACCTTGAGGACAAAAGGTAGTTTTGGAGGAGGAGACCAGAGCCAAAAAAAAACCCAGAGAGATGATTGAAAGAGAGAATGACAGTGTAACGGCCCCCTTCTTGTAATGAAGCAGAATAATGATAATAATAATAAAAACCCATAAATCCCAGTCTCCTTCCCATTCGTTAGGACTGAGTCCCTGATCTTAACTATCTGGCTAGGCTGTGGGTAATGCTAAAGCTTTGCAGTTTCCAATGGTTCTCCTGGTGGAAAATGGTGAAAATCATCAGGAGCAAGGCCACAGTACAAAGATGATCCTTCCAGTCCTATTAGAACCTCAGAAGAGGTCAGGACAGCTCGTAGTTAAAAGGTCTTTGTTACCTCCTTGCTTACGTTCCATCTTGTGATAATATTTATCTCATCTGAACTGAGAAGGGAATGGAATGACTTCAAGATTCGTTTTCTTTCTCTTCATTTTAAACAAATTTCTCTTAGAAAAAGTTATGAATTTAGTCACCGTCCCTCTGAGCTCCCAGTTAGGAAAATTCCTAACATGTTTTAGACTCTTTGCTTACTAATTTGACTGTTATATCAGTTGATCAATAAGCATATATTATATTATGTTGTTATATTACATGATATATTGTATTACGTTACATTGTATTATGTTATGTTAATATTATCTATGTTATGTTATATTATATTATATCATACCTACCATGTCTTTAGAAAGGCAAAAGACAAATCTTCCTGTCAAGGAGCTCACAGGCTAATGGAGGAAGCAATATGGAAAGTACTATATACAAAAGCTATATAATCAAAAGAGAGAGAAGGAAAGAGTGCTTAGGAAAGGCTTCTCACAGAAAGTGAGATTTTTTAACTGAAAGTTGAAGGAAGCAAAGAAAGCTAGGAGGCAGATTTGAGGAGTGAGAGCATTCCAGGCATGGGGGGCAGTCAGTGAAAATTCCCATAGTCAAGACATACAGTGTCTTGTTCAAGGAACAGTAAAGGGGCCTGTGTCACTGAACTGAAGAGGATGTAGAGGAATGCAGGGTGTAAAAACACAAACTGGAAAATGTAGGGAAGGTAGGTTATGAGGGGTTTTGAATGCCACATAGATTTGCATTTGATTCTAGAGGTGGTAGGTACTGGAACGTGTGTGTGTGTGTGTGTGTGTGTGTGTGTGTTTTCAACATGGCCACACCCTGTACTTTAGGAAAATCACTAGTGTCTGATGGACTGGAGTAGAGAGACTTGTGGCAGGCAGACCCAACAACAGGTTATTGCAATGATCCAGGCATGGAGGGATAAGGCCCTGTGTCAGAGGAGAGAAGAGTAGAGTTCAGAGATATTACAAAGGTGAAAGTGGCAACAGTTTGAATATGGGGGTGAAAGAGAGTAACGAGTCGGGGATGACCTCTCACTTTGTGTTTGAGGCAAATGTCAGTTTATTGAAAACACTGGTGTAATGAAACAATAATTATATTATAGAGTCTGTGGGCCGATGGGCTCCTTGAAGAGATGATGGGAAAAAGAACAGACTTCTAGTACAGATTTTGCCTAGTTTAGGTCTCCTTCTTCTCTGAGCTATTTATCAAATCACTGAATCTCCTTCCCATCAACAGCTTTGTCTTTTCTTTCCACCTATTGTAGGCATGGTAGAAAGCTATATGCTCCAATTTGTGAAATACTTCTCCTTTTTCAACTTGCTTGATAATCTATCAATGATACTAGGAAGTATGATGAAGTCTTCCAGCCATTGAAACAAGCTTATTATTTGGAATCATTTCACTTTACATAATAACTCACATTTAGTCTAAGGGCTTTGATTTATTTACTTATTAAGATAGGTTTTGGATTAGTTAAGGTGTCGGAGCTAAAACTGGGTGAGAGTGGTTTCAGCCTTACGCATACACAGGTAAATTCCCGTTAACCACAGTGATTTGGAGAGAGTTGCACCTTTTCTGCATCGCTAGAAAGAAAGACACTTCCAAACAACACCACCATTCCCCCAAGTCCTTTCTGGGAAGGAGTATTCTGAATCATGCCAGGGGAAGGGAGACCTGCCAAAGGAAGGGATGGGGGAGGGAATCTAAACCTATTCTAATCCACTTCCCCATGTGTAGTTCTTTGAAGGTGCAGAGTACCTGAGGGTTAGACAGCTCTGAATCAGATATGAAATAAAGAGGGTTCAAAGAGGATCAAGCTGAACTATATCCAAATGCAACTTTATTATGTCAGTTTTCTAGTAGGCCGGATCTAAGAAACAGGTGGAGCAGAGAGTTCTTCCCTTGTGCTCTTGGCTTTGGTTCTTCACAGGCATTATTTCTGGGAAGCTGATATTTAGCAATGGCCAACATTTTGCCCTGAGATGAGGGAAAAGGGCCAGTTTGCAGTTGGTGACGACCAAGTACTATATAGATGGGTACTCAGTATATGAGAGAGAAAATTGTGAACTTGGAATCCAGAAAACCTGAGTTCAAAGCTTGGCTTAGACACTCAAGAACTGAGATCCTATACAAATTATTTAACTTATTTTAACCTGCCCCCTACCCTGCAGAGCTGTTGTGAGGATCAAATGAAATAATGTAAAGGGCTTTCCAAACCTTAAAGTCCTATGGAAATGTTAGGTATTTTTATTATTATTATTTGTAGTAGTAGTAGTAGCTGCAGCAGCAGCAGCGGCACCTCGAGATTTACTATACTGTTTCTCCAACAACTGTATGTTTTGGGATGTGTGGGGAAAATTCCTCTGCATATCCTGACTCCAAAGGTTACAGACTTAAATTGTCTAGTGTTATTGTCTTCGGGTCTCCCCAATGATTCAGTCTGACACATGGCCACCATCCAAGAAGCAATGTCCATGAAGATCATATCTGATTGGTCCTTCAAGGCTTTCTCAAACACTAGTCATATCAGGTGTAGCTGAGCTCCCTGGGAGGACTTAACTAGACCTCCATCCTCTAGGCTTTTATAGGACAGAGTCTAATTTTGCATGCCTCTTGTAAATAACAACTTCATCAATGAGCTATGGAGGTGACCTATAGTTGAAACCTGAATCCATTCAGTTGGTACTTCAGGAAAATAAGAAAGTAGGAACTCAGAAAGTAAGAACTATTGCCCCTGAGGAAGGCTGGTCACAGGTTGTGGCTGGCCTTGGAGTGCTTACAGAGTTCTGGTACGCCAAACACATCTAATTTAACAATATTACCTCATCCTAGCTGCAATGGGCACTCATCTTTCTGGGACCAGGTATGAACTAATTCCCACCTTAGTTAACCATACCAAGAAAATCACAGATGCTTCATTGTGTTCAATTAATACGTAGTCTGTTTTTCAGTCCATTATAATTCAAGAAAGTTTATTTGGTTTAAAATTGGTTCCAAATATCACTATTTATTCTATGATTTCTTTTAATTATATTTCTGACTCACAGGTATTTTTGATCTTGTCTTCACATCATTCATCTATTCTTAAAACAGGAGTGGATGAAACTCCAAACACAGACAATTCTCTTTATCTAAGCTCCTGTCATGTATTGGTCCTGTATATCTAGTCAACTCCTAAGAAATCCCAAAACATATCAGCACATGAAAGAAACTGTGAAGAAATCCAAATCCTTAATTCACTGCCTCTGTTTCCTTAAATAGGCAAAAAGCTAGGACAATCTGATTGATGGAGTACTAGATACCCCAAAACTAAAAGGTCCGATTTGCCCAATATTCATAAAAAGATAGAAATAATTTCACTCATTCTCATCCTACTTCTTGATACACAGGGCCGCAGGCTCCTCTAGATAATTTTTCTACTATCAGCTGGACTCTGTTTTCGTTCCTCTTTCCTGAACCCCCCAGGCTCAAACACATTGTAGTTCACACTATGGTCGCACACCTTCATTGGTAGACAAACAAACCTTCCCTCCCTGTAAGAGGATCTTGAGATGGACGCCTGTAAGGCAAGCCTTTCATTTCAGCTGCAGCCACCCTAAGGATAGGACAGTGACTGTTTTCCCCACTAATCTTAGCCTGCTGCTAACACACAGGAGAGGGATTGGAGTTAATTTTCCCTTTTCACTTCCTAACGCTTGATAGCAACTGACTTAAAACAAAGATTTTCTTTTTTTCTTCTTTTCTTTCCCTCCCAGAGTGTAAAAAGAAATTGTATTTGTGAAAATAAACAGCATGGGGCTGTAAACATTTCCTCTGTTGCAAACATTTTCTGAGACTGAAATTTGTCACCTAAGATCTGCCTCACTGATCTGGTATATTAGAGAACTCCTAGAAATTCAGTGTCTTGAAAGTATTAATAAGTTCCATGTAGACCAAGAACTACTCTAATTATATGGAAAATGGTATCATATGTTTGATCTACAAGTAAACAACTTCCATCTGAAAAAACTCGGATTTAACCTTGGCAGATAATGGCTTCCTTAAGACTCAACTTTATTTCCAATGTAATTTCCCCTATACACTACAATGCTTCTTTCACTATTTTCCCTTGAATCAAAAAGTTCCCTTTCAAGTAAATGGGAGCTTCGTACATGATTACATCTTTTGATGTTGATTTGTGATCATTAATATAATTACTTTAGAATGTTTGGTTTTATTTTTTGGTTTTTTTTTTTCCTTTAAAAGACTATTGATTCAAATAGGAAAAAAAAAAGGCAATTTAGAGCTAGGTAATGGGGGAGTGGTAACAAGAAAGGTTAGCAATTTCTTGACCAAAATTTGATTTCAGGTCATTCATCAGGCTCCTGGGCTTCATGGTAATTTGTTCATCCTTGTTTCATTAAATTGCAATTACTTCTGCTATCTCTGGCTTCATCCCTTTGGCTGGATCCCATATTAATTAGGCCTCAGGACCCTTGTAGAGATGAAGAATTCTCCACTGGACAATGTTCTGCCAGAGTCAAGAGGTGAGAAAAAGGATGTTAATAGTAAAGTTAAGAATTATCATTTAATTTTTTTAATGTTGAAATTATGGAGGTCATCACATTTTTCTATTATTTGAATCTCTCATCTTTTCTGTTCAGATTTGGATACAAAATTGATATCTAACTTCTGCCAAAGAAATAAAATGTCAGCATGTTTCTTTTTATTTTGTTTTGCTTTTTTTCTGGGAATTAAATATATTACTTCTATCCATTCATCTAGAACTTTCTTATTGCCTCTAATTTTGAGACCTCTTTAAAAGTAGCACCTCAATAATCAAAAGAATAAAATTGAAGGTTCCCTGTCCTACTTCCAAAGGGAAGTCAGTTCTGTGCATAAATAATGGCTGATTTACCAAAGAATGTTTTATATATGTGTATATCTATCTATTGATAAATATAAATATGCATACATAATGCATATACATGTGCATACATAAATACATTTGTATGTGTATATATATACATGCATATACACATGTCCTCCACCTCCCCAACACAGGCCCCTTGTTCCTTGGACAGGGCTCAGCTCTGGGGCTGGGCAATGAGCCAACCTGGAGCTCAGCCTTCCCAGTCCCCTTGGCCTGAGCACAGTTTCGAGCAGCACAGTTTCGAGCAGCACTGACTAGGGTCAGGAGCTTCTGGGTAGAGCAGGCAGAGCCTAGGTTGGGGTGGGGGCAAGCTGAGAGAGAGGTAAGCCAGTGGGGTGAGATCAGGGTCCCAGTCCTGCTCTGTCCCTCGCCTGACTCCCTGTATCCCGGGTTGCCCCCAGTCAAACAGGATGCACAAATTGGTAAACCAGTCGTTGGGAGATGTCGGGTTTGCGAATGATCCCCTTCTTGTAATACTGGCGGATGGAACGGCTCAGCTTGTCATAGTTCATGGCTGGATGTGCATGTGTGTACATCTATCTGCCCATCTAATTTAATTCCATGTCTCTCCTTGTTTACTCAGGGGTTCATCAGAGAACTTGAAATGGTTTCCCAGGGGTCATTTAATTCTTCCATTCCTCTTCAGGTGGGAGGCATTCTGATGCAATGGAAAAGAAAACGTAGACACTTTCAGAAGAAAACTGGATTTGATCATTCAATTTGATACCTAGCTTGTAGTCATGGGTAAATCACTCAACCCCTCAGTGTTTTAAGCAATTCTCTAAAATTTATTGTAGGACTGGGTTTAAAGCCACCTTAACAAGGTGGTTTAACTTGGAGAACACAAGAGAAAGACCCATAACTTATGTAGAATGACAGAAACTTACAGGTAGAAGGGACCTCATATCATAATATTTTTGTCGTTTAGACATTGAGTCACATCCAACTCTTCATGACCCTATTTGGCCTTTTCATGGCAAAAATGCCGAGTGGTTTGCTCCTTGTTTTTTCTCCAGCTCATTTTGCAGATGAAGTAAGCGAGGCAAAGAGAGTTGTGACTTGCCCAGGGTCATACAGTGTCTGAGGCTGGATTTGAACTCTGGTCCTCCTGACTCTAGGGCTGGTGCTCTATGCGCTGAGCCACCCATCATGTAATAGAAACTGAGCCCATATAATAGAAACCAATAATTTAATTTTTTAATTATATATTTTTTTCAATAAGTAAAAGTATGCCTTCTTTCTCTCCTCACCTCTTACCCCCAGTCACCTAATTGAGAACAAAAGAAAAGCAAGAGTCTTGTTATAAACAAGTATACTCAAGCAAACTGGACAGGTCTAAAAAAAGAAAGAAGAAAAGGAAGGAAAGAAGAAAGGAAGAAAGGAAGGAAAGAAGGAAGATATATATATGTATATCTATTGATAGATATAAATATACATACACATATATACAAATACATACATAAATACATTTGCAGGTTTATACACACACACACACACACACACACACACACATATATATATATATATATACATATGCATGTGTATATATGCTTATGTGTACATCCATCTATCTGCCTGTCTAGTTTAATTCCATGCCCCTACTTGTTTACTCAGGGGTCCATCAGAGAAATTGAAATGGTTTCCCAGGGGCCATTTGAGAAAGAAAAGAGAAAACCCCACAACAAAACCAAGTCTTATTCTCTACTCTGAGACCTTCACCTCTATCAGGAGATAGGTATCATCGTTCATCCTTAGTCATCTAGACTCATGTTTGATCATTATGCTAATAAGAGGTCTTCGTTCTTTCAAAGTGATTTTCTCTTCTTCTGAGTATGTGTTTGGAGCATCCCTGTCACCACAACAGCACTGTGTGATGTGATTCTCTTTTTGGTGTATTGGCTCTCCTAGCCTACTTCTTTACTTCAGACTTGCTATTAGGGCTGTGCAGAGTTCTGGAGGAGAGTTTTGAGGTAGTCTTGTTGCTTTCTTGGAGGACTGTTTTCTTATTCTGAGATCTCAGGAACAGTTCATACCAGTGTCTTAGAAGCTTTCCCTGCTCAGCAAGTGATCTGATCCAAGGCAAAGTCCTGATTGATGTTCATACCCCACCCCCTTCTCCAATCAGATCTCAACAAATTCCAGACCTGGGTTGGAATCTAAGCAGCAGTGGATTCTGTTCAAAACATTATCAGTCTGTCAGTTCCATACTGGTTCAGAGGGGCAGAACTGTAAGCTTCCCTTTGGTTTGGTATTTTTTGCCACAGTTATTCATTGGAAGCCTTCAAATTTGGCTAAAAGCTGGAACTGAGATCATGTTTTGTTCATAAGATCAGAGTCACAAGGCAGTTGTTTCTAAACTTGTTTCGTTCTAGGTACACAGCCTCGTATCTATGGTCACTACCTACTTTGGAATATACCCCCGAGTTTGACTGCCTTCCTTAATGCTGGATCTGTGATTCAGAAAAGGGGTAGGGAAATGGATTCCAAAGTTGCTCATGAGTTATCTCTTCCTTCATAGCTCCCCAGTATAGATCTTAGATCTCCTTTTGCTTTGATATATAGAGTCAGCCCTGGAGTACTCGTCTTGGTTCGTTCATCTCCTGACTCAGTGACGTTTTTTTAGATTTCCCCACTAGGATTTAATCTGGTTCACTCTCTAAATCTCTATGGTAGAGTTTTAAGGGGGGAAAAACTATACTGTTTCCTGTTATTCCACCATCATTACTTTGCTTCTCATCTTATCCTTTTACAAACAAGGAACTTGAGGTCAAGGAAATTTAAGTACTTTGTTCAAGACCATAGAGTTAGTGAGTAGATCGTACTGAGCATAGAAACCAGATTTCTTGATTTTCCTAACTAGGATCTTTCCATACTGACTCATGTCACATTTCAGTAATATATAATGATTTTAACACTTTGAGGAAACATAATTTTCAGATTTTCCTTCAGTGATACAAACTATAAAACTTACATTCCTTGATAGATAGCCTTCACAAAATGCTGTGATGGAAAATCTGAACACTAGAACATTCCAGCAGTGGGCTTTGTGTGAGTTTCCTTAGGTTATTCCTTGGACACTAATAATACAGTAACCAAACCTATACTTAAAGCCTTTCTAACTTGGTAGGACCTATAAGGGTTTATGTTTCATTATCTCCTTAGAAAATCTGGGATAACCTTCATAGGAAATATGGTAAGATCTTAATGGACCTTTACTGTTCACAGAGCCTTCTCTCACAATAAAGCTGTAGCCCATTTCTTCTGCTCCCTTTTTCCTCCATTTTTGTCTTCTAGTGAATATATATGGACCCCTTAACCCTGCTATTATCTCATGTAGTATTTTGTTCTGATCAAACCAGAGCTAAAAACATCAGCATCAGTAAAGAGAGCCTAAGAAATGATAAATTCCAGGAGAGTTAAATGCATAAAGTAGGATCTTCAATTTACCAGGAGTAATCAATACTTTATACAGCAGATGATGGAGAAAAAAACAGTCTAATAATCAACTATTAAATGATGTAATGCCTATAATAAATATCATAAGAGTGCAGAAAAAGGGACTATACCAATAAACTTCCTTCTCATCCAATCCCAGATTTTATTTCTATTTTTAGGAGAGAGGGTTGTAATGCATATAGACATAATGGTTTGTAAGAAACAGGTTATACCCTCATATAGGTCTCCTCTCAAGTTAACTTTTAAGTTTACCTCAGGGATAAAAATATGGAGATTTCAGGAGGAGGAGGGCAAGAAATAAACAGTTTCTACTCACCATCATTTCCAAGGTTTCAAGTGCATCAGTGCTTTTGCTTCTTTCTTTAGTCAGTCATATTTTTAATTAATAACAAGTTTCCTATGTTTCTTCTCTATGGTATAATGCCAATTAAATTAGCATAAAAGAAAATAATGAGTTAACAAAGTCTTAAGTTTTATCAAGTTCCCATTTACAATTGATTGTATATTCTTCTACAACTGCCATTTTTATGTTGCTTATGACATCTAATGTTTATCTATGGAACCTCTCCATGTACTCAATTATTTCTTCTTTCCTGGACTCTCAGTCATTGTTCTGATTTATTCTTCCTGCTTTCAACACTACAGTAGCAGCAACTGCCTCCAATTTGTCGAACTCTAAATCACTTATTAAATCCATATAAATTTATCTTCACAACATCTGGTATAGTGTTATAAATTTCAATTGAAAAGTTGTTTTATTTTGTTTTTTGTGAAAGTCATGCAAGAATTTTCTATCAAAAGCTAAATAGAAATTATTTCCAATTATTCTACTTGATTGGATGTCTCTGAGAGATAGTGGTCAGAGATCTCTTGTTCCTGACAAGTGCCAATAGGTAATGGGTTTGAGCAAGCATTTATAGTCATAACACAGCTAGTGAGGGAGCAAGCATTTATAGTCATAACAGCTAGTGATAAGTGTGGAACTATTCTTCCTACTTCTATTATGGGTATCTCCTGTTATGACTGATACCAAAAGTATTTCTGGGAGCTTCCCAAAAAAGCATTACAGTTTTTCTCAACCCTAATCACAAGTAAAGGCACAACGAAAAGAAAGTTAGATTTGGAATTGGGCTGAAAAAGTATTCCAATCCTGCTTTTACAATCTACTTTGTATGTTATTTTAGGCAGGCCATTTAACTTTTCCCTGCCTCAGTTTCCTTATCTGTGAAATGAAGAGTTTGAACTAGATGATCTCTCACATCCTTTGACCTTTAAGTCTATGATTACATAAACTATGAGACTACAGAATATTATCTTTTTGCTTCACATTAACATAAGTTATTGAAGATGCCCTTTTAATTCTATCAATTTTAGCTATCTGGAAAACATACACAGAGAATGATTGAAATGACTGCAAATACAAAGAAAGTCAGGAATGGTTTTAATTATATATTTGCTAAAAGATCTGTAGTATAGTACTGATGTGTTATTCATTTTTTTAGTTCAAATTCAACTTCAATAAACATTTCTTAAGTTTTCTATAATGTACTATATACATTTAAAAAATTTAATATAGCACCCAGATACCATTCTCATATATGAAGTGTCTAAAAGCTTCTCAATGTTTGAGATACATTGTAGGTCACCCAAAACTACAGATCAAAAATCCTTCTCCATTCCTTAAGGATATTCTTATGAGGATTCTCTTATCCTCTGTAAGAGACAATAAAAGTTTTAAAAAAAAAAGATCTTTAATTCAACATCATAGTAAGTTGAATAACAAGAAAGATTCCCCGTAATATACCTAGTCAATCAATAGCAATTTATTAACGTCCTACTATGTGCTAGGTATTGTGGACTAGATCCTCTCATGGATTACCACACAAACCCATGGTAACTTAGTTTTTAGATGGCATCCTTGATGAAACCCTTTGGCGTCACAGTCACTTTTGTTTACTTTCCTGCAGGGTTCATGGGACTCTCTGGTGATGATAATATTACTTGCTATTGTTTATATAAAACTTTAAAGTTTGCAAAATGCTTTACAAATATTATCTTATTTTTATCTATATAACACCCTGGAGATGTAAGTGTTAATATAGTTCCCATTTTATGGATGAGGGAACTGAGGCAGATGGATGTTAAATGAATTGTCCAGGCTCCCACGGCTAATAAATGTCTGAGGCTGGATTTGAACACAGGTCTTCCTGACTCCAAGTTCAGTGCTACATGCCCTGCTCCACTAGCCACAAATGTCATCAACAAACTTCACGTTCTATTGAACTGGAGTTCTCTGCTAAGCTAAGGTTTTTTGTCCTACTCCTTGCTGTGATCAGTTCTGCTGAGCTATTCTCTGATGGCACATATTGATGTTTGTTTACTGTTAGGCTTTCGGTTCCTTTGGCCCATTGCCCTAGAGGTTAATTTTTAAACTTTTTATAAAATTTCAGATTATAGATAGTTATACTCAGTCAGCTTTCTAAAGTAGCCTTCAGACCTTTAGTTCTGACTTTCAAAATTGTTCTTTTCTGGTGTTTCTTATTCTCTTTCTTTCTTTCTTTCTTTCTTTCTTTCTTTCTTTCTTTCTTTCTTTCTTTCTTTCTTTCTTTCATATAATTTATTTATTTTCAGTTTTCCACATTCATTCCACAAGATTTTGAATTCCAAATTTTCTCCCCATCTCTTCCCTTCTGTCACCCTAGGACAGCATGCACCCCAAACACCCTGTTCCCCAATCTACACTCCCTTCTCTCACTCCCGCATTCTCTCATCCCCTCCCCTCTATTTTCCTCTAGGACAAGATAGATTTCTGTTTCCCCACTGCCTGTACCACTTGTTTCCCACTTGCATGCAAAAACAATTTTTAGCATTCATTTTTAATGCTTTGAGTTCCACATTCTCTCCCTCCCTCCCTTCCCATCCACCCTTACTGAGAAAGCAAGTAATTACATATAGGTCATACATGTGTAGCCATGCAAAATACTTCCAAAACAGTCATGTTACAAAGCACTGACCATGTTTCCCCCATCCTGTCCTGCCCTCCATTTATTCCATTCTCTCCTTTGACTTGTCTCCCCACAACAGTGTTTGCTTCTGATTACTCCTTCCAAATCTACTATCCCTTCTGTTATTCTCCCTCTCCTAGCCACTTTCCAGCTGCCTTTCTGGAGGATAAGGTAGATTTTCATACCCAATTGAATGTGGGTTATTCCCTCCTTAATTCAAATCCAATGAGAGTAAGGTTTATTTATTTCCTCTGACTAGCATAGTTTTCCCCTCCATTGTAAAAGCTCTTTCTTGCCTCTTTTATGTGAGATGATTTACTACATTCTACCTCTCCTTTTCTCTTTCTCCCAGGACATTCTTCTCAACACTTAATTTTGCTTTTAGTTATTCTCCCTTCATATTCAGCTCACCCTGTGCCCTCTGTATATAAATACACACATATAATATATATATGTATATACATATATACCTACATGTATACCTACATATATGTAATACACACATGCATAAAATACACACATGCATATATATGCATATGCATATATATATATACTTTCCCTCTGACCATACTAATACTGAGAAAGGTCTCAAGAGTTACAAATATCATCATATAGGAGTGTAAACAGTTCAACTTTAATGAGTTGCTTATGGCTTCTCTTTCCCATTTTTCTTTGCTTTTCCCATGTTTCTCTTGATTCTTTTATTTGAAAGTCAAATTTTCTATTCAGCTCTGATCTTTTCAACAGGAATGCTTGGAAATCCTCTATTTCATTGAAATTCCCTTCTTTCCCCTGAAGTATTATACTCAGTTTTGCTGAGTAAGTAATACTTGGTTTTAATCCTAACTTCCTTGACCTCTGGGATATCATATTCCAAGCCCTGGGACTGAGGCTAGGACTGGAACACATTGCTGTCTCACCCAGTTGAGAGAGCTTTCCCACTGACCTTTGAAGCTGCCTTTGGTATTTGTGGGTTGAGAAGTTTGGAAACTGCTACACGGCTACAGCTGCCAGTGACTCAGAACCCTGAGCTGTGCTGTCAGAGCCCATGCTGGGGGCTCCACTCAAAATCCCATGCAATAGATCCTTCCTGTCAGCCTTCCAGATTGTCTTGGGCTGGAAATCTGTTTCACTCTGTCATTTTGTGACTTCTGCTGCTCTAGAATTTCTTCAGAATCATTTTTTACAGATATTTTGAGGGGTTTCGGGGGAGAGCTCAGGCAAGTCCCTGCTTTCATTCCACCATCTTGGCTCTACCCCTCACTTGTACTCTTTAATATTAAATTTTAACTCAAACTGAAACAGTGAGCTATAATTAGGAAATTGCTTTTCACTCCTGTCATGATGCTTACTCTCAGTCAGTGTGGATGTGTCATAGGCATAACTTGAAGGCAAGTCATCCTGATAACAAGGATGATTCTCTGTCTAATGTCTAAGGCTGTTCGAAATTTGAATTTAAAAGCACAATAGAGTTCACCTACCTTCTCTAAAAAAAATCTATCAATCTAACTATGAATTCTTAAATATGCTAGTGGAAGAAAAAGGAAGGCACTTTTACAAATGATCTTTCAGGCAATTTTCCCCATATTCAATAATGTTTCTCTAAAACTGCTTAAGTCTCTGCAAATCAACATAGGGGTTCTACTTCAAACTGTAAAAGGAAGTTTGTAGAACTCCGGATCAATCATCTGGGTAGCAAAAGTAGAAAGCTTCTGGGTAGAGTGGCATTAGTTTCCCAGAAATCCCTCCATTAATAGCTGTTCACCTTTATCCTATTTCACTCAGCAATGAAGACATCTTAGTATACCACCTTTCATTGAAATAGGACCTGAAAAGTCCAGAGTATATTCAGAAGTCCATACACCTTTGCCAATAAGAGAAATTACATTAACTAGACCGTTCACTTTCTTAAAAAACTGTAAAGAAGAGGCCAGCAAGATCCTTCAAGAGAACTGGTTTTTAACTTGTTTTTAAAAGCTAATAAATGATGTGAGCTCCCCAGAAGGAAATTCAACAGAACATTATTTTCATTACTGCCACTAATAATAATACTGCCACTAAAATTATTTTCTATTAGACTGAGATCAGTATAATCAATGAGTTCCCTTATAATCTTGGATGCAAGTAGTGATAATCTCTTCCACTGCCATTTTTCTATGTTTGGAACATGAGAATTTGGAAGTTTATTTAAGTTACTTCATTACCCTGACTATTTCAAACAGTTGCTATTAACTATCCTAATCATTTCTTTATAGTATGGTTGAAAGAAAAGAGCCATAATTCTTTTCTCAATTATTAATCAATTTCAGTATTCACTTACTAATAGGGAGTGCTTAATAAACCACTGTTCCTCTTTCATTGACATTTTCCCCTTTCAAGGAGTTGATGGATGAGTGAGAATCAAGTGACAGACCACTGATGAGCTGAGAACTTCTAATCATGTCATTTTGAAATGAGGGTAATTTATGCAATAGGATAATAATTTCTTTATAGTCAGGCACATTCTGAACAATGATTAGAGGTTATAATTCCAGGATTTTTTTTAAATCCTTAGAAGTAAGAAGTAAACATCAGAAAAATTGTTCTTGTTATATCCCTTGCTTCTATGTCAAGTCATAAGGATGATGAGACTTTCATTTTGGTAAAACAAATGCTTTGTATGGTATCAGTGCTGTGGTTTGTGATATCAAGTTCAATAGTGCCTGAATTGTCAGACAGTGGGTTGACTATAGCCTAGATGTTAAAGATTTAGAAAGTCACTTTTCTCTCTTTCTCATGTCATATGTTCAATGGGTCTCAGAATTTCAGAACTAGAAAGTAGATTTGAAATTATCTTGGCTAAATTTGTACTTGATAAACAAGGAAGCTGGATCCCAGGAAGATTAAGTTATTTGAGAAAAGTCACAAAGCTAGTTGCTGACAGAGATGGGATTAGAACTCGAATTTCTTGGCTTCTAATCCACTTGTTCTTTCTATTACCCTATGCTATAATTATTTCATGATGCTTGTACTTCATATAAAATTATTACAGCAAAACCTGGATTACCCAAAAGACTGGTACCTTCAATTACTCAGAATCATGTCTAATTCAAGAGTGAGTAATCAAGTGAAATTGTAAAAGTCTTCATGCATGTGGGTGTGAAAATGCAACATGGATTCAGTGATCTTCCCAGTAGTTTCTCCAAGGTCCACAAGATGTCCTTCAAGCAGTGCTGGAGAAATAGAGAGTGATGAAGTTGATTGGGAACTTCACGGAGAAAAATAAGTGGAGAATGCTGAAAGTGCAAAGAGAATTAATTAAGAGAATTCATTGTTTTCTTTTGTGAGGAGATAGGTCAAGAACTTCAGAGAAAAAACAAGTTCAGTTTCTAACTCCATGATTAAGTTGTATTAAAGCTATATGTATGCTCATATAACTGGATATATGATCTACCTTTTGGGAGGGGTGTTGGGGGGAGATAAGTTACAAATTTTGAAACTGATAGGGATTAACCTAAAAATGTAAATTCCCATATTATTAGCAAAGCCTAATTCTCATGATACAATCTAGCATTATGGGAATTTTGATATTTTTTGTTCCCTTTTTTCTTAGGCTACTTAGAGTATATTTTCCTTTTTACCACAATGAAATTTGAGAAAATGACAAAATTTAAATTTAAAATTCAGCAAGGTAAACATGAGTTACAAATATTAAAATCTAGTTTTCTATGAGGACAAAGCCACACTCTTTTCATATTCATCATACAGAATGTGCTCCAGTCTCTCTGTATATCTGAACCATAGGGTGAGCCTAGATTATTAGGGTACTCCTTGTCAGATGAGTGCATCATAAAGTAAATGTGTCCAAAAATTCATAGGACTTTTTATTTTGAACTGCGAAGGACATCAGAGAATATTAAGTCCTATTTTCTACAGATGAAGAAAGCAAGGCTGAAAAAAAGATGAAGAGACAAATGAGTGAGTAGTGGACCAAGGATGCGGGGACCAGTCAACAATCCTTAAATATAGCACTCTTTCCACTACACTGTCTTGATTTAGGATGAGTAATCTGATTTAATCACATCTAGCTAATAGATGACTTTTAGTCATGTCCTCTTGCATAGCCTTTGAGAAGGAATATGATGCATTGGAAAAAGACCCGAGAATATAGATTGTGTGAGTAAAGCCATAACATATATTAGGCAAGAGCCGTGAATAACTGAAAATGCATCTGGGGCAAATTTAGTCAGGGGCAGAGGAGATGGATTGGCAAAAGAAAGGATAACTGTCCTACCAAAGATGATATTGCACCAGGAGAGGGCAACCGTCCTATTACCCTTGAAGAAAGGTGCAGATGGTCAGATGAGGCTGGTCAGAGGATGCTATGATCTGGGTCTTACCAGGATGTCAATCTGTGAGTCAGTGAATAAATACGGATTAAACTCCTATGACATGTTAGATACTGTGCTAAGTGCTGGGGTTACAAAGAAAGGCAAAAGTTATTCTCTACCTCCAAGAAGATCATAATCTATCAGGTTACTATGGAGAGCAAGCATGCCCTGGCCACCATTTTACCTGTGGGTAATTTCTATTTGCCATGGAGTAGCTGTGACACCCCTGTTGAGGCAGAGCTCTGCTATGGATTCATTCAAGGTACACCTTAAATTTGTTAGTCTCTTCAACCTGAAAAAGAAACAATTTTCTAAGTCAGGGCTGAATGTAAGTAAATCTTCAAACAAAGAAAATCTACAAGATCAACAGGTGCTCTTCTCTTATGGGATGTTAAATATATAATGCCTTTATCTTTAGGTGAATGTTAGAGTACCCACAAAGCAAAGGCTTTGGAACTTCACTGATGTAGGTGAAAGAATACCGCCTATCGGTACATACCAGGAACTCCTATATAATGTAAGGAAAATTCCATAGATATCGAGAAGTTAAATGACTTGTCCAGGTTCACACAATCAGTGTGTGTCAGAAGCAGAGTTTGAAGCCAGGTCTCCATCCAATACCCCCAGGATGCCATAGGTTGAGACCCAAAAGCAAAGTGGATCACACTCCCTGTCCTGTCAGTCTATGAGTCTATACATGAATTCTCCAATAGAGCAGCAACACAAGAAAGGACTCACACATTTCACTTCTGTGCTCACATGCATGTTTCATATTTTTGATTCCACAGTTTTGCTTTAATACCCCCCTTTGTTTTGTTTGGCAGCTAAGGCAGAAGAAGCTTATGAGGCAAACAGTCTGTGGGCTTTACAAGGCAAAGGCATCACCCCCAATCCATGCCTCCTAACAATGCTGCTACCCAACATCCTGAGCCTATTTTTTAAATTAAAATTTTAGGAGGCATGCCAGCCCCATGTCCTGCCAGCCTAGTTCCATCAGGCTGGTCCATATTGATTTATTTGGATGCCTCAGTTCCTTGGTTTTCTGTCAGTTAGCTATACTGTCACCTGCTTTGATTCCTCATTACCTCCATTGTGAATTCTATGAACATATATCATCAAGCAGCCAGTGCGCCCAGGATTTTAGACTGACAAAACAGGATCAATGTCTCAGGGGCACAACCCAGAATTTCAATAATACAATTAAATTCCTTGAATACTGGTTACATCCAGATTGTCAATCCTGTATTTTCCCCACGTTCAGGGCGGAAAGCAGCCCCCACCCAGAACCTGCATACACTGTTCCTGTCAGTGAGTAACGAAGGAAAAAGACTCAATAGAGAGCCTGAGGGAGAGATAATCAAATGTCGAACCTGCTGAGCCTGTTAGATGAAACTGTTAACAAGGCTTGCTCAAGTCACTGGGGGAATGCTGGGCAGGGAGGAAGATTGGGGTTCAGAACTGAAATGTGTAAGCAAGGTTAGGCTGGCTAAGGAAGACTCATTCCGTGTGGCTGGATCTGGGTAAGCAGGCTTCAGAAGGATTTGGAGGGTCCCCCAGGAGTTGCCTGGGCACACTTCCTCACTCGAATCAGTGAAGCCTGAAGCTTTAGAGGGAGAGGGAGGACCAAGGAAAGAGGCTCTGGATGTGGCATTCCCATCTGCACCAGCATGGAAAAACATAAAATGATAAAATAGCAAAGCTACACACACAGTACAAGGATGCCTTGCGTGAAGAATGCTTGCGTGTGTGCATACGCTTGTATGTAGGAAGGGAATAGCAAGGTGGGAGAGATTTTTAGAGCAGGTGCTTGCCTCTCCTGATAGAGAAACAGGATGGAAGTCCCAGGGTTGCCTTAAGAGGACCAGACATTCAATGTGTGCAATTCTAGCCACAAGGATAAAAACATTGTCATCCTGTGTGCCATTGTCTCAAGAAATTCTGACTTTTTTATTCCCTTGATTTTCCTCTCTACAGACTTCAACTGTCCCCACCTCTGACCTCAGCGAAGGAAGTCAATGAAGATAGCCAATTTCAAGTAGGAGAAAACTAAGCCTTGGGGGCAGATAAGGTATTTCCAGTTCATGAGTAAGCTGTCATTGGACAGCACTCAATTTCACTTCTACAGGTTAACTGCAATCCCCCTTTCATGATGATCACCCCCTGACATTTAGCACCGTGATTCTGTGAAATGTACCTTTGGTTATAAACGCTGAACTTATGTCCCATGTCCTGTGAAAATTACTGTGCCCAAATAGGGGTTTGTGATAGATTCGAACTATTGTTGCATTCATCCTTTGTTGCCAAAGAAGACCATGACATCAGAGAAATGATGACATGACTTGCACTTGGCTGTTTTGAGTGAGGGAGGGCTGTGCAGGTCACCAGCCTCACTTCTCCTCCAGAGCCATCTGGATCCAGTGACCAGATATTCATCAGGATGACTGAAGATGACCCAAGATGCAATGGGAGACCTTGGCCCCTTTAGACCAAGGCCTCTTTAGGTACTCCCTTAGTGTAAGGCAATGCCCATTCAGTGAATAGGCCTGTTTAAGAAGTGGTCGGAGGATGGTCCCTTTAATGAGGCAAAGAAAAAAATAACTAAACCAAGTTGGGAGGGAAGCAGCAACAGTTACTACTGATAATCACTCATAAGCCAGGAGGATCCAGAAAATAGCCTTTAAGTGGAACTGGAGGGGGTCGCTATTGTTGTATAATCTATGGGTTTCAGAGTGCAGTAGGTTTAAAGTTTTAAGAAAGGAAAGGAAAGGAAAGGAAAAGGAAAAGGAAAAGGAAAAGGAAAAGGAAAAGGAAAAGGAAAAGGAAAGGAATCTAACCAGAAAACCCCAAATTAACTGGGTATCCTCTGGTCATCCAAATTTAACTTCCTTTGGGGAGGAGAAAGAAGGGAAGGGAGAGACAGACAGGAGAGGAGGAGCTGGATTGGGTCTTTATTCAGGCAGTTGGGTCTACTCAAAGATTTTTGTGTTTATCCTTCCTTGCCAAAGAAGATCATGCCATCAGAGAAATAATGACATGACTTATACTTGGCTTTGTTTTACTCTTAAGCAAGGAGATGAATTCTAATACCTACTGAGGCAAGGAATTCAATTTTATTTATATTAAAATATATTTGTAAAGCCAGAGTTATCACTCTTGTGATCTTGGACAACTTACTACAAGTTTTTTGTCCTTGTTTACTTACCTGAATAAAATGTAAAGCATTTCAGGGCAGGGATTGATCATTTTTATCTCTATCCCCAGAATTTAGGATGATACCTGGCACATAATAGGTGCCTAATAAAGTTTATTGAATTAAATTAATCTGAAGAATGGGATGAAGCAAATTGCTTAGTGAGGCTTCTTTTAGCTTTAAGAACTAAATCAAAAGATCCATCATTAAATATGGTATACTTTATGAGAATATATCAGATGGTTCCCATAAGGTAAAAAAAAAAGATTAAAACAAAACAAAACCCTTAATCTTAATGCCCCAGGAAAGAAAAACAAAAAACAAAACGTAATCTTTTAATCAGTTCTCCCTTCCTCTTTTCTTCTGTCCCTTCACTCCTCTCCCTTCTTTTCAGTCCCTCTGCTCTTCTCCTCATTCTCCCTTTCTTGCCTGTTCTAGCCACTCTGAGCCTGATGAATTAAACTTCATTAGTATGTCTGGATTTCTTTCTACGCACTCTCCTAATTACTTTTAGTGATTTTACTGATGTTTTTATCCTTTTCTTTTAGTATCATTATTACTATCCTTCTCCATGCCTCAGCTCTTGCATTCAAAATAGAAAATAAATAAAAGCCTTCTTTTGTAACAAATAAGGTGTTTAATCATTTCAGACTCTGTGACTCCAACTCATTTTACAGATGAGAAAACCGAGGCAAACAGAATTAAATGATTTGTCTGGGTTCTCACACATTTAATTCATGAAGATGAGTCTTCTAATTCCAAGTCCCTTGCTGTATCCACTGAACCACCTACTGCCTAACAAATAAGTATATTAATGCAAAACAAATCCACATGTTGATTTTGCCTGAAAATATATGTAACTTTCTGTACCATTAGCCCATCTGTATCACCTCTCCTTAAAAAGGTGATAAACAACGATCAGTCATTCACACTGATAACAGGTTATTTCATTGATCATAGATTTTAAGACTTTCAGAGCTGGTTTTATTTAGAATGTTGTGGTCATTATAATAATTGCTTTATAGGTTATACTCGCTTGATTCTGCACTGATTCATACAAGTCTTCCCAGTTTTCTCTGAATCTATTCTTTTCAGCATTTCTTGTAGTTAAAAAGGGGGAGTTAGGTGGCACAGTAGATAGAGTTCTGGGTCTGAAGTCAGGAAGACCCATCTTTGTGAATCCAAATCTGGACTCAGACACTTACTAGCTATGTGACCGTATGCAAGTCTCTTAACCCTGTTTGCCTTAGTTTCCTCATTTGTAAAATGAGCTGGAGAAGGAAATCGTAAAACCACTTCAATATCTTAGCAAAGAGCTTCAGTTGCCATCAGAGGGAATCAAAAATAACTGAAGCTATCAAACAGCAACAAAAGTTAAATAATATTCCATGACATTCATATATATGTGTGTGTGTATGTGTATTTACATATGTATATATTCTAATCTGATTGATGATCATTACCAATACAAAGCAAAGCTAGCAAGGGCAGGGCACATCTCATTCATCTGCTTTTGCCTTTTTTTTTAGGAGAGGGAAAGGGAATGAAGATACAAAGAATCACTTTGAATATGTTCTGGATGCTTTGAAGGTAAATTGAGATTGGAGGAAATTCCCCTGGTAGAACTGGGAGGGGTTTCAATTACTAGGCTGGAAGACCCCAAAACAATACAACTTGTGGACTTTAGATTCCGTTTGCTGCAATTATCTTCAAAGTGCAGTTCTTCACGGCCTGAGCAAATTCATATCTGTCTGTCTTTGCTGAGTGACCGTAATTTGCTCTCTGATCTCCCAGGAGTGAAGAATGCCTTACTGTAAGCAGCCATCTTCTCTGAAACATCACCAGATGTATCATCAGTAGCAAAGAAATCAATCTAGGCTCACTTCCCTCTGAATTGCTCCTTCCTGTCTTCAATAAGATCATTCTGCTCTGATTCTTCACAAATATTATTCTGAGCTGGGCCTGACTCAAGCTGGTCTCCTGATACTTTATGTTCAATATTAGAATGGAATGAGACACTTGTGGGTTATTCAACAGTTAACAAAAGAAGATTTTCTTAGCTTTCAGCTACAATATGCATTGAAAATATCTTGAGTTGATTCAACTGAAAGAAACTCCTTTGTCAAATATCCCTACAAATCCAAATCAGTCCACCAGCCGAGCATTAGAGTGTAGTTTCTCATGACTGTATTTGTACTCAGGTGCTTAATAAGTGATGTCAATAGCCTGAGACTTCAGTCTTCTTATCAAAATAAGTCTTGGAAATGGATGAGTTTAAACATTTTAAGGCAAGACTAGATAACTTAAATGATACTGGAGTTGAAGATATTGCTCCCCCCAGAATATACTATAATTTGTTTTTCTATTTCCCAATGGGCACCCAATATGTTTCCAGTTATATGCTGTAACAAAAAGTGCTGCTATAAATATTTTGTATGCGTTACTCTTTTCTTTATTTCTTTTATCTGCTTGGGGTATAAGCCTAGTAGTGCTATTGCTGAATCAATACATGGTTTAAGGAATTTGGGATATGGTTCCATATTTCTTTCCAGAATGCTTAGACCAGTTCATAGTTCTACCAACAATAGATCTGTATACTTGTCCTACCATGGATCCTCCAGTAATTGTTATTTCCTTTTTGTGTCATCTTTGCCAAGTTGAGTTTGTGTGAGGGAGAGACTCCTAGTTTTGTTTTGTTATTTTCCATTTTACAATTGCTGTTGCTTTAGTTCTTTGTTCTGAAAGAGGGTCCATGACATCAGAAAGGTGAGGTCTTGACTTGGATTTAAATGAAGCAGAGCTGTGGAGATATCAGGGTCACTCTCTCCTCCAGAGTCATCAGAGTCCAGTGGCAAGACAACAGGCAATGGCCCAAGATTCAGTGGGAGAACTTGGCCTTTTTAAGCTAAGGTCTTTTCCAGTTCTCAGTTGGTTTGAGGCAATGTCCATGCAGTGAGTTAAGGCTAGGTAAAAATTGAGACAATAGAGGGCGTAGTTCGCCTTCCCAAAAGAATCTATCTGGGAGGGGAAGACCTCAGAATTTCTAGCCAGAATAGAAAACAATCTGAGCCATAAACCAAAACAATGAGCAAGTGAGGCTTGGACTGGGACCTATTTTTGACCAATCAATGAAAGCCAGAGTGATGGGGGGGTGGGAGTGGGGTTTAAAGACATAGTGAATCACAATAGGCTTTATCAAAGTCTGTTTTTTCAGACCTATCATTCAAGAAGTCATAAAAAACTCATGTCATCATCTTGATGTCATGATCCTCTTTGAAAATGAAGGACAAACACAATAAATGAAATTACGTGAGAGAAAAAAGTTAACTGTCCAACTTTTTGAAAAAAAAAGATAGAAATTACAAATAGGGAAGAAAAAATAATCTAGTCCCCAAATACCAAGATACCTTGCAAAGTATAAGTGATCAAAAATCTTATTCCTTTGGACAGAGCACCCACACATAAGGGTATGACTCTTTACATGGACAGAAGGACAGAAAAGGGTGGAAAAGGAAGAGGAAGAAGAGAAAGAAAAAGGAGGAAGAGGAAGAAGAGGAGGAGGAGCAGGACAAAAGGAGGAGGAGAAATAACAGCATTACTCAACTTTGACCAGGAGGCAACAGCTTCTCCTCAAAGATTGCTTTTCCTCGAAGAGGACTGATGACAGCAGGATGGTGATATCTTCACTTGCAAGCGAACTGAAGTGAGACAGAGCTGTGCAAAGTCATCTGTCTCACTCTCCCCTCCCAAATCATTACAGTTCAGTGGCAAAATAGAAGTCAGGATGACTAGCAATGGCCCCTCAATTTACAACACTCTTTTGGCGATAGCCCAGGACTTTGAGGGCTTCCCAGCACTGGTTATTGGCCATCAAAAAGGGGAGCAATTTCTTTTAGGGCCAGTTATCTTCACCGTTTGTAGACCAATTGCCTCCAACAAGACATGTAGGCCACCCTAACCAAAGCAGTAAAGTTGTACTGTTACAAGTAGATTAAATCATTACTACTTAGACTGCCATCTCCCTGACACCCCAAGGAAGATAGTCCAAGGACTGTCTTCTTACAGGGAGTCTCAGAGTACCAGGAATAGCAGTGCTACTAGACTACTGTCTCTGACTGTCATCTAGCACTCACATCCATCATTCAAGAAATCAGCCCTTGTGGAAAAAAAAATAATTCTTTTTTTCAAAGGCTTATTATTGGGCATAACACTTATCTCATCCTGAAAAAAAAGACATTTAACTTTTCTGCCTTTTTCAATTTTTTGTGATGATTTTATACCAAATACATGGTCAGTTTTTGTAAAGGTACCATACCCAACTGAGAGATATACATATTTTTTCAGTTTAGTTCTGGATCGGATTACTTATTTCTGTTCCTTTTCAGTTTTCTCTAGTCTTTCTTGGGTATTTTTCACATATATGCTGAGATTTATGTGGGGGAACTTGGCTTCTTTATGAATTTCATAATATCTTCTTATTTGGAAGTTTCTATTTTTTCTTCTAAGTTATGTATTCTTCCATTTTTTCTTCCTTAAGAGCTCTAATTTCATTTTTTAAAATTTCTTCTTTAATTTTATCCATCTACTTTTTGAGTCATTGTAGCTAAGTCAAGACATTCTTTTTTCTGAGTCTTTACTTGACTCTGGTCTAAATCACTTGACAAATCGTGGAGTGACTCTTTCTAGGCTTTTTTTAAACTCATCCTTCTTATTCATTGTTTTTAAAGAAGTCTTCTGTTGACCTTTATCTCTAGCTTGAGTTCTTGGACTGGGGCTTTGTGCCAAGATCAAGCTTGACGTCCACCTGAACTCTTGGATCATTTAGGAATGGACTCTATACTTTTGTACAATCTGTACAGGGTGTCTCAGAGGACAGCCTGCTGCTACTTCCTTGCCACAGTTTTGGATTAAATAAGTGGCATCATGACCCAACCTCTGCCACGAGCTCTAGGTTGTTCTGTTTCATGTCCTAGTGTCCTAATGTGGGAAGTAGTTCAGACCCACCTGTCTCCTTCTTATTTTGTTCTCACCTGGGAACTAGCTCCATTTACTTCAGATTCCCTGACAGACCCCAATTAGATACTGAAAATTAGAGTGTGCTAAAGACAACAGCCCCTCCCTTCTCCCCTTAGGGATTGCACTGGTCCTGAGCTCTCTCCCTCCACTGGCATTCACCCACAGAAAACCCTGATCCTGGCTGTGATTTTGACAAGAGAATAGATTTCAGGGCTTTGGGAAGACTCTGAGCTGGGCACACAGTGCCAGGCTCTGTCTTTTCGCACAATGAACAATAGCGGGCTGGTTCTACAACTCTGCTGGTCTCCAACAGTATAAGACTGAGATCCCAGTGGTTTAATGCTCTGCTATTGGTACTCAGAGCAGTTCTACGTTTCTGCTCTCTTGAGCTGGATGAAGAGGCTGACAGATTTTCCCTTCGGTTTTCTTAATGTTTCTTAATAGTTTTTCTAAGGTGTTTTTCAGGGGATCTGGAATTGGCTAGGAACTTATTTTAGTGTCTTAAGCAGAAGTCTTGGCAAACATTTATTATACACCTACTATGAGAAGGACATTATACCAGGTGGTGAGGAAAAGACATAGATAAAAACTAGTCTTTCCCTTGAAAGAGTTTGTATCGCGTCACTGTTCACCTAATTTCCCTGCCTCTGTATTACATAGTTGGCAGAAGGATACAGTCTTCAAGATGAACTGAAAGTCAAGAAGACTTGGTCCAGTTCTTACCACAGATACGTGCTAGCTATGGAAGCCTAGACATGCCACTTAATTTCTACATCCCTCAATACTCTCATCAGTAAAGTGACGACATTTGACTTGAAAGCTTCTGAGGCCTTAGTTAGACATATTCCAGGTCTAAATCACGTGACATTATCACTCTTTCTTCTTCTTCTTTACCTCTTATATCTAGTCCTTGCTAGATCTTGCCTGTTCAGCCTCTGAAACATCTCTAACATCTGTCCCCTCCACCCTACACCCATTGTCACCATTCAAAGTAAAGCCCTTCTCACCATCTGCCTGAATTGTTGGAATAGTTACTTAAACGTTCTTGCTATATTCACTCTCAATCCTGTCTGCATCTTAGCACCACTGCTAAACTTATGTTTCTCGTGTTTGCTCCTCTGCCTATCAAATCTTCAGTAATTTCCTTTCCCAAGAAAGTAAAATTCCAATTCTTGTGCCAATAATTCAATGACATCTACAATCTGGCTTCAGGTTGACTTTCAGTGTTATCTCATACCATTCCCTGCTATTTAAGGGAAGGGGAAAGGAAATACATATTTATATAGAACTTACCATGTTCCAGGCACAGTATTAAGTGCTTTGAAAGTAATTATCTCCTTTGATACAACAATCCTGAGAGGTAGGTACTGTAACTATCCTCATTTTTCAGTTGAGGAAGTTGAGGCAAACAGAGGTTGTTACATGTCTAGGGTCACAAAGTCAGTATCTAAGGCGGAGTTGAACTCAGATTTTCTTGATTCCAGGACCAGCACTCTATCCATTTAACCTAGTCAAACAGAAATGTTCCAGTTTCAAACTCAACATAAATCTCAAGGCTTTATGTTTTTATTCAAACAGTTCTCCATCACTGGAATGACATCTGTGAAAAACTATATGCTTTTTAACACACATCTCAAATGTCCCTTCCACCAGGAAGCCTCCCATAATCTTATTAATTTATGGATAATTATCCCTCCTGTGAATTTCATATTGGCTTCTCTCTATATACCTATGCAAATACATTGTTTAAAGTTACACTTGTTTTCTAATTTAATTACAAGTTCCATAACATCAAGAATACATCTTATTTAAATTTTACATCTCCTTTAGTGACTAGAATAGGGTTCTGTCTATCAAAAAGGCCCAAGATTAGGGTCTATTTCATTTTTGTCTTTTTATTTTCAGTACCTAATTATGTCTTGAATACCATAAGTATTTAAATTATTTGTGTAATTGAATTAAATTCATCCATCCCTGTATCTCACTCATCTAAATGCAGGATCTTTTCAATTTTCATCGCTTTCAATATCCAGGTCCTCTCTGCTCCCTGCTAAACCTTATCAATGGGTACTAAAACAGAGAAGATACGTATTTGCTCTCTAAAGTATGGCCTAGTCTTATTTCTTTTCTAGCTTCTTTAAGAGTAGTTATAAGAATTAAAGAGTTTGCTAATTTATAAATTAAGTTAAACCTTTCAGACTAGTTGAGTAATACTTAGGATGCTGAAAGAAATCACTGAGATTTTCTTCTCATTTTCCTCTATTAACCTCTTTTAGTTTAATTTATATATATATATATACATATGTATATATATGCACACATACATACACCCTACATAAATTATATATAGATTATAAATTATACATAATATATTAGCATATAAAATACACTAATGTACTCTGTCATATCATAATCATTTTTCTACGACCCCTTTCTCCCATTCACCCTTTTGCATAACGGAGAAAAACATATAAGCATATTCAGACCTTCACAGAGACCCGGACAATGTATACCCTATTCTGCCTCAATAGTTCTCACTTCATTATGGAAAGTAGAAAAGTATATTCCATTTCAATTATACACGGCTGAGGTTTAATTTTTTGTATCCATTAGAATTAATGTTATTATTAACATTGCTTTAGTCACTGCACACATTTTTCTTGTGATTCTGTTTCCTAAAATTTACATCATTTCATAAAAATCATATCATATGTTTCTGTATTCTGTGTATTTGTACTTTTTTATATCACAATAATATTCTATTACATTAATATATTACCATTTTTTCAGTCACTCCAAAACTTTATTTCTTGTTTCTGTTGTTGCTGCTTATTTGTTTGCTATTACAAAAGAACTGCTATGAATAGTTTCTTATATATTGGTCTTTTTTTTGATATATATATAATATATATATATATAATATAGTTTTGTTATGTACTGTTATATATTGATCTTTTCTTTATGCTATTGACTTTGTTGAGGTGTGTACTCATATAGAAGCACTGGTCAATGGGTTTGAACAGTTTAGATTTTTTTTAGTACAGTTTCTATTTTCCTGTACAGTTAGTCCAGAGGTGGAGAACCCGTGGCCTTCTAGGTCCTTGTGTGTGACCTTTTAACTGAGTCCAAGTTTTATAGAACAAATCCTTTTGTTAAGGGATTTGTTCTGTGAAGTTCGCCTTCAGTCAAAGGGTCGCACTTGAGGACCTATAGGGCTGCATGTAATCTGGAGGCCGCAAGTTCCCCTCCCTGATTACACACAACATTCTAAGAGCCATGTAAGGATAATGTAGAACAAATATTGAAGAGCTAGACCTCATTGCAAACCGGAATGGGCACCTCCATTTCATGCTCTGACTTTTGATCTAGATATTTGAAAGATTAAAATAACCTTTTGTAATCAGTATATGGTTTAGTTATTAAGAGAGATATGGTCCATTAATCAGTTTTTATACTCTTTCTCTGGGTCATTATAGGTTGACACTGAATGTGCTTTCACAAGATTTAAGACCATTGATATTTTTCACTCGTTTTGGCCATGTCCAATTCTTCATGACCCCATTTGAGGTTTTCCTGGCAAAGAAACTGGAATGGTTTGCCATTTCCTTCTCCAGCTCATTTTACAGATGAGGGAACTGAGGCAAACAGGATTAAGTGACTTGCTTAGGGTCAGATAATTAGTATCTGAGGCCAGATTTGCGCTCAGGAAGGTTAGTCTTCCTGACTCCAGGCCTAGCACTCTCTCTCTACTGGACCACCTACCATCCCTTTAAGACCTAATTCCTAATATTAATTTGTAATAATAGCTATATTAGAGAATTCTGGAAGAAAAATAAAGAAAATCTGGCATGATATGGAGAAAATATGATGCAGTGAACGTAGTGCTGAACTTACTAAAAATGGGACCCAAGTTAGATTCCAGGATTTTAACTTAAGCAGCCTTCAGAAAGTTACTTGACTGGTCTGGCTCTCGGGGTCCTCATCTGTAAAATGAAGAGGCAGATGAGCTTGGAGGGCTCTTCCAACTCTAGATGTGAAAAAAAAAGTGATTAGAAATACCTCATTGTGTCCTTACCTTATTCCCCTTAAATTATTTGAACTGTGAATAAGCTGGAAATTATTTTAATTCATTATATAAGTATACTGTTAAGTACACAGTACCCTACATAATAAACAAATACTATTACTAACCCAAGGAAAATGTTTTTAAAATAGAAGCAATGAGTAGTTAAACTGTATTTTCCAGATAACTATATGTTTCTATAATTAAACATATATACATTTACCGGAAAACTGGAATTACTCAAAGAAATTGTTTCAGTGAAGCTGCTTTAACTTACTTACCAGGGAACTACACTGGAGGATCATTATGTGATCTTTTTCTTTTTTTTATCATGGAAGAGGCAATTCACTTTTTAATATCCATGTTCATCATATCAAGACAAATTATATTGTTCACATTCACAGTCTGGACTGCTGCTGTCTGTGGTGGGATCTAAAGTCATCCAATTAATATATGGTGTTCAGGGAAAATAGCTCATGTTTAAAGCAGGGTCTTAGGCAAAGGAAAGGACAATCTTTTATTAACTTTGTCCCTTGTCTTAAAACATATTATTTCATTCTCCTCAAAAAGAAATAATAGGAGGTTCAGGCATAAGGCCATGTGCATGCACATATCCACATACACATTCAAAAGCAAAAAATGAAAACAACAACCTTCACAACTGCTATGAATGTAAATGTGCCTGTTCTTTGATGAAGTTTTCTTCAAAGTTGGAAAATGACTCACAAGAATAAAGGACCTCTTCAAAACAAAACAAACAAAAGAGACTAAAAACCGAACTTGTTTCTTAAAATTAACACATAGAAATGGAGATGATATGCAATAATGTTCAAAGTGTTGTCTATCTATATACACACAGAATCTAGTTCATTTACCAGTCTTTAACATATATTTGCTTATATGTATATACACACATGCTCATATATATATACATATATATAAGATGCTCATATATAGAATAAATATATTCCATACATATATGTGTAGTCAATCTCTTTGTTTTCTTAGGCATGACACAGAGGATATATATTTATATGTGCATACATACACACACATGAACATCTATGTATACTAACTTTTCTTCTTATATGTCACAGAAAGAGATCAACTGATAATTATTCTAAAATTCAAATTATGAAAATCTAGAAAATTTTTGAATTTTACTTCTATTTACCCTTATTTCTCCATTTAATTATGGTGTGCAAACTTGTTTGTAAGCAGGCTTTTCACAAGCCCTTAGCTTTTCATGAATTTCACAAGTCTTGAATTTCCAACCATGATACCAGCTCATCAAATGTTTTCATGTGATCACTGAACTTTTATGTTAAGACTAGATCCTAATTCAACAAAGTAATACTTATCATAAGGAATAAATCTTATAGAGAATTCATAATTACTAAATTTGGCAACATTTCTCACATTGATCCTATCTAATATTTTATGTTAAATGCTAATATAATAGCCACTAATCTTATGACAGTGGAATCACACTGGGTGTTTTCTATAAATAGTTCAAAATTGTAGGTAAAAAGTTCTAAAGCTTTTTGTTTTTAGGACCCCTTTATATCTATAAAAATTAATGAGGATCCCTCAAAGGACTTTTGTCAATATGAATTATATATGTTTATACTTACCACATTAGAAGTTAAATCATCTTAGCACTATTATGAAAGGGCAGCTAGGTAGTACAGTGGGTAGAGTGCCCAGCCTGAAGTGAGGAAGACTCATCTTCCCTGAGTACAAATCTTATTTCAGACCCTTACTAGTTGTATACCCTTGGACAAGTCATTTAACCCTGTTTGCCTCAGTTTCACCATCTGTAAAATGAGCAGAAGTAATGACAAATCACTCCAGTAACTTTGCCAAGGAAACCCTAAATGGGGTCACAAAGAAACAGACATGAATATAATGACTGATAGTTTTGAAATTATGGACCTCTATGTAGAGAACCTTGAGGGGGAAAGAGCCCCTGATCAAGAGTTCCCCTCCTCCAAGGAAGAATGAGAGCTGACTTGAGAAGGTAAGTGATATATTGTTCTCAGGTGCATGCCCTTGAATTTGGGTGTTGACGTTCCAGGAATGAGGGCCCCTGCTATATGGGATAACATTCCGATAAAGAGGCCCTGAGGCCTCCCTTTCTACTTATCATGATCTGTTCTGTTCTCATGCCTCAATTGCTACCCCTATGGTTTTTTTGGTTTTTTTTTTACTATTTATTTGTTGGCTCAGTATGTCTAGAATAAACTCAGCTTGTTCAGAGTGCTGTGTCCCACCTGTCTTTTCATCCTTGCTCTGTGACTGCCCCGGACCTGCCCAACTGTGCTGGCCTCAGCATCTCTAGAAAAATCCCAGGGACCCCAAAGGTTTCTCAAAGCACACTTTCAGAATTCCTCTTGTAATTTAATGTCAGATTAATATTGTAAGTGTGCATTAAAAGTAAATAATCTTTAACGATTACAATTTTGTGAGATGAAAAGATGATACTGAATTCATAAATTTGATAAATATATAAAATGCTACATTTAGATAAGGATAATTAATGAAGTGTGTGCTTAAATAGGAATGTGATTTCATTCATTTTGGGAATCTCTCAATAAAGTTTCAATAAAGATAGGTAGCTTTTCATAACTTATAGTTTTTGAGGCCTATGTGCTCAATTATAGATTAAATGATTTATCCAAGGTCACAAAACTAGAAAAGATGTGAACGATAGAGATTGAGTTGGGTCCTCTATCTCCATCTACTATTCCAATCAAGCCCTCTAAAATTGTGAATTACCCACTTGGAGGAAGTGGGGGGGGAAGGGAAGCTTAACCACAAACAAGATAAATATGGAATTTTCTTATGCAATTCTTCTTCTTCAAAAAAGTTATTTTTTTTTGTACTCATTATTTAAGGTCTCTGGTTAGGGTTTTCTAAGGTCTCTTGAATTCTATTCCAAAGCCTCTTTTTATTTTGGAGGAGAACTATGGTTCTTGAAGGATTTGCCATTGGAGTATAAGCTATTTTAATTTTTATCAAGTTGGAAGGGCTTTAAATATAGTTTGGTAATAAGAATATCTCTTGTCTGGAGACAAGTTAAGACAAATGCAGAAAGGTTCATCTGCAGAACTTTGGGTAATAAGTGAATTAATAAGAAAAGTGAAGGAATTGTGGAGGAAATAACCACACCACTAAAATCACAGATCTTTTAAAGTTAAACATCAAGGCAAGCTAAGCATTTTATCATGGTATATTGGACTGAACAGTAGACATGGTAGCAAGAAAAGAAATGCATTTGAAACATAGGTATATCTCTTGCTAATTGCATGAATTATGGGCAAACATCTTAACCTCTCTGAACCTCAGTTTCCTCATTCATAAAATATGGGAAATACCTTAACAATCTATAACACTAAGTTGGAGAGTAAAACAATTTGTGCTCTATATATTGCTGAGATTTTTTATAAATATTGTAATGAAATCATTCTTCCCTGGTACCTTATTAAAATAATTATTGATCAATGTTTTGTATTCTAGGATGTACCTCTGGAGTGAGGATCTTCAGAAGAAACATAAGTTGTGGATTATTTTATGTTCTCAGAGACCTGAACATTGGTGACAAACAAGGAAACATAAGAAGTATAATATTAAAACACCAGAAGAATAACCTTACTATTAAGTTATCACATGTTTCTTTGATCCAGTCCACAAATAATTAAATTAATCTTTTGGTTTTTTTGAACTTTCATAGTGATTCTATTCTTTCACTCTCTCTACCCAGCTCTATTGTTTGAATTTTCCTTTTTTTTTTTCATGATTCTTCAGAATATTACATTCAAGGAGAAATTCTTAGATGCCTAGCAATTGAGTCGTAAAGCCTTTGTTTTAGGGAACACATAAAGCTTGTCTTTATGCTTGGCTTATGGAAGTGAAACTTACTCCTAATCTGCCATTGCCACATGTACGCTGGTCATAAATAGCATGGAAATCTCATCGGAAGGATTCTTAATGTTTACAGCTTTCAATTTTATGGAACACCCAAAGAGGGAGCACATATTTTTCAACAAGTAAACACACACACACAAACAGCAAAAAAATCCACAATACCAGTGGCACTTTTAGGAGATGCTGTTGAGTTACTTAATTTTCAAACTCCACATGACCAATTTACCTTCTAAGTCCAGTATGCTAACAACTATGCTTTGCAAAAGACTTTTTAGCTACTTATTTTGTCCATGACTATTTTTCTATTTTGTATAGAATATGCTTCTTTTCCTTATTATTTATTTTGTTGACTCTCTTGTACATTCCCCTGTATGTTCAATTTTCCATTTGGTTAGAATTTTCTTCTACTTATTTTTATTATTAATAATATTAATATTTCCATCTCTACTAATTCTTCCTACAAATAATCATTATGTTAGAGTCATAGGGCTGAAAAGTAGGTTGGCAAGACAGCTGGTTAATTCTTCTGCCTCTGGGAAGAAGGTCTGCTTTTTAAAACATTCCAAAAAAGTGAGACTACCTTTAAATTAGCATCCGGATAAGTACAGATAGAGAAATTGCTTTAATTTAAAAGTCACAATTTTGGGGTGAAGGGGTAACAATGTCCAATGATTGATACAATATTGAGAAGAACAAATAATTAAAGGTCTGAAAAGTGTGTGGGTGGATGAGTACATGCAGATGAAATAAGGGAAATACAGAACAATTTAATGGAGAACATGCATATGTACATATTAAAAACAAGAATAGTTTCAATTATGGAATAATTTCCAATTACAAGTAGAGATGGGATTATTAGTGATGCTCTTTAAAATGATTTTATCAATAGGCAAATAATAAACATAAAGCTTTCTTCCCTTGTTACTTTAAAACATAACTGCATTTTTAGATGTAATGATTTTTCATTTTTCATTACAGAGGTCAATTGACTGTCTCTCATACTAACAGACTGCAGGTACTAATATGATTTGGTTATTTCTTCACAAGGATCACCCAATTATGTACCAAAAAATGAATCATGTGACTCAGACTATTAAATTTTCAATAACAAACCTAGGTCAAACCTGAAAGAATTAAGTTACATTGCATTACTGGAGATTCACAAGTTCATAGATGGGAAAAAAAAAAAAAAAACAACACATCATGTAGAGCTTAAAAGATGGAAATCTGTTCAGAATTTGCCTCTGAAGGCCGAACTATTATTTTTTATCTGTGTCATATTTTACAGATCTATAGGTTACAGGACATATTTAGTCAAAGATATTTATCAGAGTATTTAAGTACTATACTTGACTACTAAGAAGTAAATAATATTGAAAAAATACAATGGAAAAATTGCTCTGCTTCTGTATCAATAACTGAACATACTGGTAGGTAAGCTATTTCATAAGTAATGGGATTCAGGGGAATGAAATGTTTACTAGGCAGTGGTACTGGGTGAGGGCAGTGCAGAACGAATAAAAAGGAACAAGACAAACCCATTCATTCATTTGGGAAAGCTGAAGGTCAAGGGACCAAATATTCATTGAATTTTTGACCTTGAGTAGTTTAGATATTTCAGTTCACAACTACTATAAAATGTAAACATTTTTTTTAAAGCTAGGGAATGAGGTTTTTTTTTTTTATAATAAACAAGGAAAGGATGGAAATATTCCCAATCTAAAGAAGGAATCAAGAATGAAAAAATACAGAGTAAATTAAGTAATTAATTATCATAAGAAAACCAGTATGTACAATTAAAGGCGGTGTAAGGTAGTTAGGTTCATGGAATTCATAAAACAAAGATGAACCATATTCACCTTAAACTGGTTCTATATTTTATTGAAGTATAGTAGGCAAGCAATCATTGAAATGTTTTCTTATACAAAAAAAAGCATAACAGTTTGTATTCTCCACCTCACTGTAATTGTCTATACTTCTTTGTTTAAACAATAGTTAAGTGTAAAGACAGCAATATACTAAACATCTCTACTTAAGCAAGTTAGGCTAGCTTTTCTTTAAAAATGATGTTGAAAGCATCCTTGAGACACACAACTCAAGGGACTAAAGGTGCCAGTCTTTGGCATCACTTCCTGATCATCTGAGTACAAAAGGACCATAAACTACTCTAGGCAGTTTCCAATACTTGACTGAGGTAGCTTAGAGGCAAAAAGAACTTTGTTCAACTGAATCAACCCAGTACGTGTCTGATGCATATCTTTGTTGAACATCCTTCTCATGGAATGCCTAAGTAAATCTTTTATTCCATGTTGAATGACTGATAATTGCCTTATTTCATCACAATATCAGACGTAGACTCTCAGGATATTGACCTGAATGAGGCCCAGTACAGTGAGGAAGCCAAGTCCTACCCTTAAGTAATTGATCCCCCCCCAAATCAGCTCTCTTCAGAATGCTGAATGATTTTGAATGACTAGTAGAGCTAACTGAAAAGGCAAACGGACCTGGATGAGAAAAAATACCGCATAATTTTGAATCCTCTGCTCCTAGGCAGGTTAGATAATCTTTGACTTAAAAGTTCATCCTGAAATGAGGACCTATAATTATGCATATCCTTCAGTTGCTCTAATTCTATGTCCTTGGCCCTGAGGGTGAAGGGATGATCTATCCTTCAGCTTTTGCTTCTTGAAGGTACATCAGTATCTATTATATTCCCACTATCTCCTCATTTATTTCCTTGAAAATCACTGACTTGATTTAGATGATGAGGGCAATTATACTTTTAAACATTTTAAACACATTTTAAAACCAATCAATTCATCAATCAGAAAAAAGATACATCGAATGGTTACTACATGGCAGGCACTGTGCTAAATACTGGGGATGCAAAAAGAGGCAAAAAGTATCTGCTCTCAAAAAACTTCCAATCTGAGGGGTGGAGCCAAGATGGCGGAGTAGAAGGATGCACGTTTACGAGCTCCGAAACCAAAGCCTATAGAATTAATGTAAAAAGAGACTCCCATAACTTCTGGGTCAATACAAGGTGTGCAGAAATGGAGTGGAAGAGATTTCCATTCCAGGGAGCCCTGGAGACCCGTCCCCAGGGTCCGGCGCACCCCGGAAAGTGGACCCCACCCCCAGCACTGCCCTGGCTGTGGCCCCAGAGAAGCTGATCCGAGCAGGCTTCAGAGACGGAAGCTCCGGCAGCCGGGAAAGTCCCTCCACCCACAGAAGCTACAGGTCAGTGAGAGAGAAGGCCGGGCTGGAGGAGGGGAGCGGAGCGTCTCCGTGACTCGGGCCCCCTCAGGAGGAAGCGGCGGCGGCAGAGACGGGGGCAGGAAGTGGCGGAGGCAGAGGTGTGGGCGGCGGCTGAGGCGGCAGGGGCCCGGGACTCAGGAATCCCCCAGCAGCAGGCAGGATCTTCATTATGGAAGGTTCCTGCATAAAACCTGAGGGAGCTGAGCCTGGGAGACGGCCCTGCCCCCACCCCGCTCTATTACTGAAGGCTTCTGCATAAAGCCCCTGAGGGAACTCAGCCTGGGAGGCGGCCCTGCCCCCACCCCAGCACCTGAACTAAAGCTCACTGATTGACAGCAGGCAGGAGGAAAGCCCATTTAAATCTCAGAGGCCAAGCACAAGCTGGGCGGATCCAGGTGGGGGTGGAAAGGAATCTCAGAAGTCAAGTAACTGGCTGGGAAAATGCCTAGAAAAGGGAAGAAAAATAAGACTATAGAGAGTTTTTTCCAACAAATGCAAATGATCCCGATCTTTGGATCTGACGAAGATGAGGACGTATTCTTGCCATCAGGGAAAGACATGGAGGGTGGGGCCTCAGTACCCCAGACACCCCAGGGGGGTGGTGGGTGGGCTCAGGCCCTGGAAGAGCTCAAAAAGGATTTTGAAAAGCAAGTTAGACAGGTGGAGGAAAAACTGGGAAGAGAAATGTCACAGATGCAACAAAAGTATGAAAAACAGGTCAATACCTTGGTAAAGGAGACCCAAAAAAATGCTGAGGAAATTAACACCTTGAAAAATAGGCTCACCCAATTGGCAAAGGAGGTTCAAAAAGCCAATGAGGAGAAGAATGCTTTCAAAAGCAGAATGAGCCAAATGGAAAAAGAGGCTCAAAAGCTCACTGAATTTAATAGCTCTCTCAAAATTAGAATGGAACAGATGGAGTCTAATGACTTTATGAGAAACCAAGAAATCACCAAACAAAACCAAAAGAACGAAAAAATGGAAGAGAATGTGAAATATCTCATGGGAAAAACAACTGACCTGGAAAATAGATCCAGGAGAGACAATTTAAAAATTATGGGACTACCTGAAAGTCATGATCAAAAAAAGAGCCTAGACATCATCTTCCATGAAATTATCAAGGAAAACTGCCCTGACATTCTAGAACCAGAGGGCAAGTAAGTGTTGAAAGAATCCATCGATCACCACCTGAAAGAGATCTAAAAAGAGAAACTCCTAGGAACATTGTGGCCAAATTCCAGAACTCCCAGCTCAAGGAAAAAATCTTGCAAGCAGCTAGAAAGAAACAATTCCAGTACTGTGGAAATACAATCAGGATAACCCAAGATCTAGCAGCTTCTACATTAAGGAATCAAAAGGCGTGGAATAGGATATTCCAGAAGGCAAAGGAACTAGGACTCAAACCAAGAATCACCTACCCAGCTAAACTGAGTATAATACTTCAAGGGAAAATATGGTCTTTCAATGAAATAGAGGATTTTCAATCATTCTTAATGAAAAGACCAGAGCTGAAAAGAAAATTTGACTTTCAAACACAAGAATGAGAAGAAGCATGAAAAAGGAAACAGCAAAGAGAAGTCTTAAGGGACTTACCAGAAGTGAACTGTTTACATTCATACAGGGAAAGACAATATTTCTAACTCTTAAAACTTTTCAGTATCTGGGTAGTTGGTGGGAACACACATACACATGTACACGCATGCACACACATACACACATGCACACACATACAGAGATAGAGAGCACAGATTGAACTGAATAGGATGGGACCATACCTTAAAAGAAATAAAGGTAAATGGTGAGAGAGAAATGTAGTGGGAGGAAAGAGGGGGAAATGGAAGGGGGTAACTATATGTCATTTAAGAGGCAGGTAGGAGTTTTTCTTAGTGGAGGGAAAAAGAGGAGAGCTGAGAAAAAAAAACAAAACAAGAAGTTTACCCTCATCACTCATCACATTTGACTAAACGAAGGAGTGAAATGCACACTCATTTTGGTATGAAAACCTATCTTACAGTATAGGAAAGTGGGGGAGAAGGAGATATTGCAAGGGGGGGATGATGGAAGGGAGGGCAAAGGGAGGAGGGAACAATTTGAAGTCAACACTTGGGGAGGGACAGGATCAAAAGACAGAAGAGAAACAATGAGGGGCAGGTTAGGAGGGATGGTAATCCAGTTAGTCTTACACAACACGACTATCAGGGAGGTCATTTGCAAAACTACACAGATATGGCCTGTATTGAATTGCCTGCTGTCCCAAAAGGAATGGGTGGGGAGGGAGGGATGGGGAGAATTTGGAACTCAAAGTTTTAGGAACAACTGTTTAGTATTGTTGTTGCAACTAGGAAAGAAGACATACAATTAATGAGGATTAGAAAGTCATCTGACCCTACAGGAGAAAAGAGAAGATGGAGACAAGAGAAGGGAGGGATGACAGAAGAGAGGGCAGATTGGAGATAGGGAAAATTAGATTGCTTGGGGTATTGGGGTGGGGGGAGGGGAGAAAAGCGGAGAAAATTTGGAACCCAAAAATTTGTGAAAATGAATGTAAAAAATTAAATAAATAAATAAAATTTAAAAACAAAAACAAAAACAAAAAAAACTTCCAATCTAATGAGGGAGACAACATGGAAACAAATAATATAAAGCGAGCTACAAACAGGGTAAATAGGAAATTATTAAAGGAGGGAAGGGACAGGAATTGAAAGGTTTTAGGGAGGGCTTCCTATCGAAGATGGGATTTTAGTTGGGACTTAAAAGAAGCTTGGGTGATAAATAGATTAGATGAGAGAGAACTAGGACAGCTAGGGATTTTGAAAATCTGATAAACATTTGATTCCATGACCTTAGGCTTTCCCAAATGAATTGATGAATAATGATCATTGGGTCTACCTTGTTCCTTTTTATTCATTCTCTGCTACCTCCAGCCCATCCTATTCCCTACTGATCAATCATTCCACTTCCCAGAATCTTTTATGCATTTGTACTGTAGCAATTGAGATCCATCATGATCAAGGGACTATATCAATCTCACCACTTCTCACTAAGTCCCTGCTTAGTTCCTCACTAAGTCCCTCACTAAGTTCCTCAACCTATCTTCAAATTGTTTTCAAAGTTCAGTACTTTGGATATTTCAGTTCACAACCACTATAAAATGTAAACATATTTTTTCAAAAAACAAACACATATCTTCAAACTTGAATTCATACTTGAATGTTTTCACAGAGGAAAAACGTATTTGTAACATAACTGGGTAATTACTGCTTAAGGTACCATCATTGGAACTTTGTTGGGAGCCCCCAGTGGGTTCAAGATCCACTAAATAAGAACTGCTATTCTAAACCAATACTCTCACTTTATAGTTGAGGAAAATGGCATAATAAAAATGAAGAAATGGAGAAAATAGAGGCAAGATTCAAACTCCAGAGCCAGTGTTCTCTCTACTACATAGCATACCAATCAAGAGCAGCTAAGCACTATTAAGACCTAGATTTGCTATGGCTATAAGAGAGTTATGTGTTTACTGCACTACTCCTTCCATTGTAGTGAAATAGGGCAACACAGTTCTACCTTTTCTCATAGCTTTTTCCCCTCACCCCTCAAAAAAGCAAAGATTGTGGAGTGCTATACAAATCTAAAAAGCCTTCATAAATTCAGTCAATGAATGTGTCTCTAAATGTGAAAGTTTTCTTTGAGGTTACTTTTCACCTATTATATACTTTCTATTTTATTCTATCTTATCATTTAAAAACAGCTTTTGTTTACCAGTCACTATTTCCTTTCTTACTACCAGGACCAATTAATTGACACTCTTGCGAGTTTTTCCTGACTTTGTGTGGGTAGGAGCTACATAATGGCAGTCTTGTTCACTTGAATATAAACACCCCATTACCACTATATTTTAATTAGATGCTCCATAAAGCACTTTGGAATGTTGTATAATTTTTAGAAGTAGAATCTCAAGTCATTAGAACCATATTTCTTAAAGAGATGTACATTTAATTAATTTGTATGGTATGTTTTATTTTTGGTGAAAAACTGAAGATGATTAATGATAATCTGCCTTCCCCCCAACTAGAAAGTATTTCTCTAACATATAACTCGTGTTTATATGTTCCTTTTATGTTGAAATGATCCCTGACAAGTCTATTTATTTATAGCATTTCTCTCACTGGATATGGACTGCAAAATGTCATCCATTTCAGATATATTTTAACAAAATGGTTTACATTTATTTCTTTATTTTAAAACTACTCTTTTAAAATATGTCTTTATTTTATTAAATATTGCAGATTGAAGCATACTTTTTATATTATTTTTCCTGTTTTCTTTTGCAACTTGACTGGTATGAAAATATGTTTTGCACGTATAATCAATATCAAATTACTTGCTTTCTCAAGGTGGTGGAAGGAGAGAAGAAAAGAACTTGGAACTCAAAATTTAAAAAAAAATATTTGTTAAAAATTTTACATGTAATGGGGAAATATTTAACAAAATAAAGAAAAATTATTTTAAATGATAGTTGGAACATTTGTAAAAAAATATGTTGCCATTCATTTACTTCATTGGAAGAGTTCTTTGCAGAGAAGAAGATAAGCAAAAGAATGCAATCACTAAATCCTTAATATTGCCCCGTTATTAGGGAATGCCACTAATATAGTATTTTGAAAGTTAGAAGCCATCTAGTCCAACACCCACAGAAAACATGAACCTTTTTTCTATCCAAGATAAATTACTATCTTTTCTCTGCTTGAAAACTTACAGAATGATAATTTCACTGTCATTCAGGGAAACCATTTCTTTTTTTTGAAGAACATTAATATTAAATATTTTTTTCATCATTTTGACCAGATATTCACTTTACTGTAACTGTTATCTATTATTTCTAACTATGGATCTTGGTTAAAAGTTGAAATTTAGCTATCATCAATATTAGATCTCTTCCAATACTTTAAGTCCGATATCATTCCTTTTCAAAGTCTGCTTTTCTCCAGGCTAAATATCCTTAGTTCCTTCAAATGATCTTCGTATACTGTAATTTCAAACTCTCTTACCATTGTTGTTATAGTATTATATATTTAGAGTCAGAAGGAACTTAAGATAACACCAGCTCAGCCCCCTCATTTTTCTCTAAGTTCTATCGATGCCTTTTCTTTTTGCAGTTATGTTGCTTTTCCAGCACACGCTGCCCTTACTGCCCAGCACTGACTGAACCCTCCCTTTTGATTAGGAAACTCAGTTGAACAAAACAACAAATACAGTGACCTTGTAAGACAACATTCTGCTGTGTGTTACATTGTTACATTCCCCTATTTGTTACATTGTCTGTTCTCTGAGACTAAAATTGGTCATTATATTTACTCAGATTCAGAATTTCTTTTAAATTCTTTTTTTATTAACATTATTGTATTATTTTCATTCAGTTCTATTCATTCTGAAAAAGTTAGTAAAAACCTTCCCCTACTTCTCAATAGTATTCTTGTTATTCCTTATTGAAATATAATTTATGTTTATTATGTTTATACACAATTTATGTTTTATATGTTTATATATTTATTATGTTTATATACCAAATTTTGTTCAGACATTCATATTACATAGAAAGATCTCTGTCTCTGTCTTTCTATAGATATCCATATTTATCTACCTACCTACATATCATCTCTCTGTATATAGATATAGATACAGATATAGATAGATCTATAGATCCAGATCTCCATATATTTCTCTACTCTTACATGTCAATATCTATATCTGCATTGTTGAGTCTTCTCTCTGAGTACAACATGTCAAGATAGATAGATATAGATATATACACTCACATATATACATATATGCATGTATACATTTGCGTGCATGTATATACATGCATGCATACATAAATACACACGTGTGTATATATACATGTATGAATTTTGGGGAGAGATTTATTTCTATCTCTATGTCTAGCTAGCTAGCTACCACAAAAAGAACTACTATGAATAGTTTGACATTTATGAGGCCATTTTTATGTCTTTGGCCTCCTTGTGGTGTATATTCTATGGTGAGATTACTGGGTTAAAGGGTAAGAACAATTTAGTGACTTTTTATATATAATTCCAAAATATCTTCCAGAAATAAACTTTTAGCATTATGTATATCATATAAATGATTCCCAGAAAGGTTACATTATTTATCCAGGAATATAGTAAGTAGCCACGGTGAGTTAGAAACTCTACAGCTTGCCACTTACATACCTGGTGTAGTACTGTTAGTGTCAAGTTCACTTTTGAACTCTCTGGTTGCATGTCCCAAGTGGTGTTTCATTACTCGTAAAATTCTAGAAGATACTCCTGAAGAGTTATGGAACAGATAAAATTATAATACACATGAGAATTAGGAAATGCTGCAGAAATGTAGCCTCTGCCACTGAAGCAGCTAGAACACAGAGTTTTCTTTGTTTCATGCATAACAAAATTTTTTGCAGTGGCAATGTGGCCCCTGGTATCACTGCTGGTAAAAAATGTAACAGCTGGTACTCCAAAAACAAAACAAAACAAAAAAACAAAAGATAAAAGAAAAATATAGAAAACCCACTTTTACATTTAATCTGCACTGTCAACATTTTTTCTATCCCTTTCTCAGATCTAGACTATCAACAAAACAAGAAATGAAGACCTGATTTGTAGCACTTGCTAAATTCCAAAGTGCCAATCCCCACACTGAAAATTTAGCAATTGGCTCTTCTCTTGTTTGGTGAGCCAAGGAAGCCTTCTTTTATACCCTTTGCTTGCACTGGTTCCATCCGTCTGACATACCATAACCATATCTGAGCTTATGATTGCTGTCAGTAGCTGTCCCATGACAAAATGGAAAAAAAAAATTTCCCTCTGAGAAATACTAATTCATTTCTACCTTTTCTTCTGATTTTTCTACCTTTTTTTCTTGGATAGTTTATCCTATTGATTGTCTTTGCCTTCTCACTATCACTTCATGTGCACATTTAAAAATTTTTCCATATTTTAAAAATTTTCCTCCTCCAATTCCTGTAATTCTCTATCCCTGGCCCCATGAAACTAGGCATTTCTTCTTTGTTGTTCTTTTATCAATACTTGAAAATATTTAATTTTAACGTGTGCTATTTGGGTTAGTGAGGGAATAGCTGTCCATAGGATGCATCTTCTTTCATTGTCTTCCCAGGATCCTCCATTCTGTCTTCTCTGGGAGGAAGCAGAGGGTATAATGTGAAAAATTACTGGAGGAGGAATCAGAGGACTTCGGATATTCTGGCAATTCTGTTCTGGCAATTATCAGCTCACTCTGTGAGCTTAGGCATGCCCCTCTGGGTCTTAGGTTTTTTCTCTGTAAAGTTAGGGAGCTCTATTACATAGCTCCTAAGGTCCCTTCCAGTTCTAAATATATGGTTGTATTGGGAAGGTGATGGAAATCCTACTGAGTCTTTTCTAACTCACTACTCATTTCCCATGTAGGAATGATGAAGGTAGATGATGATGATAATAATAATATTAACAAAATAATAAGTTAGCATTTGCATACCTCTTTTGGATTTTCAAAGCACTCTAAAATATTGTCTAATTTTATCCTTGCAATTTTAATAATAAATATTTTAATTTTTATTATTTAAATTTTAATAATAAAAATATTGCCTAATTTTATCCTATCCTTAAGAGGTAGGTGAAAGTATTCTCCTAATTTTTCACATGAAGAAACCAAGGCAGGCAGAAGTTAAATGACTTGTGCAAGGACACATAGCTAGTAAGTATCTGAGGAAGCATTTTAATGTAGATCATTCTGATTCCAGGTTCCACATTCTGTAAACTAAAGAATCTATAGGCCCGCGTGACATTTTTATTACTGCTGCTCAGTGAAAGTCAAGATGTTGGAGGAAAAATTGAAAATTTGTAAAAGGAAGTGTGCCCAAGAAATTAGTGTCAGAGAACTGGATTTGCTTTTCTGGAGAATGGCTGAAGAAGCAGGCATAACTCACTCTAGATGAGGTAAGGAATACATCCCCAAAATGCTGAGAACTATGCATTTTTATGAATACTTAAGGGATATGTTTAAGAGCATTAAAATAAAAAAAAAAGATAAGGGGGAAGGGCAATTGTTCAGATCTAGATAAATAAGACACAGTAGATGACAACAGGTATAGTATTAGGAAAAAGATGATATTAGAATTCTGTGGTAGGTTTGGGATTATGAGAAAAAGAGACAAAAACCTCAGCCTTGCCACATACTACCTAGGTATGAACCTAGGTAAGTCAATTAAATTCTAAGGGCTTCATTTTCTTTATTTCTAAAATAAGGAATTGGGACTCAATAACCTCTGACATCTCTTCTAGCCCTAAATCTATGAACCTATGATTCCAACACTCAGATGCTCTATTAATAATGATTAGTGATAGCATGCAAACCATTAATGTAACATTCAGTAAAGAATGGTGGAGAAAGTCGTGTATATCCCACTTCCAGCTAGAAATATCCACCAACATTAGAGACTTAGATTTTGGGGAGAGGGGTATAGTGTGGCAATATTTTTCCTTACTGGTGGAGTTAGCTTCCTCACACAGGACCCAAAATTTTTTCCCAGAACTCAAACTGCCATACCCCACATAATACGTGCCATGTTACCTCTTTCCAGGAGCTGCATTTTGAAGTCTTATCCATGGTTTCACATAGAATTTCCTTGAATTGAGATGTGGAAGAAAGAGTCAGAAAGGCTGGGGTTAGATAGAATCAAACAAACTCTTGAAGTAGTCAACTTGCTTCTTCACACCCTTCAGTGCCCTCTGCCTCAACCTCCTTTTCCTCCTCTCCTTAACTTAAGCTTTCATATTGCCTTTCTCCTTTGACTCAGATTTTGTGAATACAATGTCCCATATGTAGTATTTTTTCCTCTGAAATACTGCCTTGTGCAATATTCCTTTGAGATCTGTGCATTGCTAAGGCAATATTCACAGCACAATATTCACAGTGGTGACTATGAGTATGCCAGTGTAGCTCTTAATTGCAAGGTATAATAGACTCTATACAGAAGGCAGAAGAAAAACATTTATTCAGACACCAGAAAGTCAAATCCCCAAACCATAAAGCCAAATCTATCATAATAACCAAGAAATCAATACACATTAGCACTGTAGGGGACAAAGCCATTCCCAAATGCTCCCCTTCCCCCTCCTTCTGGGCCTTCTCTAGCAAACACTCACAATCCTGTCTGCTTTCCTCTCTCTCCCTCTTCTTCTCCCTCTCCCTTTCCCTCCCTCCCCCCCTTTCCCTTCCTCCCTCCCTCTCTCTCCGTCTCTCTCTCTGTCTCTCTTTGTCTCCATCTCTGTCTCTGTCTCTCTTTCCCTTCTTCCCTCTCTCTCTCTCTTTTTCTTTCTCTCTCTCTTTCCCTTCCTCCCTCCCTCTCTCTCTCCATCTCTCTCTCTGTCTCTCTTTGTCTCTCTTTGTCTCTGTCTCTGTCTGTCTCTCTTTCCCTTCCTCTCTCTCTCTCTCTCTCTCTCTCTCTCTCTCTCTCTCTCTCTCTCTCCATCTCTCTCTCTGTCTCTCTTTGTCTCTGTCTCTGTCTGTCTCTCTTTCCCTTCCTCTCTCTCTCTCTCTCTCTCTCTCTCTCCCCCTAATTGCTCTCACTCACTTCCTCTCAGTTCTGCTCCACCCTTCCTGTTCTACCTTTTTGGCCAGCTCCTTCCATCACATGTGACTTAGGCTTCCATGTGAGTTAAGCAGGTCACATGGTCCTATCAATAAATAGGAAAGTCCCATTTACATTACCATTACAATCTGGTATCAAATAGTTACTTAGAAAAGAAAAGCTCATGTAAATATATGCATATAAAGTTAGCTTCCATTTGCTCTGTATTTCTTATATGTACTGATGAAGAAATATAGATAGATTAGATAGATAGATAACAGATAAATAGATAGTGTCCTCCATTAGAATGTAAGTTGCTAGAAAGCAGGAATTATTTTGGGATTTTTTTTTCCTTTGGTATCTCCAGTGCCAACCTTAGGCACTCACAGGATGGTAATGGAAAAAAGGAAAGAGGGGAAACTTTTTACTGGGGGAGAACTTAAAATGTGTATAGTATTGCCTTAGATGTTGTGAGAGACACATGGAAGTATGAATAGGATCTTGCCACTGAAGAAACTTCCATTCCAGAGGAGAAACAAACAAAAAAATCTATATATCAAAGGTTAATGAATTGTATAAGTCTATTGAAATATAATGTTAGAAGAGAGGTAATAAAGCAGTGTGTGACTGAGTGTCAAATTAGTAGCAAACCCAGTAAATTCTATAAATCCAAAGGAAAGAGGACCCAGTCAGCTATAGTACAAATATACCTCATTTTATTGTGTTCTGCTTTATTAAACTTCACTGATATTGAATTTTTTTAACAAATTGAAGGTTTATGGCATCTCTGCATCAGACAATTCTATCCACACCATTTTTTCCAATCACATATGCTCACATCATGTCTCTGTGACACATTTTGATACTTTCCACAATATTTCAAACTTTTTCATTATTATTTTTTCTGTTATGGTGATATGTGATCAGTCATTTTTGATGTTACTATAGTAATTGTTTTGGAACATCACAAACTGTGCCCATATATAATGGTGGTCTCATCGCTCCACTGACCAATTATCATTCATTCATTCTACTTTGTTGTTCACTTATTTCCAACTCTTTTTCATCGTATTTGTGGTTTTCTTGGATAAGATATCTGAGTGGTTTGCCGTTTTCTTCTCCCACTCATTTTACAGATGAGGAACTGAGATAAACAAGGTTTAGTGACTTGCTCAGGGTCACACAGCCAGTAAATATCTGAAGTTAGATTTGAACTAAGGATGAGGAATTTTCCTGACTCCAGACAAGGTACTCTATCCACTGTGCCACCTAACTGCCTAGTGTTGAAATTACACCACTTAATAAACCTAAAATTGTCTCTAAGTGTTCAAGTGAAAGGAAGAGTCAATCTATGTAGGAAACTTCATTGTTGTCTTACTTTAAGAAATTGTCACAACCACCCACCCTCACCCTTAGCCACCCCTATCCTGATCAATCAGCAGCCCTCAACATTGAGGCAAGACCCACCACCAAAAAAATTATGACTTATTGAAGGCTCAGTTGATGGTTAGCATTTTTAGTAACAAAGTATATTTAACTAAGGTATATAAATTGTTTATTAAAACATAACACTATTGCATGCTATCATATGGTATAGACTATCACAGACTGGTGACTTTTATATGCACTAGGAAACCAAAAATTTTGTATGACTTCTGTTATTGTGATATTGCTTCATTGTGGTAGTCAGAACCCAAACTCCAAGGTATCTCTGAAGTTGAGTAAGACTTGCTTGAAAAGGTGATATTTGAACTTGGCTTTAAATAATGGGCAGGATCGGATAGAAAGGAGGAGGGAAATTGTTATGATGAATGACATTTATGTCAACAAACTTTAAAGAAAATATTCCAACTATATTCAAGAATGGTGTAGTGAACAGAATACTGAATTTGGAACCAGAAAGATGTGGATTTAAATCTTGTCCTCACACTTAGTAGTTGTATGAGTTTGGATAAATCACTTCATTTTTTGCTCCTCAGGCAGTTTCTTAGGATTTAATTATCTATTAAGTCATAGACAGTTGAGATCTCTTTTGATGGAGGGACTTCCTTATATAAATGAAGTTACAGATCCTTCCATCATTTGTAAGTTGCCAGATGATACAAAGACAAAGGACAAAATATCCCTAGTCCTCAAAGATGGAAATATGTGAATAACAGATGCAGAAACATAGTCTTTGAGAAAGTGATGAAAACAAGCTTGATTGTATGAGAGGATTCTCGTAGAGTGATAGAGAAGAGGAGTAAATTGGACCAAAATAAGAAGAACCTTGAATAGGTAGTTATTCAGTCAACATTTATTAAACTTTTACTGCATATCAGTCAGCCTTAAACATGTGAAGAAAGGAAACTGACGATCTGTTCTCAAGGATTTCACATTCTAGTGGGGAAGATATGTAAACAATTATTTGCATATAAGAAATACATAGGATAAATTGAACACAAAACAACAGAGAAGGGTTGTTTTTGTTTGCTTTTTAGAAATGAGAGATTGGGAAAGGATTTTTATACAAGGTGAGATTTTACTTGGGACTTGAAGGAAAACAAGAAAACTTGGAGGCAGAAATGAGAATGGAGAGAATTCTGGGCATGAGGGACAATCAGTGAAGTTGCCCAGTTAGAAAGAATAGCAAGGACCACAGTGTCATTACATCACAGAATATATAACGGTGAGTAAACTAAAGGTATTTAATCCTTTTTTTTCTATAAATAAATGGGAAACCATTGAAGGTTTCTGGGCAGAAGATTTACATGAGAGGAATATGTTTTAAGATGTTTAAGAAGATTATTCTGTCAATTATATGGAAGATAAATGGAAAACAAAAGTTCCAATTAGACAGCTAATAATATGATCTAGTTTTGAAATGATTAAGGCCTGTACCATATTAGAAAGACAGAAACCAATGGGAAAAAAATTGAAATTGAAGAAACAAAGACTGTTAAAGGATTGTTTGGATGTAGGAAGGTAGTATAAAATTAAATTTACTTATGTGAAATTTGTTTTGCTTAGTAGATAAGAAAAGTGTCAGTTTTATTAATTATACTGACAAGAAATTGCAGAGGTAGTATAGAAATAATTTTTTTTGGTTTCTACTTAATGAAATATATGAAGACACTTATACTATGCCTTCCTCCTCCTGTCATGGGATTCTTACACAGATTGAGAAAACAAAACATGACTTTAATTTGATTCTGTGATATATGTTACTTTTAATGGTCTTGTCCAGTTGAGCATCTTTCACACTGTTCACTGGTCCCTGATCTTTCAGCACAAGCAAATATTTCTTTGCAAACACTGCTCCCAGTTTGAGGGGCAATTAGTGAGAAATCCACTAGAGAGGTTGTTATGGTTGTTTTCTAGTTGGAACCCTCTGAACAAGAGAAGGAATTCTAGATATTGTTTAGGGCTTAGCAATTGGCTAAACAGAATATATTTTTCTGAAAATAAGACTGGCAAACTGTGTCCACAGCCAGACCTACACAGCACGGTGTGTGTTTGTGAAAGGGTCGCATCTGGCCTAAGTCTTTCTGCCCTTATTGCACGCAGAGATCTGCTGGAATTTTAAGCTTAAGCAGTTTTTCTTTCCAAAGGCCATCATCTGTCCACAAGACCATCATGTGGATTAATTACGGTCTGCAACATTCCCTTCATCCTAAACTATTAAATAAATATACCCCAAATCACTCATTAACACAATGTATCCTTGTTATGTTTTACTTAGCAAAATGCAGTTATTTAATAATTTGATTTTCTTCTCTTTTTAAAAAACAACATCAAAGTATAAAACTATATGCAAATGCTTGAAAAAGGGTAGATAAAATCCTGCAAAAGCAAGGATGCTTATGATAAAGGATAAAGATTGTAATGAAAAAATCTCTGAATCCTTTGGCTCTTATTTCACTTCTTATTTCAAAAATCTGATTCAACTTAATTCAGTAAAGCCTTTATTAAGTACCTACTATGTGCCGGGTACTATGCTAAGTACTAAGCATAGAAAGACAAGAAATGCCGTAGTCCCTGTCTTCCAAAAGGTCTATTAGGAGAAAACAACATGTATACAGATAAGTGCATTAAATATATATATATATATATACATACAGAAAATATTTCGATGTGCACATATATACAACATATACATATTATAGATAACATGTACATATGTATGCACAAATAGATACCTACACATATACATACATACATGTGTATATGTTTATATACACACATGTACACACATACATATGCACACATATGTGTACATATACACACATGTACATGTATACACAAACATATGTACGTGCACAAATACAAATTAATTTCCAGAGTGGTGGGAAAAAGGAGGGTGAAGTATAACTAAGGCATTTATTTTATTTTTGCCATCTTCTGAGCTTTCTGATTAGATTTTATGAGTCAACTCTTTCATTTTACCTGCCTAATATCGCCAGTGAACCCTCAGTCTCTCATTCTGATTTTGTTTCATTTTCTTCAGTCAAACTCTTTCTACTTATCCTGCCATTGTTTTCCATCAGAGTCTGAATCTAATTGTGATTTACCCTCCTCCCAGTAACTAGTGATAGTGACTTAGAACAGGTATATCTGAATTTTTAATTCAGTGGCAGACTTCTCCTCTGCCTAGCTTCATTCCATTTGTTTTTTTTTCCTCTTTTTGTTTCTCAAGCTACTGTTCAGTTCCATCATGCTGTTTTTATAGTGTCTGTTCAATGTTTAATGAGGAAAATCAATGCTCACTCTGCCTTTAAAAAAAACACATTTTTCATTTGTGCAACAGCCAGGAGGCCATAGACAAGTGTGCAGTGGAAAGAAAGTGGAAAATTAAGGAAACTGTGCCCCAGGAAGATGAGGTAGCTTTCCTGAGGTCATATAGGAAGAGAACACGAATTCGAACTCATATCCTCTCATTCGAACTCCAGTGTTCTTTCTACCATATTAGAGCATCCCCATTTAGCCAAAATCACAATCTAAGTATGGGTTAAATACCATTTAAGTTCTGAGCAATTAGTCTTAAATTTAAGCTTTCAACAGATGCAGCTATAGTACAATTCAAGTGGGCCGGAGGAGGAGGAACTGGTGATTCTCTGTGGTAGTGACCTTCCATATTTCATAGACAAAATAAGAAAATTTCTACCCAATGAGAATTCATGTAAAGTCATCGTAAATATTTATCAAGATGTCACTGAAGGAAAAAATAGAAATGTATTTTTTCCTTAAAAACCAAACAAAAAAATGTTCCAGACTGAGTATCCCAAAAGGTTTGGAAATATAATAAAATGTGTTTCCAGAAGTCATAGCATTTTGGAGATACTACTTAATGGCAAGTCCTTCCTTTCATAGGTTAACAACATGCCTATTTTCCCCAGGAAGAACACTTTTTGATATTAGATCAAACAATACTAAGCAAGAAGGAAGTCTTAAGCTTAATACGCTGTGGCTTATGCCCACGTGGAGTAAATTTGGAGCTGGATTAATCATTGAAACAACCACAGCGAAACCTGAACATTATCCTGATTCTGCTTTAGACAATAGTCCCAAGAAAATATGTATTAAGTAGATCTACTAGAAAGAGCTATAATTGGCAATAGGAAGATAATGGTATTTCTAAACATTCTCTAAAATGTGGCCAGCCATTCTGAACATCATACATCAATCCGACTGGAATGTCAGGGCAAAGGTTGCTTATTTTGGTAATTTCATTGCATTTTATGATTTTACAACATTCAAATAATGTTTATGAATTTTTGTGAATCAAAATCTCCCTTATATATCACTTCCTTGGGATGGAGAGAAAAAAACATTAGCTCAGCTTGTATGTCAAATAAAATTATGCTCCCAACCTAAGTAGATGATTAAATATATAAATAAATGAAAACAAATCACAAAGAGTAGAACTCAGAAATCACAATGTTCAAAAATCTCTACCTGAGTAAATACTAAATTTAAATTCTTGAACATTATGTTTCAAACTCAATATCTTGGTTTATAAGCACCGGAGAACCAAATTTTTTCTTCTCTTTGTTTGCATAACAAATTGCTATTCCGGAGTAGTGACCTTGCTTTAACCAACAGTTTTCAAAACCATTTATTCATTTTCAACCCTGAGGTGACTACATATGCTTTCTCTCCCGTGGGGACATCAGCATCTGTATTGCTCTCTTCAAGCCTCCTCTGTGGACCTTTCAAAGCTAGAGATTCAGGACTAAAAACAACAGGTGTGATCAGCCTCATTTTTATCAATGATGCATTTTCTCCTAACTAAATTTATCTTTTCAAAATACATAAAAAGACATCCACATTCCATTAACATTTTGCGACTCGACATAATTATATCCTATGTCTAGTTATTCCTTGCTTTTAAAGGATAGTTTTATTGAACGTGCACTCTTCCCACACCAGTTCATAATACTTGGATAGCTCAAAAGGTATCCCAGGTAAATTTTATTTATATGTTTATTTACTTGTTTTGGTGAGCAGGAGATTGTGAATGAGAATTTGCTGTTGCTGTTTAGTGTGAGTACCAGGGAACTATCCAGTTCATTAGAGAGCTATCTGGATATAGCACTAGGTATGGTGATGAAAAGAAGCCTCAGCTCAGATATTTTGTTTTCTATCTTTTAATGCAGTGAGATGATATAGTCAGATACCATTGCTTATGGCTGCATGTGCTTTTTGGGGGAATACTGGGTACTGCAGTTCTTCCAGTATTCAGAGTTACTTTTACAATGGGCTTTTATATCTAGAAAAAAACCTGTCATCTTTTTTTTTTAGGCAATGAAAGGTTATAAAATACAAATCACTTAGTATAACAACCTTTTGTCTTTAATAATGATTCTTGGTTGTGGTTGAAGGGAGCAAAAATCTCTTCTACATCACTAGAATTAAAAACAAAAAGAAAAACACAGTCACACATAAATCAGCTTTGTAAATCACAAAATGCTTAGTAGGAGGTGCATTTGAGTATTGTGGAATATTTCAGAGAAACACAGCTGAGAAGGCATCATAAATACACATAAAAGGTATAAATACAATCAGGACATCTTTCTTGAGATTCCAGGGAATTTCTTTCTTTCTCTTTATATTTTATTTTCCCCCTAATTACATGTAAAAACATTTTTTAACTTTTGTTTTTAAAGCACTAAGTTGCAAAATCTCCCTTGCTCACCTTTCATTAAGAAGGCAAGCAATTTGATCAAGGTTTTGTGTGTGTGTGTGTGTGTGTGTGTGTGTGTGTGTGTGTGTGTATGTGTGGCCATGCAAAGCATATTTCCATATTAGTCATGTTGTGAAAGAAGACATAGACCAATAAAACCTCAAAAATTTTTTTAAAGTAAAAAAAAGTATGCGTCAATCTGTATTCAGACACAATCAGTTCTTTCTCTGGGGATCGATAGCATTTTTTATCACAAGTCCTTCAGAGTTATCTCAGATTATTGTATTTCTGCAAATAGCTTACTCATTCACAGCCCATTGTCTTACAATATTGATGTTACTTTGTACACAGTACATGTCACTTTCCATCAGCTCATGTAAGTCTTTTCAGGTTTTTCTGAGAGCATTCTGCTCATCATTTCTTATAGTACAATAATATTCCATCATAATCACATATCACAACTTGTTCAGTCATTCCCCAGTTGATGGGCATCAATCTCCTCAATTTCCATTTCTTTGCAACTGGAAAAGAGCTGCTATAAATATTTTTGTATATATAAGTCCTTTTCCTTTTTTTAAAATCTCTTTTGTGATAAAAGACCTAGTAGTGGCATTGTTAGGTCAAGGGGTATGCATGATTTTATATCCCTTTCGGCATAGTTCCAAATTGCTATAGAGAATGGTTGAATCAGTTCACAAATCCATCAACAATGCATTAATGCCCCATTTTTCCTGTGTATCCTCCACCATTTGTCATTTTCCTTTTCTATCCTATCAGCCAGTCTAATAGATATGCAGTCTAATAGGTATGATGTGGTATCTTAGAACTGTTTTAATTTGCATTTCTCTAATCAATAGTGAGTAACAATATGGCTATGATAGCTTTAATTACTTCATCTGAAAATTGATTATTTTTTTTATTATCTATCAGTTGGGGAATGGCTCTTATTTTTATAAATTTTCTTAGTTCTCTATATGTTTGAGAAAAGAAGCCATTATCAGAGAAATTTACTTCAAATGTTTTTTCAGTTATGATTGCTAACTGTATTTCCTGCCATCCTATTCTCCCATCATGCCCTTTTATTCTATTTTCCTTCTCCTTTCATCCTGTCCCTCCTCAAAAGTGCTTGTCTTCTATGACCTCCTTCAATCTGCCCTCCCTTGCATTACACCCTACCCCCTTCACTTATTCCATTCCTCTCCTATTTTCCTATTATATAAGATAGATTCCTACACTCAATTGTGCGTGTATTCTATTCTGTTTTTAAGCCAATTCCAGTGAAAGTAAGGTTCACTGATCCTCTCACTTCCCTCAGACTCCTCTATGACATAAGAGCTTTTTCTTGTCTCTTTTATGTGAGATAATATGCCCTACTCCACTTTTCCCTTCTCCCAAGGCATTCTCCTTTCATGCCTTAATTTCATTTTGTTTTTTTTAAAGATATCATCCCTTCATATTCAACTCACACTTGTGCCCTCCATTTCCTTCTAAGTGCCCTAATAAAAAAGTTCTGTAAACAGTTTAACCTTTTAAAGTCCCTTATAATTTCTCTTCCTTGTTTACCTGTTTATGCTTCCCTTGAATTTTGTATTTGAAAGTCAAATTTTCTATTCAGCTCTGGTCTTTTCAAGAATACTTGAAAGTCTTCTATTTCATTGAACATCCTCCCCTCCCCACACTCCCCAACCTCTCTCCAACCCAGCCCTGCCCCCCCCCCCCCAGAACAATTATACTCAGTTTTTCTGGGTAGGTGATTCTTGGTTGTAATACTAGTTCCTTTGTATTCTGGAATATCATTCTAAGCCCTCTTATCTTTTAATGTAGTAGCTTCTATCTTGTCTTATCTTGTGGATGAGTGATACTTGAATTGTTTCTGGCTGGTTGCACTGTTTTCTCAATGAACTTGCATCTCTGGAATTTTGCTATAATATTCCTGGGTGTTTTCATTTTAGAATCTCTTTCAGGAGGTATATTCTTTTGATTTCTACTTAACCCTCTGGTTCTAGATAGAATATTAGGAGAGTATCCTGTGATACTTTCTTGAAATATGACATCTAGCCTCTTTTTATAACCAAAACTTTCAGATATTCCAATAAATTTCAAAATATCTCTCCTACATCTATTTTGCAGCTCATTTATGTTTCCAGAGAGATATTTCGCATTGTCTTCTATTTTTTTCTTTTGGTTTTGTTTTCTTGTTTCCATATGCTCAATTCTATTTTTTAAGGAATCATTTTCTTTTGTGAGTTTTTTGGGGGAGTTTCAGTGAGCTTTTTAAATAATTTTTTCCTCAGTGAATTTTTATGCTTTTTCCTATTGTGCACTCTTCTCCTCATTGGTATTTTCTTTTTCCTCCTTTTACCATTTGACCTAGTTTGTTTTTTAAGATATTATTTTCTTAAGTATTTTTTTTGTGTCTCCTTTACCAAGCTTTGACTCTTCTTTCATGATTTTACTGTATTGCTCTCATTTCTCTTCTCAATTCCCAATTTTTCTTCTACCATGCTTACTTAATTTTCAAAATCTTTTTTGAGTGATTTCATTACCTGCAAAATGAAAAATTCATTTCCTTATTGGCTACTAAGCAAACAGAACTGATGGCTCAGTGGACCTTTACAAGGTAAGTGACTGAGCTTTTTTAGTCTCTCTAGGTAGCATTATGTAAGTCTGAGACTTCCTAGAAGGTGTGGAAGAAGGGTAGAATTTCTCCATCTTAAAAGTTGGTCTAATACTCCCATGTCACAACTCTTAGTAGAGGGGCAAGCTTAAGCCTGGGCTCCTGGATGCTTTTTCTATTTTGTGTTTATTTGCCTAATTCTGTGTAACAAAATAATGATGGATATGCCCAGACTTGGAGGTAATCTTGTGATTTTGAGAGGTCTAGGATTCTTGGGATCTCAGTCAGTAGTGGCTATATTATGGAAGCAGCCACTGGTGACTACTCTGGCACCGCTGGAGAAAATGGCTATATACTAGAGAATGAGCCCAACCCTTGAGTCTGCTGCCAAAAGGTATTTACTGTGAAAGAGATATTATATGGACAAGGCAAAATGTAAAATACCTGTTCAGTGGTCTGACAAATGCCTGCAAGTCACAACACTCCCCCCTCAAAAAAAGAGTAGTTATTACTGCTACCTTTTAAAACTTATTTATTTCAATGTTCACTTGTAAAAGCCTTTTTATCTTAAGCATCTTTTTTTTTGTTGCATGTAGGAAATAAATATCTTCCCTATACCTGATTTACGTAATACTTTGAATATTCTTCTACTCTGTCCTTTGTGTGGACTCTTGATCTGAGCCAAAATATAATTTTTAAGTAGATGTTCCCCAAGAGAACAGGTCAAAATATGAACCCAAGAAAGCAAGAAGAGGAATCTGAATCTTCTTTTAGTTAATCAGGTTCCTTCAAGAGCAAACCTCATTTGAATCACATTTTAAGGTTCCAGATTCAGTGAAAGAGAGACAGAGTAAAACCCAAGTGACAATGTTAATTGCTAGATGCAAAAATGATGATGGTAATTCATACATCATGGAGTAATAAGTTTAATAATAATAATAAGTCCCCACTAATATATCCCAGAATCATGGACTAGAAGAGCTGGAAGGGGTTTTAGAGATCACACATTCAAACTCCTTCGTTCATTAAAAGCTGAGATCATTTTAGTAACTTGCACCTGCAGGTGTAAACTAAATATCCGAGTCAAGACTTAGATCTCTGTTTTCTCTCTTCTCATCTAGGGCTCTTCTTACATTATAAATGTGAGTTATTCCTGTCTCCATGTATGATCTATAACAAGTAGTACTAAGGAATTTCCTGAAGCTCAGAGAGTTTAAATGACTTACTGATGGTCACATACTGGGTAGTATCAGAAGTGGGATTTGAATAGGGGGCTACCTGCCTCCAAGATGATCACTGTACCTTTAATAAAAAAAAAATAATTTGCAATGTGCAGTACTCTCACATTATCTAGAGGATTACTGTTACCAAGGAATAGCTAAAATATAGCTAAAATTTGTAGTCCTGGACCAGACAGATAAAAGTTAAAACTTCTGAGAATAACATAAACATGACCACACACACACACACACACACACACACACACACACACACACACACACTTTTCTATGATTAGTCTGACTTCTAAATCTGTATACTAATGCATATAATATGTGCAATGGGGGAATAGATAACGTAATTAAAACAAAGTTATGACTCCTTTGTGTCTCCATGGAGCCTACAATCACATCAGCGTACCAGGGTACAAAGAAGCAGTCATACTTTCTTCAAGAAATATTTGAAGATTTGCAATTGTTTTGCATTTTATAAAGTGTATCAGTTTCATTATGACTTTTAATACTATTTGGAGATGCTGAAATTTCCCATGTTCTACCATAAGTAACATGTAGGAAGTGATAAGATAGATACAAACAGATTCTTAAGAAAATGTTTCAATTTGTAACAGCTATAAGCAGTCACATGTTTACCAGGAGGATCGGTAGGTCTAGAGCCAGCAAAGTGTAATGGTGAAGGTAATTATCTTTGTAGCAAAAGATGTGGGCTCAGTTTTCAGCTCTCCCACTTATTAATGAAGTGACCTTAGACAAATCAATTAACCTCTCTAGACTTCAATTTCTTCATCTGCAAAATGATTATAGGATGTTTCCATTACCTACTTTATACCATTATTGTGTATAAAATGGTATATAAATGTCAACTGATATCACGTATGATTGCCGGTTTATTAAATTCTTCCATGACCCATTCTGTGTTCATGATTGGCCTTGTTTACATCCTTTTGAGTTTTGACATACTACTACAAGAAAGAATGAAAATCCCTGGGAGCAGAAAAATAATTCTTTCTAATATAGACCATAACATTACTTTTCTTATGTGCTACTAAATTAAAGCTTTTTTATTAATTTCTTTTGGAAACATGATGAAAAATCATAGCTGATATCAGAAAGTAGAAAGAAAGTGGTTATTTGAGAGAATATTTGAGGAAAGAGGATACATGGGATTTACATGGGTAGTGTTTTGTCTAACACCTCTTAACTCTTTATTTTTAAAGATGTTGTAATTTTGAAGGCCGTTCAGCCAGAAACATGGGGTAAATGCATCCTCAGCAGGAAGTGCAGTGAGGAGTGTTTCTTGTCATCAGATTACCTATGGGGCACAAGTAACAAAAACGATAAAATCACAACTGTCATAGGGTCCGCTGCAATTATTATTTTTAATAACATAAAAGGGAAAACCACACTGGCCATTCCTACAGCCTTCAGAGGAGAGAAAGTCCTGATTTTTGCCAACTTAAATAATTTCTCTTTGGAAAAAAAGTTAAAATGAAATGATCTCTCATAATTTGTTATCTAGTTTTTCAAATTATGAAGTTGTATTCTTCTCTCCACCAACACTCAATTTTTTTTTTTATCTCCTGGCTATTCATAAGGCAAATAAGTATTTATGTGGGTCTCTTTTCCGTGTTTTAAAGTTTCCTCTCTGGCACCCATGGTAGGCTCCAATTCAATGTACATTCCTACATATAATATAGTCAAATCAATCATGACCCTGTAGTGGAAAGAGTGCCAAGGAGACATCAGGAAACCTAGCTCTCAAGTCTACCTGGAACGCTTCTCACTGTGTGACAATGGGAAAATCTTTCCTTCATATGTAAAATGGGGCTAATTGTACTTTTCTTCCCTGCCTTACAAACAGTTAGGAGGAAAATGGTTTGTAAACAATGAAATGCTTGTAGAGGAGACTGTCATAGAAACAAAGGCTCATAGAGCTGAAAGGAATATTAGAGACCATTCCAAGGGTGAGGGAGTTTGGATTCAGTCAAAGGGCCAGCCTTAAGGATCTAGAAGTTCTTGGGGCCACAGGGGTTCCCTATCCCTGGACCAAACCAATTCCTTTATTTTACAGATGACAAAGCTATGGTATAACGAATTTAAGTGACTAGACCAGGGCCACATAGGTTTTAAGTGCAAGAAGCAGGATTTAAAAAATCATTAATTGCTTTTTCAGTGATCTGTGCTACCCCATTCAGCATAGTACAATAGTATTGTAGACATCCTTCCTTTTAAATGAGAGGTTCTTGTTAGTTTTGATATATCACAGATTGTCAAGAGTTTAATGGATATATTTCGTGGCATATGTCACTGTTGATGGGGAAAAAAGTGCATTTAGATTTCCATTAGCCTCTAACTGAAATTTAGTTTTCTTTCCAGTATGATTTAAAAACAAACACACACACACACACACACACCCCAAAAGAAAACAAAATTGTACTGAGAAAGGGTCAGTAAGCTTCACCAGACTGCCATAGACATATGTGGCACAAAAAAGGATAAGAACCTCCAATCTAAGGATTATAGTATGAAAAGAATTCCTTTGATATTCCACAAGTATAGTATCCAACTTGTGAGTTCCCTAGCACTTCATGACGTTTCTTTTACTTCATACTTGATGGGTTTTCCCCCTAATTATTTATTTAGCAAATGATGGAATTGTAGTAGTTATAGGGCTAGAGTTCAGAAGACCTGAATTCAAATGGTGCCCCTGACATTTAGTTGATGTAGGGCACCTCTCTGGGCCTCAGTTTCTTGAGGCTGTTGGTTTGGATGGCCTCAGAGGTCCCTTGCAGCTCTGTGTCTATGCTCCTATCATACGATGAATGTGAACAAATATGGAAAATTCCAATTTGTAGGACGTCTAAGTGCATACAGATTAAGCCCTGCAGATTATAGCAAGCCTTCTTTCTTAACTACTATCCATCCCCACCCCGACCCACAGTGGAAATAATGCAAGCATGCACAGCTGGACAAAAAGGAAAGAACAGATTCCTCCTGAGTATGTGGTCCTATGACACCAGACAAACTAGGCCTTCATCAAATCTTTACAGTTAAATCAAAATAAATGCTTAAGACCATCTTCAGATCTCAGAATTTAGAAAATTTCTCTTTGGTAAGGATACTGGAACCCTGCCCCTTAAAATGCAATCATCCTATTCCTGAAACCATTTTTTCCATTTACACGGAAAACAAACCCCATCCTTCCTCATTCCCCATATAGAGTTAAATATTTTTGCTTTCCCATTTTGGAGTACTACTCTAACATTTTCCTTTACTGTGAAACATTGTGGGGAAAAGAACAGCCAATTAGGTCAATAGCTTTCTGACACTTAAGCATTAATGTTTTAACCCTGATAAATTTTATAATTAGTAAAACACTGACTGCATTTCTTTTAATTACCATAATCCAAATACAATCCCTACGGTGCTGGGATGACCATATGTTCATCTCACACTTTATAGTAATTGTGTAACCTGCACCTCTGAAAAGGCTTTAAGACTTTTCCTTTTCTTTTCTTTTTTTTTTTTTGCCTATGAAAAGTGGCTTACTTCACTATGAGCTGTAATATTTCAAGTGGGAATTACAAATTATTCTGATCAAGGTTACCTTATTTTTTCCCTGAAATTAATGTTCAGTGACATGAGCTCTTTAGAATATGTCTTCTCATTTCATTTTAAAGGTATGTAATGTGTTTTCACAAAGCAAAGAAGAAAGGTAAATTTAAAAATCACTGCTGGCTGGAAAGTAAGCCTAATTTCCACCATATGGTGCTGTATTTTTTTTTTTTTTTAATTTTATAAGCATGCTTGAAACAAAGGGCAAGACTTCTCAGGTCCTTTCACTTTCCACACAAATTTCTTTCTTTCTTTCTTTACTTTTTTTTTTTTTAAGAAGATACACATGGTTGACATAAGTCTCATAAATTTCATTACCTTTTTTTCCTCACATTTTTTTGGGGAGAAGCAGCTTGCACATCTCCAACATTGCATAAAATACCCATTTGTAATTATGCTTAACCTTTCTAAAGCCTCTGGGTAAAGTTTGCTCATTAATCTTTAACCTGACAAGCCTTAGGGGTTGTGAAATTGGTACGTCTCGGTATTCAAGGCACAGAGACCACAGGCAGAGGTACAAAAGGGGTAATTAAAAGGAGGTGAGAAGAGAAATAGAACAAAACTAGAGGGATATGATTATATTACGGTAGATGTCAGTTAGCAGCAGGGACAATGGAATGCAAATCATTATAGACAGAATTCAGAAAATAAACGCAGCTATATGTTTTAAGAAAAAAAACCAATTTAATCATTTTCTGTCTCACTCAAATGAAAATAATGTGTTCCAAATTAGATCTAAAAAATAGTTATCCTAATATAGTCACAAAATTTCTGGATTGACTATATTCATAGCCCATATTTTTCCTCAAATTGTACATCCTTTTTATTTTTTCCTAAGAAGCACTGAAGGTCAGACCTGAGGAATACAAAGACATTTACCTGGGCAATGACTGTTTTATGGAACAATATTCAAAATGTTTTTCTGGGTCTTCAAGCACCAATTTATTAGGGAGGTTACTATAAGTAGAACTGTCAGATTGTAGCTCCATAGAAAGTATCATATTCTTTGTGCACTGTATATAAACTCCTCTGCAGGAATAATTCAGGAAAATTTGGAAGTTCCACTTAATCTTTGAGGTTTGAAGATACACTTTAGCATGTTTCTTCTTACTATTTTGGTCATTTGTAAGCATAAGAGAAAATAGTAACATTAATTCTGTTGTAGAAATTTACTTAAATATTATCCACAAAATGATGGCCTTTGTTGGCAGGAAGCAGATAAGGAACCTACTAAAATTTGTCTGTTTGATAGCAACGTCCTTCTGCTGATGATACTAACCTGTAAATCACAGACCACCACGACGGGCAAAGAATCAAAATTGGACTGACTGAAAGAGACTTGCAGAGACCTTGCAGTTTGATTGCATGTGTCGACTTGAAAATTTGGTTAAAAAAAAGACAAACAGGCTGAATGCATATTGTTTATTCCCTTAAAGCTAGCAGTTACATGATCATGGAGCCAGAAGGAAACCTCTGACTGCTTGATAGGCTGACCAGACTTAAATATCCTTTACCATGAGAAGGAAATTCTCTTAGTTGTATAAGTTGTAAGTTCAGTGAGACAAGACAGTTAACAAGGTAGAGTCAGTTGGAAATTAAGATCCTGGGATGTCTGTTTTCCTCGTCTCTGCCTATCAAGATAAGAAAAATCCTGCTATTCTTGTCATAAACAGAACTTTGAAGTTGCTGACACGAGAAAGGGCATTTTTAGAGCAAAACAAAGCATTTGTTTAGTTCAGGCCTTGACCCTTATTAAAAGTTCAAAAAATGATATTAAATTTTATAACATGTAAAAACTGGCACAGAAGACAAGATGACGGAAGAAGGAAGTAGGACAATCATTTACTAAAAGTTAGGAATTGCAGAGCAAAGATAACTGGTACCCAAAGAATGTAAACAGACTTCCAGAAAGGTTGTCAGTGCATTGGATTAAGATTTTGTGGAGAGTTTATGGGAGAACCTAGAAAACAATCAGGGTGAACGAGAGCATGAACAGACTGTGTTTTATACTGCCATTAAGACTCTGTAACCAGTGAGATCACAGGCACACCAAAGTGAACATCACCCAAGTCATTGCTGTTTGTCCTTCATTTTTGAAGAGGACCATGACATCAGGGAGGTGAGGCCATGCTCTGAAAGAGAACTGGATTTAAGGGAGGACTGTGCAAAGTGATCAGCCTCTCTTTCTCCTCTGAAGCCATCTGGGTCCAGTGGCCAGATACAGATCAGGACAACTGGAGATGGCCCAGGATACACTGGGGGACCTTAGTTTTTTCAACCTAAGGTCTTTAACAGGTTTCAGTTTGAATGAAGCAACACCCATTCTTTGATTAAGGACTAATAAAAAAATGTGCAAAACATGGCCTCTAAAAGAAAATTATCTGAGAGGGGAAGACCCTCAGGATTTCTGGCCAAAACAGAAACAATTGCTATTTGCATTCATTCTGAGTTAATCAGAGCCTAAACAACGACCAAGTGGGGCTTGGCCTAGGACCTATTGTTGGCCGAGGGATATTCAAAAACCGTCCTAGAGCACCAAGGAGCTTCAGGAGGTAACTAAATTTATTTGGTTTGACTTAGTTCAATTCATCATTAGCATTACTAAGTGCCTACTAAAGGTGGGTACTCTACCAGGCATTGAGGATGCCAAGACAAAACTCAATAGTCCATGTCCTCAAGAAAATTATATTTCAGTGGAGGGGAAACAGTATGTTCTCAGATAAGTAAATATGGGACATTTGCAAAGTAAATGGAAAGTAATTTCAGGGTGGGCATAAAACTCTAAGTGGGGGAGAAGACTGGGAATGGCTCATGTGTTTGACATGGGGATAAAACTGGTACAGAGACATGGAGATTGAAAATGAAATGGCAAAAAAGACCAAGAGCAAGTAGATTACTTTGACTGGAACGTAAAGTGAATGAGAAGCAATAACATGAGACCAATTTAGGAAGAAGCTGGAGCCTAGTTGAAAATGACTTTAAATATCAAATGAGGAAGTCTGTATTTTATCCTTGAAAAGAGACTAAGGCGCTAAAGTTTATTGAGAAAGGGAATGATGCAGTCAGACCTATGCTTTAGGGTTATCCCTTTGGGAGCTGCACCAAAGACACATTTTCAAACAAATGGTTTAGAATTGAACCTCAACCAAAGTATGTGAATGTGCAAAGAAATAATGTCACATAGGGCATGGTGCACTTAGGCCACGTAAGATCTAAGTATGCATTTGAATAGGGTAACCTCCCTCCCCTTTATCTCTTGAGCAATGGAAGAGAAGATGCAAAATCGGTTGTATAAGTTCCAGTAACATCCCCATAATACGGACCTTTGACAAAGTCTATGAAGAATAAGGTGAAAATATTCAACTCCATAATGTTAACTGCTGCAATGTGTCCTTCACACTGAGGTGCTGAACCTCAATGATGAGTGAAGACAAATAATCAGCCTCCCTTTTGTGGTTGTCACCCCATTATCTAATATAATGAACAGTACGTAACAGACATTTACTAAATGCTTACTGATTGGTCAGTCAACCTACAATAAAGAAAATGATACATAGACTCTTCCCTCAGGCATCGCAAGATGAATGAAATGCTCCATAGAAGGCAAAGCAAGGAAGACAGAGTTGTCTTCCATAAATAGGAAAATGGATGAACATGGTATGTCCAGCATACAGACTGGATAAGAAATAATGGAGAAGCCAAAAAAGTCCATGGAAAGTGAGATATTTATTCATTTATTTGAATAATTCTTCTTTCTATTTTTCCTCCTCCTCATCTTCCTTCTCTTTTTTCTCCTCCTTTGTTGTTGGAGATTCAATGATTCAAAATAAACAATATCTTGACTTCTGCTCTTAGAGGGCACATATTATACTTGGGTGCCAGGCATTATACTAGTTTGCCAATATTAACTCATTTAATCCTCACAATAATCCCTTGTGCAGTTAAGTGCTATGATTATCCAAAATGCATTTGGTCCCACTGAGGCAGAGATTAAGTGACTTGCTCAAGGTTACACAACTAGTGAGTGTCTGAGACCAGACTGTAACTTGGGAATTCTTGACTTCAGGTCTATCACTCTGTTGCACCACCTTATTGTCTCTTCTCAAAGAGCATACAATATGTTCACTTATTGTAAAATAGGGTCTTAAGAGGGCAAAGCGGAGATCTGGAAGAATGTGAAGAATGTTTTCCATTGCTACGGAAAATTGGAGGAGGAAGTAAATAATTTCAAATGGGTTAGGAAAGGGAACACATGATCAGAAAGACTTCATAGAAGTGATAACAGCTGAGTCAATGCTTCTAAAATGCTTCTCGTTCTAAAATGTGGAGGTGAAAAGAAGATGCATTGCAGGAAGAAGATGGTGCACCAAGCCTGGGAAGGGAGCCTAACAGTGTGGTTGGAATTTCAAGTGTATGAAAAAGAAAAAAATATCAGTGGAGGCAAGAAAGCTAGATTGTAAAGTCTTAAGTGTCAAACTAAGGAATTTGCATCTTATGCAAGAGGCAGCTGGGAGCCACCGAAATATTTTGAGCAGGGGAGTGACAGAGTAAGGTCTTTATTACTTTTTTTGTTACAGGTATCTGAAGGTTAGATTAGAGAGGGGAGAGACTATAGAGTTAAGGAGACCAGTTAGAAATCTATTACATTAATTCACGGAGAAGCAATTAGGGGCTGAATTAGAGGATATGCCATGTGTGTGAAAAGGAGGTAGAATCCAGAGATGATGTGGTGGTAGGATTAAGAAATTTAGCTGATAGGATGGAGATTATGAGGGAAAGTGAAAAGTAAAAGATGACTACAATGTTCCAACTCTGATTGAATTAGAGAACATTGCCTAGCATAAATCCAATCAGGCTGTTGTGCTTGTCCTTTGTTCTAGAAGAAAACCATGACATCAAGATGACGACGTGACTTGCAGTTATTGACTTTGATTTGAGTGAAAGAGGGCTGTGCTAAATTGAGAGGAAGGGGCAGTTTTAGGGGAATTAGATGATAAATTATTTTTGGAAATATTTAGATTGCAGTTGGTGGTTCCGAGGAGAGAATGAGGCTGAACAGACAAGGAATTAGCCAGCACAATATAATAATTTTGAATATTTGTTAGATGCATGTTCTCAATGCATTTCATCACAATTAGGGAGGTGAGGGGAAAAACTGGGATTGTTGTAGCCAGCATCCTCCACTGAGGCACCAGTCTTCTCTTCCTCTCTAAGATTATTTGTAGGTAACTTATAAAATCAATGACAGCCTGAATCATGGAACTGTTCTGTCATTATAGACTGGTCCATTATTCTGCAGTTGCAAAGCTATTTGTTTAGAAGACAGGGAAAGAGACAGAATTTGGCAAGACTACTGTGTTACAGAGCTATGTGGCTCCAGGGGGCTGATGTTCCTTGGTGACTTTTCTTGTCTGTCTATATTTGTGTTCTCCAACCTCATGTGTATCTCGAGGGATGTTTTGTTCACCAGGCTATGCTATAAGGTATCTGAACTATTCTAAAGTTATAATAGCATTGCCTGGCTATTATAGCTAGTCTTTCAGAGTTGGCTCTCTGTCTATTTTTTTTTCCAGGCATAGTGGATAGTTATCATGGAGAAACTGAGTTGATGGAAAAGGGAATGAAACCACTTCCTGAAAGACAATCAGTGATTTAAGATGGTACTAAAACGTGCTAGTCCTTCCACTTATTGCCTGAGCAAACTTTGCCAAGTCAACTTTCTTCCCTTGACTTCAATTTTCTTGTCTGTAAAATGAGAGGCTAAGACTCAACTAATATCCCTTCCATATCTGAATCTCTGTGACACAATTCCTAGATGGGAAATTCATCATTGGATGATAATTGTATGTTAAGTATAAGGAGGAAATAAGGCCACTGTTCTCCTTCATTAAGTAGTTCTGGTAATTGACATACAATTGGGACTAGGAGGTCTAGCTGGTCATATTAAAGAAATAAAAAAAAGAAAAGAAAGAAGGTTCCCCAAATTTTGAAAAGTGCTATAGATAAACTAGTGAGTTCTGGTGTACATGTCTACACAGAGGAATAACTAGTTGGAACATAGGAGGAGTGAGATTGGAACCAAGAAGGGTAGGAGGCACAGACTGATCATCAGGAAAACCCCCAGCTTATGCAGCTGAGAACTAACTGGCAAGGACAGGTTTCTCACATTGGTGACCAGTGTTTACCTTGCTTTTATCCCCAGCACTCAGAATAGTAATTGGAACATAGTAGGTGCTTAATAAATGTTTATGGACTAACTGATTTACTCAGTATTCTGCTTTTGTTTATTTCTATCTGTGCTTTCTACCTCTTGTATATCCCTAGTGATGTCTGTTGATTAGGCTATGCTCTAATATGTCTGAACTATTGGAAATATATACTGGCTTTCCTTGACAGATCTTTAGCTCCATACGACTTCAGTACTAGGGTTAAGGAGACAGGCCTCTCTTCATGATCTCAGTAGATCCAGTTGCAAGGATGAGGAAATGAACTTCCAGTGTGATGTCTACAATCCCCACTCTTTAACATTTCTCCCTAGTTCTAGTTGGGGACACAAAGCATTTGCTGGTAATATAAGAACCCTCAATAAGGGATCTGAACCCAGGGTGGGATTGTGCCTAGGCCTAGGACACTCTGACTTCTAGAAAGAAGCTGGTGGGATGGGAGCTGAGGAAAGAAAGAACCTATGGGCACAGCCTATGCAGCCTGGAGCATCTGGGAAGTATATCTGAGTACCAGTTGACTTCCTGAGGGGGGAGGGGCCAGATATTCCAGGAACTTTATAGGAAACCAGTAAATCTATCAATAAGCATTTATGAAGTGCTTCCTATATTCTGAGTGCTATGCTAAGTTCTAGGAATACAAAAAAAAAAGTCTTATATTCTAACGTGTGTCACAGAAAGGGAGAGTTTGTTTTTACTCTTGAGCTACCATATTTAGTGCCAATGCAATATGCACGGCACCCACAGCAGCCATGCACATCCTGGTGCAATTCAGAAACACGGAATACCACAGACTCTCCACATGGAAGACAGAACCAAAACATCGATTCAGACCCAAGAAAGCCAAATCCATCTAGTCACAAAAATCTATACACAATGGCAAGGCAAAGAACAACACCAGCCCCAAGCCTTTCCCTTGCTAGGCTTCTCACAAACCAGCTCCATTAAAATCGCACACAATCACATAGTCACTCAGTTAGTCAGCTACCTGCAACCGTTCCTAGCTCTGCCCTCTTGACCAACTTCCTCTCAGCTCTGCCCTAGCTCCACCTCTTCCTGTTCCACCCATTTAGCAAACTTCTCCCACCACAGACTCATGTGACTCAGGCTTCCATGAGACCCAGGCAGGTCCCATGGGCCTATTAATGAATATGAAAGATGTCCCCCTTTAAATGACCATTATACCATATTATGAGTACTTTGATATGAGAATTCCCAAACTCAAAAATCTAGAGGATTTCCTATATTATTCATTGCAAATAGTCATTCCCTCACACTACCATTTTCAAATCACTAACAAAAAAAAATCCATTGATAATAATGCATACCAAACTTCCTACCTCAAGCTTTACTACTACAGTTAAAATTAGAATGAAAGATATAAAAAGGGAATGCAGGCATGATTAACTGCCTTTCAAACTAAGACTAATTTACAGCTTTGAAAAGAGTGATATAATGGAGAATATGGAAGTGGTAAAATCTACATATAATTTTTCTATCACCTGAAACACCTACTAACTTGAGTCTAAAAGTGATAATAAAATTGAAAACATCAAGGTTAAAATTTTCAGTCTTGCTTCTTTTCTCCATTGTAATAATGAATTCCACAAATCTGCGGTAGTGGGAGAAGTATCATTAAGAAAAAGAGGTCTTAGAAAGGAAGCACAGATTTGGAAAGTCTGGGTTATCACCTTCCATACCTACATAAAGGTGAAGTGATTGGAGGTAAATATGTATTATTGCTGTATATCCTTTCCTTTCTATTTTCCTTAAGAATTCCACTTGCTTAATGACATATCAATGTCAGAATTCACTCTATAGTTTTGTGAAGATTTTTTTCTATTTTAAGACTTTTTTTAATAAAGATTTTTTAAAAGAACACAGCTACTAATGTTTATGACATACCTAAATATTATTGTCTGAATAACTACCATAACAAATGCAACTAGCACAGTTCCTGATATTCTTTTGATATGTTTATCTTTTCCTGGGCTGTGGAAACATCCAGATTGGCTATTTCCTGGGTGTAAGGAACTTATTGGTATGGAGACTCCTACTGATGACGTCCTGAAACTCCGAAATAAATTAGAGTCTTAGAGAGTTGCCTGGGGTGAAGAACTGTGAAGTGTTTGACTCTGGGCAACTCAGCTAATCAGCATCCTAGGCTAGATTTGAAGAAAGGTCATTTTGCCATACAAACCTTGAACCTAATAGGAACTTAATAAGTGTTTGTTGAATGCATAAGTTAATGCTACTGGGATAAGGCAAATAATGACAACAATGAATGAAAATTCATCAGGGCTTTGGACTATGTTTATTTTTTTCCCCTAGTATTAATCTTTTACTTGGTCTTTTTAATATAATCTGATCTAAATATGAATAGCAGTTGCATATTTTTTTCTTGCTTGTTGCCCATACCAGTAATTATCATTACTTAATGAACTATATAGAACTTGGGGGAGGGGGTCTTGTGTGTGAATACTTACTTGGTTCAACCCTCAAGGGCAACAATTGTTTTCATGGTGTAAAAATAGGAGGCTTAAAGAATGAGTGGTGAGTTTTGCTTACAATCAGCATAGGGATTTATCTTGTCAATTACAGTTATTTCTAAATCAGTAATAGGTCCTCTTCCAACATTCAATCACATTACTTCTGTGGACTTAAGTATAATGTGTGAGGTCCTTACATACAACAAGCTTTCTGCCTGCTAATTCCAGATCTTATTTCGTTTCACTCTGGCAGTTTCTACACTGACATGTGTTTACCCCATGAAATGCCTGTTCTGGTCAATAGGAAGCTTATTTAGAAGTACCCTTGTAGGCAAATTATTTCAAAGGCACATCCTCTCTCCAAAATTTTTAAATAGAAAGGACTATCTGGCATGGAGGTCAAACAAATGTTTGATTTTGAAGAAAAGTAAGTCACAAGTGTGTGTGTGTGTGTGTGTGTGTGTGTGTGTGTGTGTGCGTGTGTGCCTGCACGTGCCCGTAAGCTCCCCCACACAGGTGGTATTCATATTACCTTAGGAAACCTTCCATTTGATCAGGACCCAAAGGACTTCATAGACTGGTGGAAATGGTTACAAAGAGTTTGTTGTTAATGATGTTGTTGTAACATAAAGGCAATGTCATACTTGTAGCGATGGGGTACAGACCTGGGAACCTCCTTGAACACTCCTTGAATCTTCCTACTTAATTTGGCTTTTCATACCCAAATCTGTTACCCTTAACCTAGCTGGACCCTCCATTGTCTGTTACCTTTGGATTGCCCTGCCTGTTCCCCACCCCAACCCTCCATTATCTATTTATCTCCTGATTGTCTCCAGCAGTTTCCTACCCTGGATTCCATCATAATCCCACTCTCTTGATTCTGACCTGTAGTCATCTCAGTCCCATTAAGATCTTCCTTGGACTCCTCCTCAAAATCCTCCCTAAACCCCTCCTCCCTCACCCTAGACTACTTGGTTAACCACCGATCCCTCCCATCTTTCTGTATATAAGTTCCTTCTTGTCTCCATGAAGGTGAGCGAGTACTATCTAGCCCACTTGCCAAGATAAGCCTCACAAATGGTGAGGCTTCTCAAGAGTCAACCCAATAAACTTTGTTTTACTTTGACTAAAAGAAGGCTTGGGCCAATTCATTCAGGCAGAACCCAGGGTGTCAGTATTTTGGGGTCCCAAGCACCCCAAACATCAACATTATGGTTCCCAGGCCTCAACAGTAGGAAATGTTGAAAATGATATTTTATCATAACGCATTATTGCTTCTCTAAGGTGGCAGGTTTTAATAGAATTGGGTCAGTGTTTTTCATTAACTGAATTGTACTCATCATAGAACTACACATACATACACACACACGCACGCACATATATATATATAAAACTGGTGACTTTTGCAATGGAGCTCCACTTCATCTATCCTTCTTGATTGCAATTGCCCCTTAAAAAAAATCCTTTTTCCACTTGGACCATATTTTTTGCCATGGGTGTGGAACCTGGGGCCTCAAGGCCACATGTGACCCTCTAGGTCCTGAAGTTCAGCCTTTTGACTGAATCCAAACTTCACAGAACAAATGCCTTTAATGAAAAGATTTGTTCGATAAAACTAGGGCTCAGTCAAAAGGCTGCATCCAAGGACCTAGAAGGCTACATATGACCTCCAGGCAGCATGTTCCCCACTCTTGCCTATTTTGCATAATGATTAAATAGCCTAACCCTACTATTCTTCTCCTCCTCCCCCCACATTAACCTAGAAAAATTGGCAGACATTTCTTGAAGGAGGAAGAATTGAAGAAGGTAAGATTGGTAGAGTGGAATGCTGAAGGTCATGTCAGTCTGGTCAGTCTCCCTGTCTCAAGTCTCTCCTCACTCAATCCATCCTTCACAGTTATCAAAGTGATCTTAAAGAAGGATATGAAGATGTGATTAATAGTGCTTGCCCTGATTCAATAAACCCCTATGGATCCCTATTACTTCCAGGATCAAATACCAAATCCTTTGTTTGGCTCTTAAAGCTTTTCAATCTTCTTAGACTTTACTCTCCTATAAGGGGCAGTGAATGAACCTTCTTCTCATCAGAATTGACTCAGAAAGGGAATAACATACACAATCAATGGGGGTATAAAAATCTTACTGGAAAGTGTGAGGGGAAGAGGATGACAGAAGGAGGGGGAGAGGGTGATGAAAAGGAGGGCAGATTGGGGGAGGGGTAGTCAGAAGCAAAATACCTTTGAGGAGGGACAGGGTGAAAGGAGAAAGAAAATAGAATAAATGAGGAGGGAGATATAGGATGAAAGAAAATACAGTCAGCAATACTAACTGTGAAAAAAAAAATTTGAAGTAAGTTCCTCTGATAGAGGCCTCATTTTTCTGAAACAAAGGGAACTGAGTCAATTTATAAAAATAAGAGCCATTCTCCATAAAAGATCAAAAGATATGAACAATTTTCAGATGAAGTAATCAAAGCTATCTATAACTACATGAAAAAATATGCTATAGCTTACTATTGACTAGAGAAATGGAAATTAAAACAGTTCTGAGATATTACCTCATAACTATTAGATTGGCTAGTAGTACAGATAAGGAAAATGAAAACTATTGGAGAGTATGTAGGAAAACTGAGACATTAATGTACTGTTGGAGTTGTGACCTTATTCAACCATTCTGCAGAGCAATAACTATGCCGAAAGGGTCTTTGACCTACCAATACCACTACTAGGTCTGTGTCCCAAAAGAGAATAAAAAAAAAAGAATGTATATGTACAAAAATACCAGCTCTTTTCTGGTGGCAAATATTTTGAAATTGAGGAGATGTCCATCAATTTAGGAATGGCTGATCAAGTTGTGGTATGAGATTTTTAAGAAATACTATTGTGCCATATGAAATGATGAGCAGGATGCTCTCAGAAAAACCTGGAAAGACTTACATGAACTGTTGCAAAGGGAAATGTACTGCTTGTAAAGTAACAATAATATTGTAAGATGATCAACTGTGAATGACTTAGCTATTCTCAGCAATACAATGTTCTAAGACAACTTTGAAAGACTTATGTTGAAAAACACTATCCATCTCCAGAGAAATAACTGACAGTGTCTAAATACAGATTGAAGCATATTTTATTTGCTTTCTTTATTTTTCTTGAGGGATTTTGTGTTTTTTGGTCTGTTTTCTTTCACAAAATGACAATTATGAAAATATTTTACATGAATATGCATGTATGATCTATATTTAATTATTTGCCTTCTCAATGGGGGTGGGGTGGGAAGGGAGAAAGACAGGGAGTTTGGAACTTAAAATTATAACAACCATTTTTGCCTATCTTTAATCTAATACATTTTGGCTTTGTGAGCCTATTTCCACCCATTAGTACCTGGGAGACTGGTTCTAGATAGTCTTAAATGCGTGGGCTTTCTGTCCATTGAAGAGATAATACCAAGCATGCCCTTCTCTTGGAGCTTTTGCTTTTCCTTCCTGACAGTAATTACAGTAAAAACTGCTGCAAGCTGTTAAGTTGGGGGAAAGGCAGTGATTGTCCAGTGTCTCATTTGACTACCATATTATCTGTGATCCCATGGTTCTTATGTATTCATTCTTTACTAATCTTAGGTAAATAAGTATTGTGAGGGGGAAGTGCCCAGGCAGTGACGTGTGTGTGTGTGTGTGTGTGTGTGTGTGTGAAGGGGAGGAGGGGTGGATTTATAAAAGATGGAGCCCAAGCCAGTAGGTGACAGCTGAGTGACATGAGAAGCCTGTTCTAAGCTCAGTGACCAGCTATTCTCACACAAGCAATGGATTGACCTGTGAGCTGAGATACCACATCCTGCAAGAACCACCACAACTGAGTCAGAGAGACTGCTCCATTACTGATATCCTGCCCTAAAGTAAATTTTGTAGCAATTTCAAGAAGAAAGAAAAGGATTTCCAGGTCCAAGAATCATTAGGACCCCTCAGCCCTCGTTTCCTGCGTGTATGCCTTAAATCTTTAATAATTTAGCTTTAAACCTACTTTCCCCAGGGACTTCGTATGTTTTCAATGAGAATAGTATTATAACTAATCTACTTTTCATATTTCCTTAGTAAATACTGTTTTGTAAACTCTCATTTATTTCAAAGCTGTCATGGAACATACCAGAATGGAGCCGTGCAGTAGTTATCTTGGGAATGACAGTACCAGAAACCCTAACCCTGTAGGATCTGTGCCTAGTGTCTGGGGAACCTAACTAACCTGCTAATCCAATGGAAAGTGAGAGAATGAGCCCAGAGGGATTGCTACAATTATATAGGTTGGTATCTGTGGCAGTAACCATCTGTTTTTCACTTCAGATCCCTAGGGACTATTACTTTAAGAATTAATAAAGAATATTATTTTCCTTTTGGTGGGGCAGAGAAAAGATAAGAACATGATTTTAAGACTACAATTCTAACAAATCAGGCAAGTTGTGAAATTGAAATCAATGTTTGCCTCCTACCTAGTATCACTGGCTCCTGTAACTCCTTTATAATGGGGTCCTCTAGTACTGATTTTCTTTTTCCTGTGAGGGAATTATTGAAACTGTCTAATACTTTTGTTGTCAGAGGTTGGATTTCTAAATTAAAATTTATTTGCAGCATAGGTAGCCCATCTCCTCCTTAAACATTGCCCAGCTGCTTTTGTGTTACATACTGACATTTTCCCATCCAAATGGATCAGTTGTGTATAAAGGGGGAAGAAAGATCTGTTTCTGATGCTACTGGTTAACACATTTTTTCATTGCCACATTTGTTCTATATCTTTTAAATTCAGTCATTTCTTTACTTTACGAGAAGAAAAATGAACTCATTATTATTGCCCTTTATATTAACATGTGTGAGTTGAGCTACCATAAGGAAACATATTTATAATCTCCTCGAAGTACTACCATCACAAATTTTTCAGTTGAACGCTAACCGTAAGAATGGTTTCCAAAACAGGATTTATAAATGTTTCATAAATATTTATATTTATCAACTAAGGATTCTAAGAGTGGATGCGTCTATAACACACATACATATGACTGATCAACTGGTTTATGTTATTTAAATATGGAATACAGTGGTTTCAACAAGTTGCTCAGAAAACGAGTGCCTATCAATCATTAGTTTTCATTTTTGTTGTTATGCTGTGAGTTAATACCAGTGAAAAGACTTTTTGCCCTCTGTCTTTTCTGCCTCCCCCTCCTCTCCTTTCCTGTGTCCCTTGTTAATTAATGGGCAGAGTTACCGAGGCTACAGGGCTTGTGGCTAATAAGGGAGTTTCATTTATTGGTTTAGGTAAAAGCTTTCAGAATGTTAATGCATCACCTGAGGTGAGCCTTGGAGCATACGTTTGGCAGAAAATTCTTCCAAAGAGAATAGGCTGGCAAGACGTACTTAACTGAATTGTAGAATCCACCTCTCTAGGCAGCTCATATTCTTTTGCTTCTCCCCATTAATAATTCATTCATTTTATATAGTTACAATTAGTAAAATAGTTAATATTTAAAGCATCTCTTAATTTTATTATTTCAGCTGAACTTTGGAGGTTTGAATATCATTTTTTTTTATTCTTATTCCCTCAGGAAATGACCACAAATCCTTTGACAGATTCTGTGTGCTCTTTGGATACTACTGATTACAGGCAGGCATTATAGTCCAGACGGAAGAAACTCCAACTGCCCTTTTCACTGTAAGACCTTTACCTTGGCAAGTGTCTTCCTAAGCTAAATATTTGTCCTGTACTCTTGGCATAGCATGAAGATTTTCCAGCAGCCCCAAATTAATACTTCTTTCTTCAGACAAATTGGCCAGAAAGTGCTTTAATGGGACTTTAGAAAGATACCAACTGCACAAAGTGAGTACAAGTTACACCTGTGGAGAGATTTATCCGTTTGTTCCTAGAGAATTTGGGGGTCTGGAAAAGGTAGGAGATCTTAACAGGCACCTAGAGATGCTACCACTCGGGTAGCAGTTTGTTTCAAAAACTGCAGACTTTTGAGTTTGGGGGGTTTAATATAAGTTATGCCACAGGCAGAAAAATACTAGGGAAAATCACCGCAGGGCCTGGTACTAGGAGCTTACAGACTGCTGACAACCCTTGGGTTTTGCAAATCTTCTAGAAAAGCAGAGTTTTACATTTTCTAACAAGCCACACCTGTGAGTAATTCCACCTTTCCTGCCCGCCTCCTACTGTGTTTACTGTTCAGATGCACAGATAAAATGCTAAGGTAGTGAGGCTCTTGCAGGTGGCTGGAAATTCACCCTATAGGTAGGTCTGGCCCATGGATTTTTTTGCTTATTGGAGCTTTTGAAAACAGTCCTAACTTGAGGACATTCTGAAATGAACAGTTTTACATGCCTCACAGATGCTTACCACTTTGCAATCCAAGTTTATTCACCAACATTCACCCCAAGGAGACACAGAGAACATGTTTTCTTGTGGGTTTCAGGAGCAGTTGGTGTTTTGATTTCAGGCACGTGCTGCCAGTCCCAGAATAAAGACAGTCTGATCACAGGCTCCCAGGTACCTGTGCAAGCTGTGGCTCTCAGGGGGCCACCCTGCAGAGTGCAATAGTTTTAAATAAAGCACTAAGAATGACATTTTGCTGTTTATCAAAGTACTTCTAGACATACTTGAGGAGTAAAGTAGAGGAGGTGGGTGGGTAGAGGGCTGGCGAAAATAACTTTTGTTTTTTAAGATCTGGGTGAAAATTTGTAAAAGAAATACTTTACATTCTAAAAGAAATGAGATGTAGGAGACTACTGTATTCAGAGCTAGGAAAACAGACTGAGTTTGGACTTGAACATTATAATTGCCCATGTGACTGAGCAAGAAACCTTCCCCTTGTGGGCTGAAGAAGTAAGTACTCAAAATATAGGATACAAACAGCTCGAAAGACAAATTGAAAACTATTAATAGCCATATGAAAGATTCCTCCAAATCATTTATAATGAGAGAAATGCTTATTAAAAATTCACTACTAGGTGGTATTGATAATTATTCATTAGGCAGTTCAACATTTATTCACTCTGGCTGTTTGTGCATTCTCTGTTGGGCTAATGATGGAAACACATTCTTGAGCAAAAATAAGATATTTTACTTCTTTCTTGGACTATTTCAATAGAATCTTACTTGGTCATCCTGCTTAGAGTCTCCACTGTCCTTAATACTTTCTGCCCGCAACTGGCAAAGTGAGTCTTCTAAGGCATAGGTTTGGGCATATACCACTCCTCAAAAATTTTAATGGTTCCCTGTCATTTCTAGAATCAATCAGCCAGTTGGCCAGTATTTAATAAACATTTACTACATTACAGGTGCTATGCTAAGTAAGATCCCAGTACCAAAACAGGCAAAGAGACAATCCTTGTCCTCAAGACGCTTATTTCTAACGACAGAAGGCTGCAAATAAAAGGAGCTAAAAAGCCAGGTGAAGGCAAGAAAGTATCTGTTATGGGGACATGTTGAGAAAAATTCTGGGAAAATGAGTCAGAAGAATAGTCTGGAGAAGAATGAAGACATCTTTGGCCTGTTTTCTAAAATTGAAGGTTCTGGGAGAAACCAGCCAATCAGAAGATGAGGACATAGATGTGGTGGATACTTTCAATGAGAACCTCAAATATAAACTCAAATAATAAATTCAAATAAGCAGAATATAAAACTCAATTCCAAATAAAATAATATCTGAAATAAATAAAAAAATAAACTTTTAAAAATGTATGGCAATTTCATTATGATTCTACTTACTATATTTCTTTAAGGGAAATACTACAAGTATTGTTATAAAATTGGCTTATCTATAAGGAGGTCCTATGCTATGATCCCTGAGGACAGAGAGAGGTTCTGTCAACATCTAGGACAGGAGACAAGTCCATGAGACTGACAGTCTGTCTTCTGGCATTTTAATAGAGAGCCACATAAGTGGATAAACCATCCCCATGACACAGTCTTACCTGCTTTGCCAAAGCAGTAGCTCTAGAGAATCAGCAGTGACAGTAAGCACCTAAGATCTGTCAGGGAAGGCCTGCAGAATTTGGTTGACTGAGGAACCCTGGCCCTGCAGTGTCTTGCAATCTGCTCCTTTATTCTAGGTATTGTCACCTCAACACACACACACACACACACACACACACACACACACACACACACACACACACACTTTTTTTTTCCTCCTTCTGCTACTGATCAAGGGCAGCCATTACTGGTCCAGGGAGAATGATAATCATTTGAATTGACCCAGCTGGATTATGTATAGTATGAGGAACTGGAGGAAAGCTGAACTACAGTCCTGAGAAAAGTCAGTTTTTTTGTTTTTTTCAGACAAGAGTATGTATCCTCAGAGCACTGAATTATAGCCTTAAGAATCTTTACCCTTACAAAATAGAAATGAAAGCATGGAATGGTACAGGGGAAAAACATACCAATAATTACAGGTCCCAGTGTAATTTATCAATGAAAAGAGGGCTTAACTAGCTTTGGGCTAGTGGTAAAGTCAGTAGAAAGGAAAGAGAAAAGAAGAAAGCTTAAAATACCAAAGTAAAACACAATCTTGAAGGCAGAAAAAAAGGAAAGCATTTGTTTAACTGGTTCAGATATACTCATCAGAAGCGAAACAGACAAAAGTAAAAGCTTAACGTATAGATGATTCAAGACAAATCTTCTGAAGTTGGAAAATTCACAGCTGTATTTCAATATGCATTATTACCTTTACTATGGAGAACCTTCAAACCCACATGATGAGTAAAACAGTACCTGAAACCTCCATGTCTGTGCTTATGATCCAGCAAAGGATATAGAAAGACATTAAGAAAAAGCTGGAAAAATCATACATTTACAAATTTAGAACCAATTAATTAAAAGCAATATTTGACTCAATCTGACATTTATTTAGTGCACACATAAGGTGCTATTAGATTCCTCTCTGAAAACCTGACTAGAGTAATTTCCAGGGATCACTGTAGAATTATTACCAAGTATTTAGATCCAAGTAGAAAAAGGGACCTTAACATTTGTTTTTCCACACTCTCAAGTCCTCTAACTGTTGGTAATCTCATTATTTTAATTTAGGCTTCCCTGCCAAGTTGTAAATCAATGGGCGGAACAAACATTTTGAGGGACATGATTTCTTTTTCAAGATGAGAAGCAAGGGGGTACATAACTGCAAGTTCTTAGCAGTTTATAAAGTTTGACCTGAAGACAAGTTTCCCCAAGATACCCAAATGGAGCTATCTCTTCCTCATCTTTTAATGAGGTTATTGAAAAATAGACATCTTGAATTCTCCCTCCAGATGCTATGGTTCCTGCTCATAAATTTTTTACATTTCTACCGTCAGCTAAAATGACACCCCTGCAAAGCTTAAACTCAACTGACAGAAACCAAAATCAAATGAGTCTTCTTTGCTCTTTGCAAGAACATTTACTAGTTATTTTTCTGGAAAGTAAAAAAAAAAAAGTCTTCATAAATGAAACAGATACAACTTAGCCTATGTTACTGATGACCTAAGGGTGGTTATGGTTGTATTTAAAGACTCACAAAAAAACAATGAAAATTTTCTGTCTTTGTAAACTTTGTTCTACTAACGACAATCTAGAATAAACCTACTTTTCATAATTGCTGTTAATGAATACCAATATTCAATTGAATAATGAATGACCAATAGTTTTGTTCTTATTTTCTGAATATGGAACAAGACAAGTCTTTTGACATAGTCATTCCCACAATACCAATTGTCGAGTTGAAATTGCATATAGTTTCCCTAAGTTTAACTTGTTGTAAAGAAAAACTTCCTGTTGCACTTTTCAAAAGTGAAAAGGTTATTTCCAGCAGTTGGTGGACTTTCCTTTATTAGACGTGAGAGAAATGATAATTAATGTCCAATTTTTAATATTTTTAACTTCTTTATTCAGAGTGCAGTCTTTGTAGGTCAGTCTCTGAAGGACAGGACTGACAATGAGATTTGTCTAACCATCTAGGAACATTTTCTTCAATTTTGGGCTGGACTTCACCCAACTGGGAGAGTTTATTTCTGATTAAAGTGTACAGAGAATATAATTCAGGTGAATTCTACCCCTTTAGCATTAGGTTCATGCCCCTGAAATTCCAGTTGTTCAACTCAAGTGGTCTGGGTGGAGATGGATTCTTTTGTTCAGAGACAGGCTGAATCTTCTGATCAGGTCCGGTTCTCCACAGGAGGAGCTGAAGATTTTTGGCCCACCTCCTCATTGATATGGGCACTATCTCATAGATTGTTCACCAGTGAAGGTTAATCTGGCCTATCTGGGGCTTGTGTTGTACTTGTTCTTCATTCCCAAAGAGGACCATGACATCAGGATGATGACTTGACCAGCAGTTGACTTTGATTTGAGTGAGGGAGGGCTGTACAAGGTCACCAACCTCACTCTTTTCTCCTGAGCCATCTAGGTCCAGTGGCCTGATATTCATCAGGATGACTGGAGATGATCCAGGATGTAATGTGAGACCCTGGCCCTTTCAGGCTAATGTCTTATCATATTCTCACTTTGAGTGAGATACAGCCATTCAATGAATGGACTTCTTTAAGTAGTTACCCAAGGGATGACCTCTTTAATAAAAAAAATCAAACTGAAAAGGAAAGACCTTCAGGGTTCCTGGGTAAAAAAGAAACAGTTACTATGTAGTAATTGCATTCAGTCTTGTGCTAGGTGAGTGGGGACTTGTTTTCCAGTCTATGAGCTCCAGAGTGAATTGGGTTTAAGACTTGGTCTTTGAGAAAGAAATGTAGCCAGTAAACCCAAAGGAAAAAAGGCAGCTTTTGGCTGTGAAGTGCACCTTCCCCTTGGTAGAACACCAGAGAAGAGGAAAGGGGAGGGGAAGGGAGGGGAGGAGAGGAGAAGAGAGGAGAGGAGCTGTCTGGGGCATTTACTTTTCCAAAGGTATTTAAACATTCTAATGATCTCCATGGTCTTTTGTCTCTGGTTACCAAGATACCACTGACCAGTATATTATTTGTTAGCCCAATTAATAAATTGATTATTAATTACCAAGAAACTCTGTCTCTTGGACTTTGCATTTGTTTTAGAGGTTTTCAAGAAATGTATGGATGACTACTTGATTGGAGGCTGGAGATGTAATACATGGACTTACACAATATATTCTTTTTAAGAAAATATTTTTAAAAGTCTCATTTCCTCTACTTTTGAAATTGGATATTCAGGAATCAGTTTTCAAGCTGTCTGAAACAGAGAAGCAACAAAGAACTATATATATCTGAAAGATGGACAGTCTACCTGCGCCATGCCAGGAAACCGAATCGCTTCCATTTGAACTGTCTTACAAAGATTCTGAGGATCATCTGGCAGGATAAGTTACCAGACACTGAAGTCTTTGCTCAAGCTGAACTGCCAAGTATTCAAACTGTGCTTCAGAGTGCAACTGTGATGGGCTGGCCACGTTGTTCTAATGCAAAATGCACCCCTGCCAAAAAGACTATTTTATGGGGAACTAGCATGGGTCAGGAGATCACATGGTGGCCCGAAGAAGCTGTACAAGGATACTCTTAAGGTCTCTATCAAGAGAGACCTTTGAATTTGACTGTGCAACACAGGAGACACTGGCACAGGGCTGCTCAGCATAGTGTGCCTACATCAGAAAGGCTGCTGTGCTCTATGAGAAAAGCAGAATTGAGAAAGCACAAAGTAAATATAGGATGCACAGATTTGGAATATCTTCCCCAAATATTCACATAGACTATCTGTGGCCAACTTGTGGTAGAGCATTCTGAGATCGTATTGGTCTGATCAGCCACAATCAGATACACTGAAATTTCACTTTATCATGATGATGTCATTTTGGTCCTCTTCCAAGACAAAGGATGACAATCAGCCAATTTTGGAGTAATGTCAGGGGATGAAGGCAAGTGAGAGATCAGCAAGTAATGGCCAAGATCTTGATTTTCCTATCTGTATAAATTCCTTATGGAAGTGGACCATGCATTCACTCAATCTTATCTTTGTTATAAACATGAAAAAGAACTAAAGAGGCTTTCACTAGAAATCTCAAATGAAGACCTCAGTTTCACAGACACAAAATTGACTGAAAGATGTAAAAAAATAGAATGTCATTATGTTTATTGTTTGCTATTTATCCCTTCCTGCACTCCCGCCAAAAAACATATTTAAAGGTACTTCCAGTGAGATAGCAGAGGGAGAGGGTTATATAATGACCTAGTTCTCCCTCACCACCTCAAAACAGTAAGGAATGTGCATTATAAAGTAGCAATAATGTAGTGCCAAGCTGATATTCACAGCCTACAGTGGCCATGAATATCTGGGCACAATTCTGAATCGTGAAATTCAAGACTCTCCACATGGAAGGCAGAACCAAAACATTTATTCAGACACTAGAAAACCAAATCCATCACAGTAACAAAAATCTAAACATAATAACCTTGTAGAGGACAATGCCATTCCCAAGCCTTCCTCATGCTAGGGCCTTCC